>BJKM01000126.1:780000-1294269 GCA_015082035.1 Chaenogobius annularis | reverse complement strand
AACTTCATTTACCGCTTCGTACATGCCCGCCTAGAATAGAGAGCAAGACCAATTTCAATTTGCTCCCTAAAATGTGACGAGACGCTATGATGATGATGAAGTTACCATGGAGAAAGAGGCCGCGGCTTGCTCTAGAAGTCCAACTAAACCTATTTCTGTGAAGTATTTTCCCGAGCAAATGCCCTCTTCATCTGGAGACACCACGTCGTCAGAGACCGCAGACTCCTCCAGCACATTTGAAGAGATGTTCTGAGGCACAAAGACATTTAAGGCAAAGTCAGTTTCCTTCCCATAATAGGTTGCTTTCACGAGACATCAAGTTATTGCAGAATGTCTTTATGGTAATAGCTCTGTAATTACTCAACAAAAATGTGCATAAAATTAGCCAGAATAGATGTCATTATGAGGCGTGTCACAACAACACATTTCAAAGTGCAATATATTACTGAACAATGATATTTAAATTACTTTAACCCACTGACACAATATATACCTGTAAATATATGTTCTGGGAAAGATGAATAGCAGAATTAAACACTTGAACATACGTCTTTAGTATATAATGAGTTATAAGAAGTTACTACAGCTCAAATCTTGTTGTACTGCAAAAACATTAAAAAAAAAATTGCCACTTGTGGAAAAATGTAATATATAAACACAATAAATTACTGAGCCCCAAAAATATTATTCCAGCTATTATTTATTGAGCAACCATTTTCAACCCCAAATATGAGTCGTTGTCAGTTGAAAGGGATTTAATGCATAAGATTTAAATGGAACGTTTTTGGAGCCAACATTTGTGAATCATATGTTTGGATATTTCTCTCAAAAATAATGAATGATGGAGTTATATAGGCCCTGTCCTCCATCTGAATCAAACTCGAAAACAGACTCGCCACCTATTGACTTTAATCAACCGACTAAAACAACACTTTTGGAGAAGGCGATATTAACTTCCATGACTCACTGTGAAGTTTGGCTTACCTGGAAAGTGACGCAGCCCACAGGCAGATACTTGCGGTCCTCCAACATGCTGAGGTATTCAGCCACCAGGGCGGCGCTGTGCACCAAACACTGGGCCGCCTCTGCGTGGTTGTTCCTCTCTGAATGTTTGCCTGCCATGTTCTGGAGCCACGTGAGCCGCAGGTCTGGAGACGTTTGGTAACCCTTAGCAATTCTGAAGGGCAACAGTTATCACAGGTCACACCAGTACACACACTTTATACTTATACTTCAATGTGTTTGTACCAGAGATGTCACAATATCACATTTTAGTGTTACGATTATTGTGAGAAGAAACATCTCAATTCAAAAATAATTCACGATTATTCCTTTTGTATGAGACCAGCTTCATGAAATGATAAAGTCAAGTTAATAATCAACTTAAAACAACACGTTAACATAAACAGCCAGATAGAAAGGCTTTATAAATTCTGGTTTAATTTTATAGATTGAACTGAAATAACTTATTTTTGCTTCTAAAATGGTCATGATTATTATTCGTTCCGCGATTCATATTGTTATTCATTATTATGTGACCTGAATACTCACTGTTATCGATGAACCGAATAATCCTGACATCCCTGGTTTGAGCTGATAAGGTGCATGCAGTTTTTACCTGTACATCAGATCAATTAGCATCTCTGGATCTTCCTGATGCTCTTTCATCTTCACCGTGTCTGAGAGGATCATGTGCAGATTAAATACAAGGTCCTGAACCTGCAAGGCAAAAAGCGGCTTATATTATCAAAAATGCATGACAAAAATCAACAGAGAATTTTACAGTTAGGGCACAGAATGATACAAAAAAATTCAGTACCTATTTTCAACACTAATTTTAGTATTGATTAGTATCGGAGTATTGATTTCTTTAGACCCGGGGTCCAAATGCGGCCGTCAGACACATTAGCTTCCTGCTAAATTGGCCTTAACAACAAAGAGTAGGACAAATTCTGCTGTACTAACCAAAATAACACACATTTGATGATGATGATGATATACATGATGAGATACAGACCTAATATTAATGTTCCAAGCCTTATTACAGGTGTGGAAGCTCATCAAAACTACATAAAATGCAAAATGTCCACTGATTCACTTCATTGTCATATCGTCTCTGGTCCTCCACTCCGTATATGTTTGAAAATGCGGCCCTCAGTGAGAAAAGTTTGGACACCTCTGCTTTCGACCATAAATCTAGCGTGTTTACCTGGTCTGGGAATGTAGTTTCCCTCAGTTCCAGGTCCTCCTCTGCGTACGTGAGGATGGTTTTCAGAGAGCGACGTAAAAACTCCTCATTGAAATTCTGCGACGTTCCCACCAGTGACGAGAGAGACATCGTCACCTGCATCTTCACCCGGGCAAAGTTCTGGAAAAAACACACACAAATAAAAATCAATGTATTACTCCTCACATTTTAAGTGTAGGCCATGTAGTGCATTTTAATCCTCACATTTCCGATCTCAAAGTTCTGCCGCATGAGGAGGTAGAGAGACGCGCTGGCATGAGAGCGGATGGTGCTGATGCTACTGCTGCAGCTCCTCAACAAACGCAAACACAGATCTGCGCACTGCTCCGTCTCCTCCTCGAACAGCAGCTCTGGAAACTGCAGATACAAAATAAACAGTTGCTTAGCCAAGAATAGATGAGAAAGGTTTTATTTTTTTTAAATAAGAGAGACATACTTTAGACACAAGCGCTCGTTGTGTAGCGAAGCAATGCTGCAGGTAGAGGGCGCTCTGGTTACAGGCCATACTGTGTAGCAGCACCTTCAGGACTCCTCCCAGGATGCTCTCTTTGGATTCTGTCACGGAGACGGTCTGGAAGCACAAACCACGAGAGTTAGGAGTCTTCTTTGCATCGCTGAAGTTATATTTTACTCATATACTTGACATGAAATATTAAATCAATCTTTCCGATGCTTTGAGTTTCTTACTTTCATACCTGTACAATGATTTCCAATGTGTCCAGAATAATAAGGTTGGCCTCGGTTGCAAGGTTTCCGTCAATAAGTGCTTCATGTTCCAGCTCTGCTCTTGTCCTGAAGTTAGAAACAAAACATGAATCACACTTCAAATCTTTGTCATTTTTAAGGCACATTAATTCTACTTCTCAAATCAAGTTAATGTATCGCTACATCAAATTAATGCACACTTTAGCATATATAATTCCTCTCTGAAACCACTTATCTAAGCCTGTTAAATTGACATGTGAAATATTGCTACTGCTAAATAGCTCAATAAACGACAATATTTAAACTACTTCACGCCACTGACACAATAAACCCAATAAACCCTTTTCTAAATGCAAAATATCGTTAAAAAACATGAGCTGTGATAAATAAATAAATAAATAAATAGGAAAAACATAACACATTAGTACTTGTTTAGGATCTAAAATTAGTCTTAGAAGTTACTTATTCGACACAGTACAGCTCAAATCTTATACTACATAAAAATAAAAATAAAAATCCCCACTAGTGAAATAAATGTATCCATGTTAAGTATTGAGCACCCAAAATTATTGTTTGTTAGACTACCGGTAGCTTGATTGATCTAAAAGATCTCCAAACATCGTGACCTACGTGAAATGGTCTATTATTATTCACTTGCACCCACCAAGAGAACACACATAAACTGCAGCCCCAAAACAAGCACATGGGTTAAAAAGCATGACAGACCCACTGCAACAACAGCTACAGACTTAATGTACCAGAAACAAACACTGTTACTGGGACTGGAGTCAGATGGGGGGGGGGGGGGGGGGGGGGGGGGGGGGGGGGGGGGGGGGGGGGGGGGGGGGGGGGGGGGGGGGGGGGGGGGGGGTTGGGGGTCTGGGCTGGCGGGAGGTCAGAGTATTCAAATGCATGAGCCAAAATGTGCAAAATACTTTATCGTTTCACAATACTACCGGAAAATAGATTGCCTTTCTTTTAGAGTGTTGAATAAAATGCTGTTAACTCAAATTATTTTGTGAGTGACTGGCATTTATGTCCCCCTGGCTTTAATGGTGCACTGTGTAACTTCTCTGGTGGTGGGTTCGTCAGCGTTTCGTTTCATGCAGCTAAAATCTGGACCTTCTTGATAATGTGAGACAGGCCTTTGCTCTGACAATGCTCAAATCTACGCTCAAAGCAAAGTTAGAGTTTATAAAGATTATTTATGTGTGTATTTGTTTGTATTGTCATTTTAATGCATCTTTTCTTGTTCTGTAAAGCACTTTTAACTACTTTGTGAACAAATTGTGCTCTACAAATGAACTTGCCTTGTCTTACCAGTTTGTCTCCATGGAGATGTTACTGCTTTGCTTAAAATGTTCCACAGTATGGCATTAAACTGATCTATCTTGCATGTATTCAATTACAGGTGTTAAAAGAATCTTTGAAAATGATATATTCTTTCCATGGTGATGAATTTAAATTCCATAATGCGGAACATTACAGGCAAAGCAATTTCATCTCCATAGAAACAAACAGATAAGTGATTGTTAGATTAAGTACAGTTTGTCTAAAGGGTGCACTAGGTGTAAGAAACCTCTCCACATGGTTGTAAATATGTTTGACTGAAACTTTGCATACATGCATGTGAATACATGATAAATGGGGCACTAAAGCGTTGCCTTAAATGTACTGAGCACACAGCAAATGTCCATACAATACCTGACTGATCTGTGACTCCTACATAAACACAGCAACATGAGAAAACAAATGAAAGTTAACAAAAAATGATAAATAGAATCAAGTTAAGAACAGGAATGAAAACATACTCTGTTCTTATAGGAAAATAACACGGGAATGAATCAATGTTGGCAAGTGTTTTGAGGGAAAAACATCTATGATGCAAGGAAGGATAGGGAATACAAATATTGGTGTATGACTCCTAAATAAACCATAAAAATATATAAATGCCCGCGTTTAGAGAAAAAAAAAACTAGGATTAACAATGCAAAAACATACTTGTCCAACTTTTCACTGTTTTGCCTCCAGTGCGTCATGTCCTTTCTCCAGCGCAGGTTTTCCTGACTGCCAAAAGCACTGCCAGAAGGACTCCGCTCTAAACCATGGGGAAATAATTACTGACTTTGAAACAGCAGTAAAAACGTGTTTACACAATGAAACGTGACAGAATTGCAGAATCCACCTTGCGTAGGTTAGACAAACTCAACCCCACTGGAGCATCAGTCAGTCACTACCTTAAATAAACAACTCAACTGAATTTCTCCCATGCATAATATGATTTCTACACTGAGTTTATTTGGGGGGTTGTTACTTGAATTCCTCTAATCTGACTACAACTGGTTATAGATTAGAGATATTGGAGAACATCTGCACTGAGCAATACAAAGCCATAGATATATTAGACATGCTTTTAGAAGTGTATTCACTCAGATTAACTTTGAAAATGAAAGTAAAACTACCAGAGCTTTGGTAAATTCACTTGAGCTGTGTGAGAGGCCATTAATGCATAATTTACTTGTGAGCAACACAATTTCAAATGTCTTAAAATCAGTTGCTTAAAGGTGCGCTGTGCAAATATTCTGGTGGAGATTCTGCCACCTGCTCATCACTCTGGAAATGCCATTCTTTGACAGGAATGTTCTACAGTATGGCATTAAACCTATCCGTCCAGCATTTATTCAATTATTCAATTACAATTGTTTCAATTGTTCTACTTAGTCTACTTAGTCTAGTGACCACCAGTGATTCCCTGCACATGCGCAAAGTGAACGTTCAGTGGTTTCAGCAGCGCCCTCTAGCGGTCATCCAGGACTCATAGAACCATAGTTACATACTTTAATTTTTACTGCTCAGAACAGACTGAGCACCAACTTGTTCAGAAATGCTCAGCGCTTGATGCCGTCAAGTACACCATGTACCTTTAAGGTAAATGAGTTACAAATAGTATTCTTTTTCAAAACTATGAATAGGTGTAGACACTTTTATCTGCTTTTTGGACAACAAAGTCGGTATTTCCTAGACAGACTCAACATTTCTCGGTTCCAGGTTCCAGCATTTCGAGCATTTTGTGTAACCATTTTTCTGGAGAAACCCCGAACTTCCCTTGTCCAGTATAACGTTACTATGTACTTGTATGATCTTACCCAACTGACCACGGCTGCGGCGAACCATCTCCTGTCTGGCGCCGATGCTTCCCAAAATGGCTTCCTCCAGTTTGGCCTTCATGTCTTTGGATTTCTTGAACGTCAGGCTGTTCATTCGCTCAAACGCCTTTTTCCCCTGCATTGTGAACACAACATGGGCCTTGTATCCATGATGCCGAGGGTGAGAGTGAGCGGACAGAGAAGAAGCCAGGAAGTTATTTGCAGCACAGCACTCAGCAAGCAAAGCAAGTTAGAAGCAGAACAGCAAAAAAAACTTATGCATTAAGTTGACATAGACGAAACTGCACGTAATCAGCACATTTTTATATAGCCAGCATTTAACAGAGCAAGAAAGCACCCAGAAGCAAACAGACGAGTAGAGGCAAAACAACTATTGAAATGTAAGGTTAAATGTATTTATTTACTTAGTACAGTAATTTGAATAAATAAAGAAGAGGTTAACACTGGAGATGGACTAATATCAATAAATGTAATGTAAATGATCAGGTACCAGTTCCAGGATAAGGATTCAGGATAAGGCTAATCAATGAATTAAGACTATTCACTGGCAGTTGTTGGTCCAGAAGGTCACATCATGTTTACGCTTTTATTTATTCTGTTTGTTCTGTAGTTACACAACATGTTTGGACCAGTTTTGTAAAAAGTAATTGGTGTTTTATGGGAATGAACTGTACTTTCTGTTCCGTCTTGGTTAATATTAGGTATTGGCTGATAAAAATATTGTTACGAAAATTGACAAAGCATCGCTAGTTAGGTCAGCTCGTGCCTTTCAGTGATGTTACCTTGTATTCAAAGCAGGAGACGCAGAGGTAAAGTAGGTCCAGAAGGCGGTTGAGCTGGGTCACAGAGAGGTCGGTGAACCACTTCTGTAATACCAGCTCGTCTGCGTTTTTGAGCACCCACAGCAGACAGATCAGGAGACTGCGGCTGGACTCGGCTGAAAAGCTCCCGTGCTGACGAGGAGTCTGAAGAAAAAAAAAAAACAAAGGACGGGGTTTTGCAACGTACAACAAAACGATGCAAAACGCTGCCGTATCTCGCTCAAACCCGCAACACACCTGGGAGTTGAGCAAGAAGCTGCCCGGTCGGGACATGGGCGATGCCGCAGAGGTGCCTGCTATAGCCATGGCAACCGTTTGGCTAATTATGTTAGCTTCGCCCTCTGCCTCTTCACCAGTGCTGCTCACTACTGTCCCCGGAGGAGCTCCTGGGCGCCCCCACTGGTTATGGGACTCTAAAGGCACAAGGAAGAAAACAGTGTAGAGCATTTTATTGCAATAAGATCACTTCAAAAGATAAAGAGAGATTTTTTGGTGAAAACCTCCGGAAATGGCAGATGTGAGAAAGCGATTAGTTACATTATACAATATTAATAAAGACAGACAAGAACACCCATCGAGGCGACTGCTGCTGTGATTTTGGGCGTTACAGAAATAAATGGAATTGAAAAGAATGGAGAGATTTCAAGCAAACGGTGCCTTCATGACCTTCAACCTTCTCAAACGTAAATATAACCCACCTGATAATTGTCTCTTCAATATTTACACTTAAAACAACTTCTCCAAAGTATTCCCAGCGTTTCACTTTTTCCACATTTTGTTATGTTATAGCCTTATTCCAAAATTGATTAAATTCATTCAGATTCTACAAACAATACCCCATAATGGCAACGTGAAAGAAGCTTAAGTATTCACTGCCTTGGCTCAATACTTTGTTGAAGCACCTTTGGCCTTCATGGTTTGGGTTGTGCACTGTTTGTTGTTCGTCAACTGTGGGACCTTATATAGACGGTAGTGTGCTTTTGCAAATCAGGGAACAATGTAATAAGAGCTCAAAAAAGCCTCCACAAGCAGCTGTCACAAATGAGTATATATTGTACCAGTGAAGTCGTGAAGTTGAGGCAGAGCTTCCATGACGATCCCAATCAGAGGCAGGTAAAGCATGGCGACCCGAGCTTTAACCTCCGGGTCTGCATACCGCGGGTCAGAGTCGTGACTGGAGAGCAGGTTATGAACAACATTCACCACCTTTTTATGCAGACCAAACATCCTGAAATACGAAACAGAACAAAACAACAGCATTGTTAGATAAATGAATATATAATAGTGAATATTATTAGTTTACTTAAATGGGAAAAGTCCACGTACACTTCATTTTCTGGCTCTAGAATTACAGACAACTCAGACAGCACCAGCCCAGCCAAAAAGTGTTGCTCTCTGAACGGGACAGACAGCTCAAACATATTGGCAATTTTTTGGTCTTGGACATGAGTGGAGAAACCAGAGCTCTATGGACAAAAATACAAGTGATGTTCATTGACATACAGTATTCGTTATTGTCTTAATGACTCTAATGTATCCTAACCTGGGAAGTGGCTGAAGACACGGAGGGTGAAGGAGAGGCCGGAGGGGTGAGCAGGCTGCATGGCAGATTAAGTGTGACATAATGCTCATGGCTGCACACAATCCTTAGGAAATCAAGCCTCAGGGACTCCAGTGTGGGGTTCTGGGTATTATAAAGCTTTGTTGATACCTACAAAATGGAAGGAAGTAAAGCAAGTTTACTAGAAAGTTTTGTTTTCAATGTGTTGTTGTCCTGAAAATATTATCCAGCTCATAATCAATACTGAAACTAGTATCTAAACTATGATTACCGTAACCCCAGTCAAAATTGACGCCAGTTAGTTACTTAGAATAGTTTTAGAATGGTCTTGATCCACATTAAAACTAGTATGAGAACATGAGACGTAAACATAAAAAAATACTATTTCTGTGTTGCAAATTGAAATCAAATTGAAATTAATTTATGCATTTGTATTGTGATCTTTATGTATTTATGTCTGTGTGAACTGCATTTTGTATTAATTGTTCTCTACAGACATTAATTGTGCTCTACAAACATTTTTATATTTGATTAATTGATTGATTGATTGTATTGGGTGTTTTATTGAAATAAATGATGTATTGAGGCTTTTCCTTGGGATCAAAATGTCAGTTTTAGTATTGTGACAGCACGAGATGCCATGAACATGAACATATCAGAACCACTACGACCTACTTCGTTTTAAGAGTACCTGCTTCCAATAAGCCCTTATTAAAGTGAAGACAAATCCTCTGTCCATCACTGAGAGCAAATCATTCAGGAAGAAGGCCAGGCTGGTGTTAAGTCTCTCCACAAGCTCCAAGTCCTAGTTCAACACAACATAAACATGTGCATTTGTATAAATGATTATTTTAGGTAACAATAACTGTCCAATTGAAAATATATATCAAAACCATACCTTCTGAAAGCGAGACACAATATCCCCAGCGATGGTGCTGACCAGGGCTGTAATGTCATCCATGAAGCGCTCTGGAAAGCGGTGTTTCCGGGGCGACTCCAAACGCTCCGTGAAATACAGGTGGTGGATAATGCTCTTCACCTGTGACAAAAGGTGTATATTTATTGACTTTTAGAACTATTAATAGAAGAAAAAAGTAGATATTAAATGTCCCCTACCATCAATTCAAAGAAGAACCAGGCCTGTTGAAGAGCGCCCTCGCGGACACTGCCGCTGCTCACGACCCACTGCAGAGCCAGTTCCTCGTGAAACAGCTAAAGAGAACATAAAACGCACAGGACACAAGAGGTAAAGGTTAACACAATGTATCAAAACTAGATTAACATAATTAAGTAAATTAATATGAAATTAAATTTAGGATGGAGGAAAACTGTAACAATATATAGTCATTTATAGTCAGTCAAATGTAAAAACAAGTCAATACATCTTCTAACTAATAATAATAATAATAATAATAATAATAATAATAATAATAATACTACACTATCAATTGTTTTTTACTGTTAGACTAGTACTGTAAATATATTTTTTAATGAAAAACAACCCCCAGTGCAGGTTCCCAACACCGAAAATCAACACTGTAAACAGAAAAAGCATTGTTGATTGATGTAGAAGCCCACGTTAGCTACAATATGTGGCACACTCAAAATGCTGCCATGCAAATCACAGTCGTTAGTTAAAAAGCTGGAATGCATTATTTGGTTTCTTCATAGTTGGCACTATTTAGGTAAAGTACTCAATACAGTGCCTCAGGTGCCAAAGCATCTTGTTTATATTCTCTTCAATGAAGCTCAACAGTCCCGCCCACTTCGAAGCCCGCTGTCTATTTAGTTTCTATTTATAGTAAATTTATTATATATTTAATCCAAAGAATTTCAATCAACAATGTAAAAAAAAAATGTTTGTCCAAAAAAAACATTTAAAACATCAATAACTTAGCGTTGATTTAAATTATAGGTCTTTTTGTGTTTTGAAATCACAGAGTAACTGATAAGCCCCAAGCAAGCTTTCAAAAATGCATTATTTCTTAAAAAAGTTCATGGGGAAAATGAATGGTAACCGTGTGGGCAGTCACTGTTGAGCTCCATTGGTGAACTATTTATAATGCTATACTGTATGTATAAAACAATGTCATAGCCTAAACCAGCAGCACTTATGTATATAAATATGTATCTAAAATGTTCATTAGTGTGCAGCACACAGACAAATGCACTATGAATACAAGCTTCTCACACTTAGCAAACATCAGTTCAGTTGACTTTGTGTTAGCCAGACCCCAGCAAACATTCATATTGACAAGTCTTTGATATATTTTAAGAAAGAGGCAGATCATTGGACCATTCAGCATTCAACACAAACACGACATCAACAAATCCAATGCACACATCCACAAGACAAAAGAGAGAGGAGGCGAAAAGAGTTGGGCAGGTTTGTCTCCTCCCCCAGTGCAAGAGGCTCTACCTTTTTTGTGGGCAATCGTCCTGTTAAACTTTGCAAGAAACTGGAACTCTCAGTGTGCGAAGACATGCGATTGCCACAGCGCTCCATGGCCTACGGGTGGGATGAATGAACGTGACAACAAGTTAGTGGAGGGGCAACGGGAGCGTGGAGTCGCACCTTTTTCCCCCTCAGGAAAATGTGTCTGCCACAGTCACCCACACGCACACATGGAAACTACACTGTGGACAGTCTCACATGCATTCACACACACACATGAAGACAGACGAGGCAGGGACACAGTACACAAACAAGTACAAGTCAATGCAAAAACTATACACTACTAAACATTGAAATAAGGATAATATTATGTATTAAACTATGACATACATAGATCATTATTTTACATTTTGGTCATTGTAAACTGCAATACTGATGAGCCTCGCCTCTTCATAATGAATTTTCATCATTTGCTTGTTTTTATTGCTGACATTCTTTAACGTCGCGTGTTTGAAGCAAAGTCCGGAGTTTTAGAATAATCACAAGAGATAAGAAGGTGAAATCAGGAATTTTCGGAGCACTCAAACCTCACATGCGATACAAGATTGCTTAAACATGCATGACTCAATCTAAACACAACTTTGAGAGCTATAATTAAACATCTGTCTGTTTAAGGTTCAGGTCTATGTCTTATGTTGAATTTCAGGCCAACTAGAATCTTTGTGGTGTTGAGTTACCATATTAAATATATCTTAAAACAACACAAGTACAACCGATAATGACAAAGAATGAAAAACAAATAAATACAAAATAAGAACTAAACGGTGAATTGGATCAGGACAGAACAGGTGGACACTTTCCCACATACGCAGATACACCATGCACCAGTGAAACAAGATACTATTGCTATGGTTAGTGTTGGATCATGCATAACTACAGTAAGTGAGAGGGTTCAAGTAAAGAAATTTAAAATATTTAGCAGGCACAAGATGTTAAAGGAACAAAACTGAAAAGGTAAGATCTAACATCACTTTATTTTCTCTTGCAAAAAACACCACGAGATACCATATTAGATCGCCTTGTGTTTTTTAGCTAAAGAATAATCAAAGTAAATATAAATACAATTATAGAGAAAAAACAATGTTAGATCGTGTGAATGCTAAATGCTAAAATGGTAGATCTACTGATACTGTTTAACTGAATATTGTAATACTTTGAAGTTTTGGACATGTTTCTTTGCGCTGTGGAGAATATACGTTCATTAATCAATTTTAAGAAAATGTTGCGTTAATGCCAATCCACATGAAACAAAATCTGGCTCAAACTGCGACGACTTCTCTGTCAGCATGAATAAAAAGTGTAATTATTATTTTTCAATAGCTTCAGAAAGTGTGCCATTAGTTTGTGGAGTCAATCCCTCACAAATACCGCTAATGATAAGGTTCAACATCTGTGAAACATAACTTATATTTCTTTCAAAAAATTGTACATGAACTATTGCAGTCATTAATTTTGTTTTTGCACAAAGAAATCAAAACTTCAAGTGTCGCAATATCCCCTTGAACATGATGATGGTGAGTAGGTCTAGCTGAGGTCAAGTGAAGGAGGGGGCATTGATAAAACCACCTGCATGGTTTCTGGAGCAGACCCTGGGCTGGATCCCCAGGGGTCACTGTTACAGCCCATGGAGTGTACCCACGAGTTGGAGCGGTCTAAACCCTAGGGATGCCAAGGTCAGGAGAGATAAGGCCAGGCAGGAAACAGGGACACGAGCGAGCAGCACGGGGGAAGGAGGAGGGAAGGAATAATTACAGGTTAAACAGGTTCACAGGTCACAACTGCAGGAAGACACCAAGCCCCAAAGATGTAATTTAATCTAAAATAAAAATTCGGTAAAGTTAAAAAATATATATTCATTTAGATGTGCAAGAGCTACATCTCCTTTCCTAGGATACAAAAGGGAAGGATAAAATATTAGCAAAGGGAACATTCATCAAACAAGTGGCTGCATTCAAAGTAACAGGGTTAAAATAGAAAGAAAAAAAGATTTAAGCAAGTCACAAATTATCCACACACCAAACCATAAAAGAACAAAAGTGGATCAAACAATCCCAGTTGACTGAAAAGACCAAGTGACTTATATACGACTATTAAACAATGCTGCACTGTGATAACCATGGCTTCCCTGAATCTCGCCTTTCAGACACTGTCCACACTGTAAGTGTGTGGCAGGTTGCTGTTACAGCGGTTAGAGAGATAAGATGTCCAGGCCTTTGTTTACACATGAGCAATAGGGTTTACATGTTGATGAAATATCTCTCAGGTCACTGAGCACATGCAAGGCCTCTGTCCCGATGTAAGCTAAAAACTGCAGCCGGAACATTCATCTGTATGAGTACGGGTCTAAAATACATCACTGATCAATAAGGCTGCTGGATAAATATTTGAATGGCACCATGTGCCAGTGGACATGAGATTACTGTATTATAAGAGTAAAAACTAGAAAGCCATTGACCTGACCACACCCTTACTTTGCTGCCGATGATGGCGCGGACCTCGTCATCGGGAGAAGTGGGTGTGCCGGATATGTCAGGGTTACTGTTGCTAAGGCTACGGGAGCGGTTGAGGTTGAGACTGGCCGGTCGCACTGCCGATCGAGCCATGGTTGCATAGTGCATGGAACCTCCAAGTCCTCCTGGGCCTAAGACCACACAAGCACACACAAAAAATAATGTTGTAAAAGAGAAGAAATGCGGATGGAGAATTTATGAACAGATAATATTTTGTTGTGCATGGTAATAAAATAGAGAAAAAGCTTCACTGGGATAACAAAAGATACAGTACATGCATTTTGCATCCTGTTTTCACATTTATAGTCTTCATACTGGGTTAAGTGTTGCATGAAGTATTACTACAATCAAATCATCCTAATTACATTTCTGGTTACCATGCTCTTATTGTGCTGTAAAATAGAAAGCTTTATGAAACTCCAGGATAAAATAATGCATTAAATGGAGCAGTTACAAATGTACCTGGTGAAGATGAACTGGAGTCTGTGGAGCAGGCAGAGGAAAATATGCAGAATGTAGGAGGAGGAAATCATAAAATGAAAATAAGGAGAAAATAAAGTTAACATTTTGGCATGCATATTAAATCAGGCCAAGCTCAGGGTTAGACAGAGTTGACAAAAACAATTCAACAAAAGAAATGATGAAAGTAAAATATACGGATGTTGATAATGCAGTATAATGTTTGTGTTGAATACCAGGTGAGGGAGAGTTGGGGTCGGTGCTGGGCAGACGGAAGACATAGTGGATATACGAGGACAGCAGACTGTTGCGGCCGTGCATGTCTTGGCTTGTGTCCAGATATTTATGGAGCCGGTTTACGATAGACGCCATGACCTCAAACGACGCCTGTCCCAGATTCACTATACAAGGCGCAGAGACAAATGCAAACAGACAATTTTAACTCTTAAAGCTTTACAGCAGCTCTGAGGTTTTTATATATTCTATATATATGTCGATGTACCTATTTGTCCAGCAATAACCGGAGGCCGCACCACAAGCAACACGAGTTTATCAAGAAGGAGGTGAAGGAATCGGACCACTGGCTCCAGCTGAGTAGAGTTGAGCGCTGCAAGGCTAGTTTTGAGTTCGGCCTCCAGGCTGTTCTCCATGATGCGCATGTCTCCAATCCGAACCGGGAACATGTGCTCGTCCAAGGCGTGCACCAAGGCAAAGAACTTATCCAGGTACTGATCCTAAAATACAGAAATGAGACGAAGGGAACAAAAGGATAAAAAAGTTTATGACATGCAGCAAAGGAGAAAAAAAAAACTGTAACCTTGGCTGCATCTGGGTATAACTCTTAAACGGCAAGTTTGCTCACCAAATGGAGGCTACAAACCAAAAGATCTACAGTCTGCAGTAGCAGGACAAAGTCCAGATAACACAAGCAGAGCTAGGAACAGGGATTTATGAACACATTACACTCAAAAGTTTCGAGCGACCACAGTCAAGTGCACCACATCACAAGTGCCTCAGAGATGGAGCGGCCATAGTAAATTACTGCCAAGGTCTTAGCGTATGAACAGAGGTTAAGGCAGGAGTTTTACTTTTTAGAAAACATACAACTTTTGCATGTTGATCAAGAAATGAATTTGCCATTTGTGGGATTCTTGTGCAGGGCTCTCAGGGTTTCAAGTAAAAACAGGTTTCACACTCAAGAAACACTCAAGAAATATGCACATTCCGTACATCATTCAAGTAGGTCCACCGCATAAAGGCAACAGTGAGGCATACTGGTAAATATTAAATATTGCACAGGGTGATGAGGTAATATTACACCATTGATCAGTATTTTCTTTTGGTCATCAGTCTCACTCGTTTGTGTATTAGACTGTAAGCGCAGTGGTGCTTCTGTTTGAGCCGAGAGAGCGGGCTGAGCGACTCAAGGCTTTCATGATCCTTCCTGCTCTTGTTGTTTCTTTGAATGAGACAAAAATTATCTTGGTGCACTACATCACTTTTTTGAGGGTCCGCCACCAGCTTTTCTCCATGGAGATGTTATCAGAATCAGAATCAGAATCAGAATCAGAATCAGAAAGAGTTTATTGCCATTGTCAATGAACAAAATTCAAAAACGTAGGAACTTGTCTCGGCCTTAAGGTGCAACATAAAACACTGAGTAATAATAAAACAACATATATTCAATCAAAAAAGGGCATGCATTAGGAAACAATTATTGCTAATTTAGCCCTATTTAGACAAGTGGGTGACGCCAGATCGGTGGAGAAGCGAGCCCGCTCATAGTAAGAATGGATGTTTTCAAGGATTTCTTAAGTAATAAAACATCTGTAATTGAATAATAGTTAAGTTTAAAAGGTGCTGTACTTGTTTTTTACATTCATACGACCAAACTAGTTCATTTTGTCCAAATGTATTGTTCACTTTCCTGAAGCATTCCGAGCATCCAATTATTCACCGCAATGAGTTTAGAAGCACTTTTCACAACTTTTAGAGGCCAGAGCAAAGTTTGCCGTCATGGTTAAAGCCTGAACATGCTCACCAAATAAAATGTTCTATAATTCGATGCAGACAGGACACAGCAGTCTGATTCTGACCATAGGAGCTGCTTTACAACATTGTGGAAGATTTCAGGGAAAGTAATGACATAGCGACAACCAAGTGGCGGACCCTCCATCAGCATAAGCCTAATCTTACATGCTATAGTGATGAGAATGATTTTCCATTGTGTATAGGTGTTACCTGCGTGTGAATGGTGGAAACAGCTGTAACTTCCACATTAAATACACCTCGATGGTTGTCCACCCATTTCATTCCTGGAAGGGGAACCTGGAATGCAAACGATTTTGTAAAACACTGAAAATAAACATTATGTCGCTCAATTTAAGCAGCAAACGTACATCCGGGGAGAGGACGGAGTAGGACTGAGGAGGTTTTTCTAGAGACACAGGTAGACAAAAGTGCCCCGTCCGCAAACGCCCATTCTGCAGCATTGGGATCCACTGGAAAAGCAACAAATCAGATAAAGGTTCTTGAGATTACTATCAATGTATTCAATTGTTTACATTTACTGTTCATGAAAGCCTTACCGTGTAACCCACAGGCGTCTCCAATGGCGTGTTCTGCTTCTGCTGACAGCTGACATGATAAAACGTGAAGAGAATGTGGTGGTGGTCCGACAAAGACGCAGGCAGCTTGATTTTCACCTCATCCGAAAAGTCAGGGGATCTGGAAAGATAAATGCCGTAAATATGTAAACTGACTGAGTATAAATCACTGATCTAAAAACATCTTAATGCTAATGGCTTGACAAAATGTTTTATGCATTTGTTTGGCAGCGAGATTTCACCTTGGAATTCATTAAATCTAAACATAAGCAAAATTGCATAGCTTTATGTCCCAACAAGACCATTAACATCCAAAGTTTGAAGACTTGCACAAGACAAGCAACAAACCCACAAGATCACTGTCCAATTTCAGAAACTTTTGACATGAAGGTCAGCCATATGCACTGCGTTTACAGGAACATATTGTATAAATTACGGACCTTACACAATTTAAAACTTAGATTTGATTGTTTACAGTGAAAGTTGAGGCTGGATGTAAAATACGTGAGAAGACAAATCAACTCATGTCTACTTTCTATAATACATTATTCACGGGTTAATTAATTTTAGCCTTGAAAGAATGACCCTTAGTGACAGATGACAAACCACAGGATATCGTAAAACATTTATGGTGGTGATAAAATATTTGACACCCTTCAGCCACTATAGGTTAACAAAGTTGTGGCAAGGACAGAAGATCAAATACAAGAATTTAGAAGAGAATATAAAATTGTACAGTAGTAAGAGTACTTTCAATGTTTGACGGGACAATAATCGGTTTGAGACTTACCGGTTATGGTACACAACAGAAGTATAGGCTTCTTTATAGAAATCTGCACAGCTGGACTTTCCAAATATCACCTAAATAAACAAAGTAAAACACAATTACAGCGGTGAACAATACAGTAATAAAAAAATTAAAAAGTGTGACATCTTGACATACAGGCATGGCATTATTTGGATCCTCTCCATTCATGAATTGCACTTTAACAGTGATGTTGCGGGCAGAGCCTTGGCGGTTGGCAAAATTAAGACTTTGAGGGTTGACATACAACAGATTCCTGGAAAACACAAAAATACATCAATCTGCTGAATCTAATAGGCTTACTATAGAAATATCAATATAAAGAATCAATAAACAGTGACATTATGTCATAGCAGCTGCTAAGATAATAGAAGCGCACCCATTTGAGGTACTCATGGCCTCTTTTATTATCCATCTTTGTGTCTGACCCAGTTACTGAGTATTACAGTTACATCCGATTCAAATAACTCATTTAGCAATGGCAAGGCCAGTGTGCTTCACAAACTCTAGTAAAGACAGATTTACAAACGCATGGGCAGGTACGGTTAGTAGAGGGCCACATAGATCAGTCAAAAAGTTAATGCTGCTGTTATACAAGGGACATGAGCGTGGGGGGCTGCAGAACACCAGGAATAGAAAATGCACAAACAGCTGAAGAATCACAGTGACATGGACAAGTAAATAAGATACTGTCCCACTGGGACCACAGCTGGAACCACAAGTGAACAGGAAGCGTGGGAATATCCACAATTACAACTTTTACAGTACTTGTTTAACTCTTGATTTTATTTTGGAGCAAAACAAAACATTTACAACAAGTACGCTATATGTGCCGGTTAGTGTAATGCAACAGCAGCTGCAAATGGCCAAACCACACTCTCAGGAAAGACAAATTAAATAAGTTATTTTAGTTTGATAGTATAAATGTAATACACATTTAAAATGTAAAAATGCAAAAAACACTTTTTAGTCCAGTTGGTTTTATGCACAGGAATTTTGGGCAAAAAGCCCCTGCACACTGTTCAACATGTACCGTGCATCACTGCCAGTTTTATGCTGAGCAAGCAAATTCCAGCCACATTCACTCAGTGTGTGGCCATTTATTTTATAAGACCACAACTCCCTCTCCGGGCAGAACAAAAAAAAAAAAAACGTATTCAAGGCCTAGAACTGAAGAGACCCATACATAAAACCACAACTCCACACTGTTCTTCATTAGGAGGTGCTGACATGAGCTATAGCATTTTATTTTAAACAAAAATAAAATGGATATAGATTTTCTGCCCCGAAATTTAACAGGTCAAACTAAAAATAGCAAGCATGTTCAAGGTAGCGCATATTACATATTATGTACAACATCTGTCGCATGAATAGTTTTATTGCCTAAATTATTAACACTGTTTGCCGTCATTAAGGTATTTGTATTTCTGTTTCCCATCACAGAATGCAGCCGACAGGGTAAATGACCCACCACTGTACTCTCTGCTGTGCTGACAAACTTACTTATTGGCTTCTCATGAATGAGTGTTTTTAAAACAACACATGTAAAAATCTAGAAGCTAATCATGCCTTGTCTTTCCCATTTCATGTCAACCACCACTAAAAATATTGTACCAGGCATGACAAACTTTTAAAAATATGCCACCACCGAGCACTGAAATCAAGATGATGAGTACACACTGTCCAAACTCTGAGGCATCATTTCTGGCACTGGCACAATTGACAGCTGTGCCACCACCCCCCCCCCACTCACCCGACTGGGCTGAATCAGCACGAAGCTAAATCAAACTTTGGAGCATTAATTACAAGCTGCATTATCAATCAGAGTATAGTGTGCAGCAGACTCGCGGATATGAGACTGATCAATCAAAAAAAAAAAGTGGGATGGCTATTGTTGGCATTCTGCTGATCAGCCTAAAGCCTCGTGCTACAGATGGAGAAGCATGGGGTGCGGCGGTTTGTGAGGGGGGGGTGCAATTGGGGTTAAATGGATGGCAGCGTGCAAGGGAGGGGTATACATATGTCATTTGCGCACTACTGTGATTTGTTTGTTCAGGAGAGGGGAGGGAGTCAGGGGCAGGAGGAGGCTGGGTCCAGAGCTAAAACACAGTGGTGTTTAATGATCAGCTAATCCCCCCACCCCCCTCCCCCTCTATCGGGAGGGCGGTATATAACACAAGGCAGGCTGTTGCACTCACATTTAGACTATTTTGTCATCACAGCAAAGCAAGGAGGCAAAGGTGCACGAGTAAAGAAAGCATGATGAAGCTGCTACTACTGCTTGTTGCCACTTTGGTTGTCGTCTACACTGAAGGTAGTGAAGAAGATGGCCCAACTTTGCCTTCCGTGGCCCTTCCCACACTGCCGAGTCCCACAGAGGCAAAGTCGCGTTTCGCCATGCTGGACGACGTGCGGCTGCTGGCGAACGGTTTGCTTCAGCTCGGCCAGAGTCTCCGGGAGTTTGTGCACAAAACCAAAGCGCAGATCAACGACATCTTCCAGAAGTTGAACATTTTCGATCGTTCGTTTTACCAGCTCTCCGTGGTCACGTCGGAGATTAAAGAGGAAGAGGAGGAGTTGAAAAAGACGACGAGTTATCTGAAAGCCAACAATGAGGAGATCCGGAACTTGTCGCTGGAAATTAACTCAAAGATCAACAACATTCTGCAAGAGAGGACGCAACTGCAGAACAAAGTGGGCAACTTGGAGGAGAAACTTAAAGGGTTGTCTCAGAGCATGGTCCCTCCAGAGCAAATCAGTGAAATATCATCACTCAAGGTAAAAAACAACTCTTTTCTGTTTCTCTTTACTGCTGAAATAATACATCCCAAATCAGGAGACACAGAATAGCAAATTGAAATGGCTGAAACTTAATCAACCTACTTTATGTTGTTGTTTTTTTTATGTTGGTGTTTTTAGGAGGTGATTGAAGCTCAAGAGAAAACCATCACAAATCTACTCTACGCTGTAAAGGAGCAACACGATCAGCTTGACAACCAAAAACTTAAGATCAAAAACCTGGAGGAAAAGGTAGCTATTTAAAATCATTTCATTTCAATAATGTAAAACATTATTATTATATTGTTATCGAACGCTAACTTAACTATTGATTGTAGCTCAACAATGACAACTTCCAAGATACAATGGAAAAGTCAATGGATTCTGACCCTTCGTCTCCTGATATGTTTGAATATCTCACAGTGAACTCAACAGGTAAGCGTTCATTCAATTCAACAAGACATTTGACAGCTTTACGTGAATTAATTTGATATTTTATGGCTGAAGATCTTCCTACGGACTGCAGTGAGCTTTATGGCAAAGGAGAGGTCAACAGTGGAATCTATGTAATAAAACCAAACCACTCCGAGCCATTCAACGTTTATTGTGAAATGACATCAGGTGAGCGGCTTTTCACAAAGTGACGCAATGTGTGTGAATTCACGTTGTTGTATTGTTAAATAACGCAATCCCTAAAAAAACAAAAACGTCATCCTTTAGATAGTAACAGGAAGAACGGATTTCTTCTCATGATAAAGACGACTTCAGATAGGGTTCGTAAACAAATGTGCAACTAAAATCAATGTGTTTTTTCCACGCGCAGATGGAGGAACAACTGTCATTCAGAGGCGAGTTGATGGTTCGGTGGATTTTGACCAGCCATGGGAAAAATATGAAAAGGGCTTTGGAAATTTTGAAAGTAAGTTGACATTTCTTAAGCAGTTTGAGCTCTAAAATGTAAAATGGTTCAAAGAAAATAGTGATATTCACTAAGACTATGAACTGAACGACCCTAACTATCGTGTATGTTATCCAGGGGACTATTGGCTGGGGCTGCAGAAGTTCTATAGCGTTTCTCAGCAGGGCTCTCACATTCTCCGTGTTGACCTGGAGGACTGGAGAGATAGCAAACACTGGGCAGAGTATCGATTTTCATTGGACGGACCCTCGACGCACTACACCATTCACCTCAACCAGTTCTCCGGCGACCTGGCAGACGCCTTAGCTAACGTTACCGGGGTTCAATTCTCAACTAAAGACACCGACAACCAAAGAAACTGTCCTCGGCATTCCACAGGTAAAGACAGACATATGGAACTAATGTGACAATGAACTAGAGCTGAGCAATATTTTGAGGCCGATGTAGGGTTGAGTACATCAAACTCAAATACAGTCTATACCAGGGGTGTCAAACATGTGGCCCACATTTTAATCCAGCCTGCAAAAAATGTCTAGGTTATATTTACAAATTTCCAATAGAGAAACAGCATTTTTATCGCTAGAGCTACGAGTCCCACAATCCTTTGCAGTAGCCGCCCCTCTCCTGCGCTGCTCAGCGCTGCTGGGGGGCGCTGCCAAGGGGGCTGCAAAGTGCAGACGCGCATCGTGCACTAAACTAGCCTTGAGCAGAGGTCTGAGCGGGGAAAGAGACATGTGGTTTTGGGAAACAGAAAGTGGAAGAAAGAAAGGAGACGGTTTTGTGGCTCTTAGAGCTGCGCTAAAAGCGGTGCTAATGTGGAGCTAACAACAAGAAAACAAACTTCTGTGATGATGCTCTTTGAGGAAAACACCCAAACCAGTGCAAACCTGGACAGATCAGGAGCAGCAAGTAAAAACACAGGTCAGAGTGTAATAATGTATGAACATGACAGAGTAAAGCTGCTGTGAGCGCTGACTGTGTCCATACTAATGCGACAGTGAATACAAACACAATGCACTCATTTGATTCACTGCATGAATAATTTGTCACTAAGATAAGCTTAAACTATTAAAAATAGGGAGCACATATTGAGTTTGTGCAGCAACAGCCAACAAGTCTGTGATATCAACATTTCAAATCCGAAATCACATTAAAAGTCCATGTCCAAGTCCTGTTCCTGCTGCTGAGGCATGAATATGGACTGTCTTGCACCTGCTGCAGATTTGTGCAAGAGCGTCCACAAATAACTATTACTAGGCTATATAAAGCTATTTATTTCTTATATTTCTTATGGTTTTATGTTTTAAGGTATGTTCAATGAGAAACCCCTGGTCTATACTGCTGCACTCAAGAATAGTATGATAGGAAAAGTGATATATAGTCCTGATATTTAGACATCCAAAGTTCTGTTTCACTACAAACCTTATAAAACTTTTTCTTTTCTCTTTTTTTTTTTTTTTTACATTTTCTTCATTTTCTTTGCACTAAAGTGTTTAATTGAATTGATATATCTCTAAAAAAAAATCTGCAACTGTGAACTTTACTCCAAACCATATGCTTTTACTGACAGATGATTATCTCCAGACTTTTCTATTAAACTGCCCCAAGCATACCTGGATCAATTTGATTAAAACGTGATGATTTGTCCTGCCCTACAAGGAGCCGTTATAAAGTGATGTATGAATGACCAATGTACCTTTCCTTTAGGTGGCTGGTGGTTTGATTCCTGTGTTGAAACCAACCTCAATGGACGATACCTCTGGCTGCGAGCAAAGGGACGCTCTATGAGAAGGAAAGGCATTCACTGGAAGCCAAGCACGGGTCCATCGCTTTCACTAAAAACGACAAAGATTAGCGTACGACCAGCTCCGCCTGGTTCCGACAGCCTTTACTGACACGGCTCTCCAAGAATGGCGCACTAGCCAACGTCACTGCGCGACTAGTTTTATAGGAAGAGCTGCTATAGAAGGACGTAGCTACGGAACGCATTAGATTATAGTAATAGCAGATTCTGCACAGATGCTCTAGATCGCTGGTGCTGACCAACAAAAGAGCCACGAAAAGCTGAACTGTGGCAATGATGTAACCATGGCACCCGGGTCAATAACCTACTGGGCTCGATCCAGCAGGAACAGTAAAGTTGTCGTTATGCAATGTCTGCACTCACAAAATGAAGATCAGCAAACCCAGTCAAACAACTGGCTGCTGACTGATGAGTGTAGTGCTTATGCAATTAGAAAAATAGTTTAACATGATTGCATCCGTGAGCTTCTTTGCTTTTCTAGGGATTTAATAGACAAATGATGAAATGGCATTTGCATGTTTCCCAGAGCTAAAGGTGTGTTAAGCCACAGGTTAGACTTTGAATAATCCTACATGCCTTAATCGTGGTGGCTTGTATGCATTTTTCTTTTATATTATTTCAAGTAAAATGTCATTGTTGTGGTCATATTCTTCGTCATCTGCCATTTCTATCACTGTTTTCTACATTCTACCTTTACCAGCGCACTGACTGTTATTTTTTTGTTTAACTGTGTATATTTAAACCATTTTTCACAGTAGTGTAAGACATTTGCTTATATTACTCGAAAACTGTCATTGCATTGTATTTTGAGTCATATTGACTTTTGTTTTAGTATTACTTCATTATGTGTACTGTGAATGTTTCATACCAACACTTAACATTAGCCTGGGCTAAACCATAATGTATTTATGATGTCAAAATAAAAATAAAAGATACCTGATGTCAAGTGCTCAAGGCATGCTCACTGCTTTGCTAAAGCTGGGGTACCCAGATATTTGTGGGGGAAAACAGGTCTCCACATTCTGTCTTTATTTAATTATTAAACATTTTATCTTTTCAGTCTTGACGAAAGAGGTATGTCAGTCATTATGACGTTTTGGACCCTTTGGGGTGAGAGCTGATTAGCTGTTTAAGGATATCACTTTGCTTTACTTTTGAGTCTGAAAAAGCTTGTGGAAAAAAACAAATCAATTCATGTCAATATTAGTGACCAGCCAAAGGATTTGTGAGAGCTAGGAATGAGTTAGAAAGGTTTAAATACCTTCTTCCTTATTTCACTGTTTGAAAATGAGGTGCCCCAGCATGTTCTTAATCATGCACATATAAAACAGGTTTTAAAGTCGCTCTAAGTAACTTTTCTGATTGGGTGTCTGCCACCTGTTATTGCCTTGTCTAGCATGTCCCATATAGTAGGGCATTAAACTTGAATCCATCTGTATTCAATTGCAGGCGTTTTATTGCAAAAATACCTTGGAACCATCCATTCCAACAGATTAGATGAAGACTCATGGAGATAGATTAGTTTAATACCATACTGTGGATTATTCCAGGCAAAGTAATAACGCCTCTATGGAGACATGCATCCACCCAAAAAGTTACATGGTTCACCATTAAGATATTGCGTCTCAAATTGTTTATTTATGATGACATTTTGAAACCTAGTCTTTCAGCAGGTCTTTGTAATCTATTGATCTGGCCTTATCTCCAGCTGAAAGGTACCGATTATTTGCACAAATGAGGTTGAGGGAAGCGGCTGTGGCGTCTGGCAATGAGAATATGCCTCTGAGTGACCTTGACAAAAATAGTAGGTCAGATGCAATTTTCACCCTGTGCACCAACAGACATGTGGTGATCATTAACACACTGCGGAGTCATCAAAGGGCAACCTGAGATAACACAATGTGCCTTTAAAAACCTTGAATTTAGGTCATCTTTGCACAGCAGGCAATTTCAAAACGAGCACCTCAAATCATGTAATAAGGTTGAGTTATGGAGAAAAGAATAAACACAATCACAATTATCTGTAGAGTGAAATGGCAAAAAAAACATTAAAAATGTATCTTGATTTATCTCGCGCTTATTAAAACAAATAAATATGGTTTTCAGTATTTATTTCATGAACCTAAACAAGACAGACTATTTTAACTTTCTTCCTCCAAAAACTCCAAATACATATTTTTCCCGACTGAAGCATGGCTGTGGAACGCTTCATTAAAAAGAATAAATTATAGAAACAATAGAAATTTGATGAATTTACCATCATTTTGTAAAACAATTACCGTATTTTGCGGACTATTAGCCGCTACTTTTGTCAGATGTTTTGAGCCATGCGGCTTATTTAGAGGCTGCGGCTTTTCTGTGTTTTTTTTTTTTCTTTCACCGCTAGGGGCGAACTAACCGGAATTAGAATCAAAACTACAGAAAAGTTAAGCAAAGAAGCAGATGTTGCTTTTTTATTCAGCTAGCAAATAGAACACGGACGACACCAACTATAAATTATTTTCAAATTCTTGCCCCATCATTATGGAACCCAAACGAAGAAGTTCGTATGAAGCAAGTTTTAAGCTGAAGGCCATCGATCTTGCTAGGAAACCGCGCGGCTGCACGCAAGCTTAACATCAATGAATGTACGGTGAGACGCTGGAGGGGACAGCGGGGAGAGCTCATGCGATGCCAAAAGTCAAGGAAAGAGTTCTGCGGCCTATACAAAAGGTGCGGCCTATGTATTGTTTTATTATCGTTTTTTTTTAAATAGAGCAAATGCGGCTTATATAGGGGAGCGGCTAAAAGTCCGGAAAATACGGTATTTACATAAATATACGGTGCATTTCTCCAGGGTTTGTAGGGCAGAACAAGCACCCAAATTTCAATTACACTATAATCTTTAAATAAATTGGAGCGAAATGTGTTATCGCAGTAAAAATCCAATTAATTGTACATACTACTTTAAAAGCCAGTTTGAGTTGTGTTTGCAGTACCTGTATGTGGTATTTGGCACATAGACGTCCCTCGCAGGAAACTCGAGGATTTCGCGTGTGGGCCGCACCCTGCTGTCGGGTAAGGCTTGACCTGCAAAAGGTCAGGGGTCAAGCAGTAGTGGGGGCTCTCTGGAGCAGGAGAAATGTCCAACTTCAACTGGGCTGAAAGGAGCCATGATATAAAAGACAGATGGTGAATATAAAGATCAAAACCACAGGAACGATATCAGGAACACCTATATAGTAACAATAGTTTACCTGTGATGGGCCGGAGTCTCCTCAGCACTGAAGAAGGCCTCCTCATATCAGCAAGGAACTTAAACAGATCCTCGTCACTGAGTCTGTCCCCTCCTAGAACACATGGACAGGGAAACCAACACTGAGAAGCCATTCTATGAGTAAAATTAACAAAGGACTGAGCAAACATAAAAAAGCAAAAGGTTTTCTTATCATAATCATAATAGATTTGTAGTCTTATACTTTGCTTACACAGGGTTTTATTTTATTATGCCCATTTTTTATTGCATATATCTATTCTCCGGCTGTTCTTGAACTTGAACAACACTGGAATTTTCCCTTTGTCAGACAAATGAAAATTCTTCTCATCATAATTTTTACAGAAGAAGAGACCTGTTTGAAAAAGTTGGTGATGGTGAGTGTGGCTGGTCTGAACCCTGTGAGGCTGCAGGCCTCATCTCCACTCGTCGTCCTCTCCAGTGAACGCCTTCCCATGATGCTCGAGTTCCTTCGTTCAGACCAAGAGCCTTTTCGCTCTAAAAAAAAAAAAAAAAAAGTATAAATTGTGATTTTCTAGTTAAAAATCATAAACAATTTTCAACCATGTTTACAACCAACAACCAACTGTTATTTGATCAAAAAACTAAGAAAACCTTTCAAACGTTAAATCTGTACAAGGTATAATGTGTTGCTGCATTTAAATGATATAGCTAAGTTAGAAATATATACAGTGGTCGCTCGTTTATCATGGCAGTTACGTTCTAAAAATAACCCGCACTAGGCGAAATCCGTGAAGTAGTCAGCATTATTTTATTTTTTTACAATCATTACAAATGCTTTAAGGTTGCAAAAACCCCCCTCTACACACTTTATACACTTTTGCCGGTGCAGAACGTTTCGTCGACATTGTGGGTTCGGGTTAGAGAAAACTTACAGACATACAGCATTTCAGTCACACTGCCAACAATAAATTTGGCAAGCTGAACCCATTCTGTAGCTACTGTACAAGAGGCACGGTACGGAGGAGATTGATTGACAATAGTCTACAGTCCCTTAGCCAATCAGGATGCAGAAAACAATGCACTGTAAAAAATAAAAATTAAAAAAAGCACACGAAACTGCGAGGCCGTGAAGCATGTTATCGCGAGGGACAACTATACAACATTTATCATAAATATATCACTTTTAATACAGTTATTTTTTAAATTCTGTTTAAAATAGCTTTCTTTGAAAATATGTTGAAAAGTCGTTATTTTGCCCTGCTCCAAGCACCAAGACAATAATCATGTTAGTTAGCAACAGCACTGTGAGTTGTTCTCTAGTTATTTGATGCAGCAGTTTCTGCAATTACAGTTAGTAAAAGAGAAGTCTATCATGCAGATATTTTTTTGCTGAATTCACAACAGGGGCCAAAGTTTAGATAAACAAACGGTCAAACTCACAAGGATCAATTTGTTTAAATATGTTGTACTTTTTGTTGTTCGAAAGATGCTGTTAGATAAAGCTTTTTTTGAAGTGTGGCAATGCATCGACAAACCCACGAGTCCCAAGCATGACTACAAGGCCTCTGTTACAAGTTGAGCTAGATAATTACACTGTCAAATCAAAATTAAACAACAAATACCACCACCACCACAACAGACTTAAGCACTGTCCCACCTGAAAGGCTCATCTCCATCTCAGTGTCTCTCTCCAAACTGCCTGCACTGTTGACAATGTTCATCAGGTGAATTGCAGTCCAAGCGAACGGCATCCGATAGCGACCCAGGCGTTGACAGAACTGCTCCGACTGGCTCCGAAGCTTCTCCAATTTCTCTTTATTCTACGCACAAAATATCAGAAGCGACTCAAAGTGCAAACGATAAAGGTGTAATTAGCTGTACTTTAGCGTACCTTGGCAGCGTCCGACTCTTTGAAGACCATGTACGGTTCAGCGCACTCGCCAATGTCGCCTTGTTGTAGGACTTTCTCCAACTGTTCAAAGCATTCACTGCTTTTAGACATATCAATTACAAGCAAATTACGCGGCGACGTTGAAGGGCAGCCGTACCTTGATGACGAGGAAGACATCTTGAGACGGATATGTGATCGAAAACACAGCAGATCGGGCCAGTGTCGAGATGGCTGCCGTCTGAATGTGAGGACGCAGCATCCCTTTTGTTTGCTCCGAGTTTAGGTCGAAGAAGAAGTTCTCGGATATCTTTAAAACACAGGAAATACAACATGTTTTATGGCAAAAAATTTGAAATGTATATCTATTTTTATTACCCAATTGTGTTGTCTGTGTATACAAGGAACCTGTGCCAGTTTTTAAGATTTAAAGATTAGTAAAACTGTGGGATTTTATGGTGTGCTCATGACAATTGCTTTGGCTTTCCAACAGTTTTAATGGTTCGGAAAAGTGACCTAACAAGTCCGAGCTGAGGAGGCACTGAGCAAAGCATAACAGCTTACCTTTTTCTTTTCCTTGACATCGTATAAGGCCAAACTAGCAAATATAGGCTCAATTTCGATTTCAAACCTTCAACGGCAGATGAAAAACAAAGGGTCAGCAGAAAGCAGCAGTTAAATAACACAGCTAGGGGCTTTTGTCTGTCCACTACTTACTTCAAGGACAAGCACTTGACGAGTAGCCTCTGTCCAAAGTGCTCTTTAGGTACTTCTGGAACACAATGGCGCTCAATGGGCTCCTCCTGAAGAAATGTACACCACGAGATCATAGCATAAACAAGTGTTGATCATTTTGATGCTAAGGAAAAGGCTCGATACTCAATATTCATTTCAATAAAACAATAATTTTTAGACAGTATAATGTAATTACTGCAATGATATAGATCTAAAATAAATCAGGAAAGGTCAAATTTATGTGATTTCGACACTTGTTCTACAAGAGTATCTAGTTTTGATAATAATTTTAGTATTGATTAGTATCTGGGGAATTTCAGACACTAATCGCAGTATAAAAATACTGATTACAAGAATCGATACTGAAAAAAAATCTCTCATAAACAGGACCAAATTGGACCTTTTCAAAATGGTTTTAGAATTATCTTGATCAATAGCAGAACTAGTAAGACAACATGGTAATATTTAAGGAACTACGGTACAATTATTTGGGGAAGAAAATTACAATTTTTAGTGGCTGAAATTTGCGATTTTATTTTTTTTAATTACGCACAACACCATGCTTCCATCGGGAGCTTCGGACGTGGTAGGCATGCCCCCCCATCCAGAAGAAAGGGTAATGGATTTTCTACCGCTTGTTCCCGTTAGGGGTCACGGGTGACTGGAGCCTATCCCAGTGCCTTTGGGCCTTAGACGGGGTACACCCTGGACAGTGGCCAACTCGTCGCAGGGCTAACACAGAGACATAGACACACAGACAACCATTCACTCTCACACTCTTTCACTAGGGCCAATTTACAGTTGCCAATTTACCTAACACATGCATGTCTTTGGACGGTGGGAGGAAGCCGGAGAACCCGGAGAGAACCCACGGTGACACGGGGAGGACATGCAGACTCCACCCAGAGAAATCATGTGATGTAATGTTCGCATGTTAATTAACACCGTTGTATCAAAACCTTTTCGTTACTATCAAAATTGAGTTTTTAAATTGTATTAGCGTGACAACACTAAACCTTAGTAGTCCATACAGTCACAGACATTCTGAATCCTTGCTGCATTACAGGGACCTTCTCTCAGAAAAGTACAATCCACTCTACCTCATCCAGAGCCGGGTGCAGGGCGAACAGTTCACGATGGCGGCTGGTTTTGCGCTGGTCTTCGTTGTGCCTGTCGATCTCCTCATTGGGAGCGCGATCGAGAAGGTGAGGGAGGAGGTGGTCGGGAAGAGAGTTCTTTAAGTCAAAGATGCTGCAGGCCCAGCTGCCCCTGGGAGTGTCATCTATTGACATGGAACGCCGCTTCAAGTCATCCTGAAGACGAACCAGAACAAACATGGAGAAATGCATAAAATATAGTGTGTTTAACATTTAAAATCCAGATATAAGCGTCTCATCTTTAAAACGCGTAGAAACTTAAACGGGTATTGGAAGTTTTCAGATACTACGTGATGATGTCATAGTACCAAATGTATTTTCATTAGAAATATCCAAAAAGTAAATTCACAAATGTGTAACCTGATCATTTCTATTTGTAACTAGACCCTAAAACGCACTCTTTAAACATAATTTACCATTTTAGCCAGGTTCACTATGTCACTTTTGCCTAGTATGTTCCACGCTATAGCATTAAACTTATCTATCTCCATAGGGACAAGCAGGTAATGCCATCAGAGCCAGTTACAGGTCAGCTATGTGGAGGGGTGATCCTGCTCAAAGTAAGAATACATATTTTTGATAAATAAAAACACCCGTAATTGAATAAAAGCATGTTTAATGGTGGTTTGTGGAAGTTCCCAGGCAAAGCTATGACATCTCCATGGAGACAAGCAGGTAGCGGACCCTCCAATGGGCCAAACTTCACATATTATCGACCTACACAATGTTATGTAACCTAAAACTGCACATTAAGTCTTTTTAAATGTATGATTCAAAGTGTATTGTTGAGGAAAATCCGAAAATGGTTAATCATTTTTTTGGACATTTTTATTTAATAATGCAGCTGTACAAAAAATAAAAGGTATTGACATATGTTTTTTAGAGTTTTAAATAGTAGACCTGTCACGGATACATCCTCAATTGTTGACCTTAAACCCAGCAACACAAACTCATACCTGGTCATCTTGGTAGCTGCTGGTCTCTGGCATTTCATCCGCTTCAAAGATTTGCTTGGGGAGGCCTTTCTGACGCTCCTTTTGCTTGTCAAGTGCATTAGGATTGAAACCCGTACCAAGCTTGTGATATCTAGGAGGCAATTTGTAACAACAGTACAATTATTCCAAGGCTGCTTATAAGTAACTTTCGCACGTTACGGTACTTTCACAATGACATACTTTCTGTTAACAACGGCCCAGTCTTCAGTGTACGATCGAACGCAGTCTCTGACATGAGCGTCGGTGTCTCTGTAAACAAACATTACATTAAAACAGCACTTACAATGATACAGAAACTATGTACTAAAATATTAATCATGCATTTCACTGACTCCCTGTGGCGCACAACAACTGAAAACAAAGTGCAGCTATAAACAAAAAATAGAATAAGGGAGGACAATATTGACTAAAATGGATTTCTCAACATTTCTTGCCCCATCATGATGACAATATTCTGACAGCAATCCGCCAGAAATATGCTAAAACTTGCCTGTACCTACATATAAATGTCTTGGCTGAGGTTCAAGTATTGCACAAAAGGAATGGACTGGAGAATTAACTACAGAAGTACAAAAAAATCCCCTTATATCCATTTAGGAAAATTACAATTCAAGTTTATGATCTTTTTATTTTGAATCAGCTATTTTTTAATAGTTATCATTAGCGGAGGGTGGTGAAAAAGATGATAATAATGTCCTTACCCTTCTTCTGGCACGGCCTGTACCACGGTGCGACACTCCCGCGGCGTGTAGGTCACCTCAATATCGTCAGGAGGAAACTCGATCAGATCTCGGAGCGGTCCCGATTCCACGATAGGCGGGTGCGTGATCAGGTACTCCTCAAAATCCACTGGATCCACCGCTTCCGTGAGGGGCACCTGGTGGTTGGTCAAACAGAAATTTAAACAAACTAAAAATACAAGTGACGACAGTGAATTAAAATAATGGTGTCTGTGAATTGGCACTACCCTTTTAACAAACATAGCATTGCCCAGTCTAAGCAGTGACAGTGATTTATTGCAGCTGCTTCTGGTGGTATTCCGGCTCCTCTGCAGTTGTAGTTTAATTTAGAGTCAATTTTATACACATTTATGTCCTCTTTTGGGGTTTGTCCTTGTTAAAAACTACTTTGGAGATGGGTTAATCTAGAGCTGAAAGAATGAATTGGAATAAATGTGATAAATCGACTACTAAATAATCATAATTGTGCTTAGATAATCATCATTATCTGGATTATCTGGACTATACAGTCTTTTTTTTTTTATTATCAGATTTTCATCAAAAACATTCTATATGCAAATATTCTCTATATAGAAGCTTTCGACCACAATAGTTTAACCTTTATTTGGTTAAAATGTAATAAAAAATGTCATTGTGCAATAGAAATAAATAATTTCACTAATTTAATCCTATCCAAGGTCCTGTTTTGTCCTTCTTTAAACCTGGAATAGTCCTTTTTTAAGCATAGTTTAGGTCTGGTGACACACAGAGAACAATATGTTTACTTGGTCGTGGTATAAATTTGGAGAACCGCTGATATGTTATGACAAGGCCTTATATAAGTAATATGCTAAATATATGTAGCCTGTTTTAACATAAGTGCCATTGACTTCCTCTATTTCTGAAGAAGCACTAAACAGAATGCATATTATTCTGAGTCTGTGTGTTGTTTGTTATGAACTCACTGTGTTACTTGTTGCTGCTCCTGCATTGGGGTTTTTGAAGAGCTGTGGGGAACCTCCATACTGTCCAGCAATCTGCTTCCTGACCTCTGCTGCCACGGTCCTGAAACACGGGGAAAGACAGGAGCTTTAGACACTAAAAGTATTAATGTTGTGTCTTAATATAAGTGTGGTCATAGCAGTTCAAATAGAGTTACACATGATTGTTATAAATGTAAAGTCCTGTAATAGACACTGATTAGATCTAGAGCAATAATTCAGATTGTTATTTTAATTGAAACTCCATATGGATTTTTTTAAACGTTATCTAGGCTTTATAACTCTGTTTGTATTGCTGCTGTTGACTGCTTTAGGTGATGTTTTTCTATAGATTCTGAGTCTGAAAATAAGAATACATTTAAATTAATTGTATGCAAAACAAAAAGCATTGTAGTGTAACTTTAAGATATCATAAAACATTCATAGAAGTATATAAGAAAGTGTAGTAAACAAACAGACTGTCTGACGGATGACAGAGTGTTGTTATTGAGACATCGTGTGGGTGATAGTCTTTGACAGGTAACACAAAGCCCTTTGTTAAGGGCATTACTTTGATCTGTCTGAGGCGGAGGAGATTAAAGCTGCTGTTTAATTGTAGTGGTGGGAGTGTTATTTCCACAGACAAGCTTTAATGAAATGCCCTTACAGAATGTAGACTGTAAACATAACTTTGTACATTTGCACGACCACTAAAATAATCATATAACCCAATATTTAAATATGGTTTTTGGTGTGTGTTTACATGCACAAGGGAAATCTGACCCTCAAATCAACTGGTGTGTCAGTGAATCAATGGATTGTACCATATTTATTTGGAAGACAAAGTACAATTAATTTTTAAATGACATAAAATTTCCCGTTTCATTTTAATTTTTGCCACATTATGTTGCCATTGTATGCATCCTTTTTTTTTCCTTGTCAAGTCTTGCACAGTTCAGAACAATCAGAAAGAAATCAGATCACTCACGTCAGATATAACTGTTGTGACAGTTCAATAATCTGACAACACCAGAAATCAGACAATTATCAGATTTTTGGTGTTGCCTGTAAACATAGCCACTTTGTCGCCTTCACAGCTGGGCTGATTCTGACAATAAGTGTTTTAGCTCAAATATAAAGTGCATGCAGCAGATAATGGATGGAAAAGACTTGAAACCAAAGCACATTAGTTACAGTGTCATTATTTTACGTCGCCCCTTTGTTTGCATTGTAAACAGTGGCAGCTCTGTGTCTGGGTGGGTCTGAGCATCTTTGCAGCTAACGCTAGCACAGGCTCTTCTGCTCGGGGCCTCCTCCATTTACGAGTGACCTGAATAAAACGGCAGGGCCATACATGCGCCTATTATGAGCTTGTATTAAATCCTGTTGTATTTACCTGCTGATTTTCTGTGCGAAGGCCCGGCGTTCAGCCATGGCAGAGGCCGCAGACGTGCTTTAGATTTCCCGAACTGGGAGTAGACAGACGCGGCTTCCACACACACACTCCGCTCCACAGGGAAAACCACGGGAAAACCAACGGGAGAACGGGGCTTGCTACCGTAAACACGGAAAAGTGCGCGAGGGGAATGTGCAACCATGAATGAAGGGAACACACCCACCACAATGCACTTGTACACTGGAGTTTACGGTAAGCACAAGTGCAGACAAAACCACGTAATTGATCACATCATCGTACTTATTATCATGTGTACTTAGCGGGTAAAAGAAAAGCGTTGGCAAAAAATTAATAATAATAATAATAATAATAATAATAATAATAACAACAACAACAACAACAACAACAACAATAATAATTAAAAAAACAAGGTATATATGTATATGGGGATATGTTAAAACTAAAAATATGACAAATTTTGTTGCCATGGCAATTCTGGTGGCCATCTTGTGATTGTATGAGTAGCAAAAGTCTAATAAAATATACTCATAATGTAAACACTGGGCCAGAAAATGCATTGATTTTAGAGTTTGAATTTACTTTACCCTCACCTATGGGCAGGAGCTTTGGGTAATGACCAAAAGGACAGGATCGCGGATACAAGCGGTCGAAATGAGTTTCCTCCGTAGGGTGGCTGGGCGCTCCCTTAGAGATAGGGTAAGGAGCTCAGTCACACGGGAAGAGCTCGGAGTAGAGCCGCTGCTCCTCCACGTCGAGAGGAGCCAGCTGAGGTGGATTCGGATGCCTCCTGGGCACCTGCCTGGGGAGGTGTTTTGGTCCCACCGGGAAGAGGCCCCGGGGAAGACCCAGGACATGCTGAATGTCTCTCGTCTGGCCTGGAAACGCCTTGAGATCCCCCCGGAGGAGTTGGAGGAAGTGTCTGGGGAGCGGGAAGTCTGGGAGTCCCTGCTTAGACTGCTGCCCCCGTGAACTGGCCCCGGATAAGCAGAAGAAGATGGATGGATGGAAATTACTTTACGTTTGTGGCCCTGATAGAATTTATCGAAACTACCTGTCTCTACCTGTTATTGGATTGTTTTGCTCTGAATTATGAATATTTATATTAATTCACTCAAAATTAACACTCTGCACTGGTCTATATTTTCTGCAAAAATATGCGGTTTATTTAAAATGAATAACCAAGAATATTTCACACTAGTATGGAAGAACATGGGTACTAGATAAAGTAAAGTAAATACAAACGTATGAAAGTATTTAAGAGAAAATGTGTGATTAAAAACTTCCGCTCTCAATCCATGTGTTTCAGTCATGGAAATCTAGCACCGTTGCCATAGCAATGAACGATTTTAAAACTAAATTGCATCTTTTGAATAGACAAAAGCCCTGAAATACAACCGATAAACAGGAAGCTACTGAAACCCATGAATTAGATTGTATCAGTTAGAACCCGTTATTATAATAGATCCATGGTTAGAACCTTACAGTTAGAACATGGCTGGAGCCGGTGGTCGGTTAGGTTTCGGTCAAATATTTCTAGTGTTAGATTCACCCATGGTTCTATTATAATAACGCGTTCAGCATATTAAACCTGTTCCCGCGCGCTCGGACTGCCCCGTCAATAGAATCAAGCGCCTCGACCTCAGCTCTCGTTTTTTTTTTTAGTTAAATATCGCGAGAATTAGCCACGTGATCTCCTTTTCCACTTCCTCCAACTGTGTAAACATTGACCATCGCAGTGAAGTGTGAAGTCAAACAGAAAACCATGCAAGACTCTACGTTTTATTGATTTTGCACACAAAAAGACAGCTTTGTGAGAGCGACGGTACAAGCTAGGAACAATGGCAACGAAATAAGGTAAGACTTTGCAGCAGCAGCATCTATTTGTACTTCTACAACTGTAACTTTCAGCTGACTGACGTGTGTGTTTTGCTTGTTTCTTGCCTCAGACTTTGCGCGTGTGTGGGAATGGGTCTCATCCTTCGCTGGCTTAGATGGAGAATAAAGGGAGCGACGAGGTGGAAAAATTGAAGACAAAGGTCTTGTCAGTGTGGCACAATGTGAAATACAGTGAGTACTTTGCCCGGGGCTGATCATGCACACAGCCATCCATTAACCTGCTGCACACAGTTTTAACATTTTAAGTGTTACCCTGACTTAAATACCCGGAGAAGTGACTATTTAAAACATATTCAATCAAAAAACACGACAGTGTCACATTTCAGTGAGTCAGTCCTTTAAATAGTCATACATGGCCTCAGAGGTGTGGGTGGTACTCCTTTACATTTACTCGTTTACATTTACTCGAGTACATTTTTAAGTAAATTGTATATCACAGAGTGGTTTATGTGCAGCATACTTTTACTCTTGCTTGAGTAACATTTTCCTTTGAAGTAACTGTACCTTTTACTTGAGTACCGTAAATGTTTTGGTTTCTTTTCCCACTGTGAGGAAGAAAACATTTATATTGGGAATATATTTGTGTGAACAAAATAATGTTAACATCTGTTTCTTGCACTGCTCCTTCAGATAATTAAAAAAAATTAAAAATAATAATAATAACGTTTTTTTTTTTATTTTGATTTCAACTTTAAGTTAAATAAATCTGATTTTACGTCCAGACAGTTATTCATACATTTTCTTTACTTGAGTAAATAAGTAAATAAACAAATACAAATACAAACTGTTTTACTCTTGAGTAATTTCTTGAGCCACTACTTACCGTACTTTTAGTAACGTTGCTCTTGCTTTAATTTTTGGCTACTCCAGTGGTTGTCAACCTAAAGGATTTTAGGGGTCCCCAGATGATGAGAGGGAAAAATTTTAATGTATACAAATGTTTCAAACAAGTGCACTACAAATGCAGTGGTAAATGTAGATATTTGGCTGTATTATTACTTTGGGTTGTAACTGAATACCACTGGGCTACTCTACCACCTCTGTCTGGCCTACACTTTTTTCCTTTAGTTTTATGTTGTTTTGTGTGAAGCAAAAACATTCCTAACATCGTAATTACAGGCTATGTCTTCATGAGATGTTTTGTTCTATTTTAGGTTGGGCTCTCAAGTCCAAGACCTCTTTTAGCAGAAACTCTCCAGTACTTTTACTGGGGAAATGCTACCATTTCAAGGCGGAAGGTTTGTTTTATAATACATACACACCACATAAAAATTTTGACAAAACTAGGTCGACATCCGGAACTAAATCTTGACTAGATCAGGACCTAAACAGAGACTAGAACGGAACAGAACCAAGTCTAGAACTAAACTGAGCTCAGGCTGAGGACTAGCGTGAATGAACTGAATCAAACATAGACTTGGGAGGGGCGATATGGAAAAGTAATGAGTTTTGTCATATTGATCAATCACTATTTTCATATTTGTTTTGTCCTTTTTTAAAACCAAAAAAGCCTTTCAATATTAAAATCCTGAAGAACACAAAGAAGAGAGACTTATAAAGCCATTTAAAATAGACACATTACTTCTTAAATGTCTTCTTGAAAAGTCTGAACTCTGCTTCAAACCGCATCCTTTGACAGAAGATTGGCTGGATTGGATTAAAAGACCCCAAATATTTCACTGACGATTTGAGGGGACTAAAGTGATCAATTGCACAGCCTTAGACTAGACGAACAACTATGACTCGAGGCACTGGACCCCCAAACCAAATCAACATTATTTTAGGACTAAACGGGACCAAACTTTAGCGTTAAGAATATAATGAATGTGATTTTTAAACGCGTGTTATTCAGATGACGACAGCAGCCCGACAGAGGAGGCCTGTTGTGAGGCCACAGACAAGGCCGACTCTGCCATGGGAAACGTCGAGGCTTTCCGGAAGGATTTTGTGTCTCGAGTGTGGCTCACGTACAGAGAGGAGTTTCCAGTGCTGCCCGGCTCGTCTCTGACCTCCGACTGTGGCTGGGGCTGCATGCTCCGGGCCGGACAGATGATGCTGGCTCAGGCCCTTGTTCTTCACTTGCTCGGTCGAGGTGCGTGGAATCATGATCACCTCCAAGAAAGATTTATGCAGTCTTTCAGTGTTGTAATGCATTCAAGTTTTGCATTTAATTATAGTGTCAGGGCTGCAAGAAATGATTATTTTAGTGGTCAACTTTTCAAAAACAAAATTATATTGTAGATTGAGGCTTACAGATAGAGAATATGTACAAAAGAAGTGCATTATTGATATAAATAAAAAGAAAATTTAATAATTTTTTGCTCTTTTGGCATATGTCTTAAAGTTTGTACAGTCTAGATGACAATTAAGAATTGTTCAAACTGTCAACAATGATTTTAGTTGTAGATTAGTCACAATTATTCTGATTTATCGTTGCGTTACTGTCCTGGTTTTAGCCTTGGTTTTTCTGGTTTAGTCCTGTATACATTTTCTTTTGCTCCGGTTCTAGTCCTGGTCTAGTCTAGGTTTAGTCCCAATTTTGATGCGCTGTGGCTGCAAGTGTGAACGGAGCCTATTACTCTTAAGTTAATAAACTCTGCAATAGTTGGTGTAAATCGATTAATAAATTAATAAACATGTCTACAGAAAGTTTTATATATTTGACATTTTTATCAAGGGAATTTTTTTAATGCCCTCACTTCGTACACTCTTCTCTTTATGGGTCAACGCAATGTCAAGACTCCCAGTTTATTACAGCCATTTAAAAACAATATTTAAACTTGTACTTTTCTCTCATTTCAAATATGTCACAAATAAAATATTTCTCTATAAAATATCTAATAAGCACTTAGGCACGTTTATTGATCAATTTCACACTTGGTCATTCAAGGTCACTTTGCTAATGCTTTAGACTTGGCTCTGGACTGTTTTATGGTCACAGTCACTCCCCTTTTCTCTGCCTTAAGCTTCCACCCAGTTTGTGAGGATCTGTGAAAGTGAAATATTGGGTCACCCAAAGTTATACTGAACAAAATGACACAGAGAATACACTGGTTTTTCCCTATTAAAGACCAGATGTCATTAAGATGAACTTATAATGAACTTATTGTTTAAGTTGTTGTGCTGGGAACATCATTTTGAGAAACGGTTTCCTGGTACAGTTACTCTTTCCTTTGGTGGTATTCAGAATACAGTTACTTTTCTAAATCAAAGGAATACATTGCAGTATTTTATCACAAAAGATGGGCTTCAAACTGCACAGTATTGGTAAGAAAAATGGAAATATGTCTGGGTAAATCAGTGGTTATGATAGGAAAACCATCCATGTCATTTGTCAATCTCAAATGATTTTTTTTTTTTCACAAATTTCATTATTTGAATTATTTTAGTTTTATTTTACCATCTTTATTTTCAAATGGTCACTTAATGTTTCTCGTAATCTATTTATTAAAGCTGTTGTTTTTTTTTAACATTATATTTACTTTTATTTATGAGAATACACAAAGCAAAAAGTGTATTTGTTGGCACAAATATATTAAAGCACTAACATGAGTTTGGGACAATTTATCAGAATAACTACTACTCCACTTTGAAAATAATCATCATATTTTGCTAATCACTCTTGACTAATGGACGAGTCTTCTACCACTTGCAGCGCTATATGGGGGCCAACTTGGTGTCCTCTATTCATTTGAAACCTTACCATACCAATTATATTTAAATATACGATTGAATATCAAACAGTATGTATGTCAGTACTTTGACGTTCATGTATCGTGTATTTCCACAGACTGGACGTGGTCGGAGGCGCTCACACTCCAGCCTTTAGACACCGAAACGTGGACCACCTCTGCAGCCAAACGCCTTGTGGCTTCACTGGAGGCGTCGCTGCAGAGCTCTCCAGGATCATCTCGGCTTAAACCCCCAGAAACGCACCAGGCCCAGGTGTTTGGCCCCGCTGAAGAGGCCGATGCCCACATGAAGGACATGTACCACAGAACTTTGGTGTCGTGGTTTGGAGACGACTCGTCCTCTCAGCTGGGCATTCACAGACTTGTGCAGTTGGGTTTAGTGATGGGGAAACAAGCGGGAGACTGGTACGGCCCTGCAGTGGTGGCACACATCCTCAAGTAAGTCCCATTTCAAATGAGTTGTTTTGATTATACATTAGTGCTCTGCAATTAATCACATTTTAGATAGACTGGACTATTTTTGAGCAGTAAATGGCAATGATTAAATGTCTGCATAGTCGTAAAATTAAACTTCAAAGCCATTTCATTTGTTTGGCTTTATATGCCTTTCTCTCCATTGCCCACCTGCATCTCCTAGGAAAGCTGTCGAAGAAGCAATAGACCCCATCTTGGCAGGGATAACGGCGTATGTGTCCCAGGATTGCACAGGTATGAAATATGAGCCGCTGATATATAAAGCAGCATGTGGGGCACACTTCCCAGACTGACCTGCTTTCAATAGACACATTATTTTAAGTTCTAAAACACGGGAAGCCAAAGCAGAGGTGCTCAAGTCATTTTTAAGGTGCACTAGCATGTCTTTGCTGGAGTCCACCATCTGTTTTTCTCCAAGATGTTATTGCATTTCCTGTGATGTCCCACAGTATTGCATTAAAGCCATCTATCTCTCTTCATGGACTCAGGGGGCACCAGCAGGCCAAGTTACAGGTCAGATCTGAGGAGAGGAGCCCACTCGCATAAGAATGCCTTTTAGCAATAAATCGCACATAATTGAATAAATGCAAAGATAGATGGGTTTAATGCCATACTGTGGAACATTCCAGACAATACAGTAGCATCTCCACGGGGACAAGCTCCAGAAAAGTTGTGTACTGCAATTTTTATTTCGAAAAACGGCCATGAAAGCCTCAATTTCTTGTACTTTAGTTGTGGAAATGTAAAATTGTACAATAAAAACAGTGCTATTATATTTTGATTGTAATCACGACAACAATTGATTTAGATTACAAAGAAGTGCAGAAATACAGAATATAGTTTGTAATATCTAAAAGAGAAAAAGCAAACATGGCTTGAAGGCAACATGTCCTATTTTTAGCCCCACAGACCCAATGGCCCGGGTCTGACCTCTTGTATTATTGATCGTCCTCAGTGTATAGTGCAGATGTCATGGACAGCCACAGGGCACCAGGAGCTGGCCAGGACTCTGGGGCCCAACATCCACCACACGACGAACCGTCCTGCGCTGACGAGTCTGACAGTCGAGCCGTCATTATCTTAATACCTGTGCGGCTCGGAGGAGAGAAGACCAATCCTGACTACATCAACTTTGTCAAGGTAGAGGACAGAGCTGCGCAGTTAACCGGACGAATGCTCCAACCAATTAGAAATAATGTTCTGGATTAAATAATGTTCTGGGTGAACATTTTTTAAAGACAAATTGTGGGGTTTGTTATAGAAAGTCAGTGAAATACATAAAATTCATAATAATTACACATACTAGGCATGCAACGATTACTAACTGAAATAATCCTGACTAGTCGACTATTAAAATAATCATCAATCATATCTGGACAATACAAACTCCAAAACGCCTTCCAAATAACTTTTTATAATAAAGACCGTGTCAAAAGAGAACAATTTCTGATTTTCCTTTTTTAATAAACAACTTTATTTGTAAATATTATCTATGTAGAAGCCTTCAGTCACTATTTATAAACCTTTTATTTGGTTAAAATGTATTTGAAAATCTCAATATACAATAAAAAATAATTGTTGAACTAATTGAAAAAATAATCGCTGAAAAAAATAATCATGAATCACTGAACTCCCAATAGATATGTTTGACTTAAACAAATAAAATGTATGCCTATAATAAAACAATTTATATCATGAACTGTATGAATCTTTTACAGCATTTAAGACAAGAGAACATTCATTTGTTAATATTCTTGCAGTGTTGTATTATATTCTCTGTTTTACCCGTTTTATAGAAGAATAGATTGAAAGCATGTTGTGTCTTTTCTGTTTTATTTAGAGCCTTCTAGGCCTGGATTATTGCCTTGGCATCATCGGTGGAAAGCCCAAACAGGCCTGCTACATTGTCGGATTTCAAGGTTAGCGTTGCTATAATGGAAACGGAGAAAGACAAAGAGAGAGTTGGTATGAATAACAGATGATTTTGCATAATATACCCTTCTTATCCCGAGAAGACAAAGTAAGTTAATGTATTCCTGTTTGTGCGTGGAAAAACGGAGAGGAGTGGAGCCGGGGCGCGAGTGAGGCAGGGCTTACTTTATTCTTCCTGACCCATCAAAGCCTCGCCCATTCATCACAAGTAAACCGCCCAAGTTGTGAGGCGTAATTGATTTCCATAGGAAGCATGCATTAAATTTAATCCAGTCCCCAAAGTGAGCTACTCTCCATCACCTTCAGGAGCCAGCAGGAACCTTCAGTTGTACATCTTGGCAGTCAATATTTACGCATTTACATTTTACCAATTTGAAATACAGTGGTGGATGATGTCTAAATGACAAGCAATACATTCTCGCTGCCAAGGAACCGCGCGGCAAGGCATTTATCACATGCAGATGCCGCGTCGTAATTGCGTGTTTGCAAAAGTAATTCCCACCGGCACAAAAAAAATTAAACGACAGCCTCCTTTTCTTTTTGACTGTAAGTGTGCGTGTACGTCTGATTATGCAGATTCTAACCCACCCTGCTGGATATTAAAAAGCAACAACCTTCTGCGAGGCATATCCGACGCACACTAGCCTAACATTAAGCCGAGCGGGTGACTTTGAGCTACTCTGCATAGAAATTGGAGCGAGCGCGTTTTGGTAATAATCTGATGTTTTTGAATAACTTGTCTTTTGTTTTGTCCTTGCAGACGACAGCTTGATTTACATGGATCCTCATTACTGTCAGTCTTTTGTGGACGTCAGCACCGGCGACTTCCCGCTGCAGGTAATGGGGGAGACGCGCGGACAAGGCTGACTCTAATGTGAACGGCAATCAGTTCCGTAACACTTAAGGCATGAATCTTTTAAGATGGCTGAATTTATAATGCGAGTTGTTTTTGAGTTGATTTATTTGATGCTGAGGTGTGTAAAGCTGCCACATAAGGAGAATACTGTAAATATGAATCACGCCACAGACTATATGGCCTAAATGTCATAGATAGACTAAGCCTCAATCATTATTAATAAAGTAATTGGTCATTATGAATTAAGTCTTGTGCTTTATAAAGGCTACTAAATGTGTTAAGTATTACCAACAATATTATACATGAGAAGGGATGTCAAGATTATTAGGTTAATCGATAATTGTGATTATTCAGGCCACAATATAATCTTAAGAACTAAAAAAAATTATAATTGTGACAATTTTAGAAGCGAAATGAAGTCTTTTTATTTCAATCTATAGTCCAAAAAATAGATTATAGATTTCACTGTTGTTTAGTTACAGTCTTGATAATCGTGAATAATGGTGATGTTTTTAACTCTAAAATTTGATATCCTGACATCCCTATACATAATAAATCTAATTTGAAACTCTTAGAACTGTAAATAGACACAAACGAGAGGATGATCAAATGTGTGTGTTTACGTAACTGAAGTGCAGTAAGTGTACACATATGACTTTGCATCATACACTTCATAAATGTGTTTGTGTCTTTACAGTCTTTTCATTGTCCTTCGCCAAAGAAGATGCCTTTCAGTAAAATGGACCCAAGTTGCACCATTGGATTTTACTCCAGAAGCCTCAAAGACTTTGAGCGAATCAATCAAGAGCTGACCAAGGTACATTCATTTGTATACACGTTTTTTTGTCTCATGTTTGTATGTTGTATTGCACAAACCTGTCAGTACATTACACTGTCCAGTTTATATAGTTTATTTGATCAGTAATCTAAAGAGTAACCAGTAGGTGGCACCATTTAGCTATGAATATGCCTTTCTTCATGTCATTGGTCCATAGGTAGATACAAAGACTGTGTTCACACTTGCACACAAACAACGTTAAATTGGGTCTAAACCAAATCAAGTCTTCATCAGGACTAAAATGGGCTAAAACCTGGACAAATCACGTCTTCAGCAGGACTAAAATGGGCTAAAACCTGGACAAATCACGTCTTCATCAGGACTAAAATGGGCTAAAACCTGGACAAATCAAGTCTTCAGCAGGACTAAAATGGGCTAAAACCTGGACCAAATCAAGTCTTCATCAGGACTATAAAACCAGGACCAAATCAAGTGTTCACCAGGACTACAATGGACTAAAACCAGGACCAAACCATATAAAGTGCAACCAAGTTATTCCTTCAACTTAATATATTGTATTCAATATATTTACCCATTAGTTATTCTTTTAAAGTACTATTGAATGCATTTTCTGTCTTCTCTTCTTTCCCAGGTTCTGCAGCCTTCAGCCAAAGAGAAATACCCAGTGTTCACCATCGTCCAAGGTCGCAGCAGAGATTACGACCTGTCGGCGAGTCTGACCCCTGAGAAGAGAGAGTGGCCCTTCATTCGCCGGACAGTGACCACTACAGGGGACTTTGTGCTGCTCTGACACCTTCAAACTACTGATAAGAAACTTCCTACAACTAACTACACGCAGGCCTGGGCGTTGGACCACGTTTAAAACGAATGCAATACCATTTTAGTCTTTACACTGCACACTGTCAATCATTGTTGCGATGTTGGCTCAATTTGTCGCGATTCCATACTTCGTAGACCCGCTAAAAAGACCCGTTGACGCTGTTTAGTCATTAGTAACAAAAGCGGACACTAAAAACAATATTTTTAACACGCAATATTGTAAAATACTTTGTCTAGTTTCACAACAAATTAAGACGTTGATTAGAAACAAATTGCTGAATTATGAAAGCCAATATGTTAAGCAGTTTGTGAATTTGAAAATGTATAGATTCTAGTATATGTATAAATGTAGTAAATGTGTATTTTTGTATGTTGTCTTTGAACACTTGGCAACCAGCTTTTTCCTAATTTAACGTTTAATCATTTGACACTTTGTTTCATGGTGTTAGGGAGGAGAACATTTTACAGTTTTTGTGGATCATGCACTTTGATTTATCATTTCAAAAATGTGCTGTCTTTTTTTAAAATCATTTAATAAATGATTATCCCTCATAAAAAGTGACACGTTTTCTCTTTTGCGCTTATACAGTTTCTCTTAGCTGAAGTTTTGAATCTGCTGCTGAAACCTGCATCGTTTTAGAAGAGGGAGTTTGGCTCTTTTTTTTTTCTTTTTTTTTTCAATAGTGAAACCTAACCTCAGCAGTGTGTTGAAACGTATTCAGTTGCTTCTCTCGCAGTCAAATGTAGCAGATTAAAACTAATCGTACGTGCTAACCATCTCTACAGCCCATTAACCAGGGACGGGGAAAAACTGTGACCCGGTGACACTGGCGGCAGTTGTGTTCCTGTGCGAAGGAAAAGAAAATATCCCTGTGTGCGAGGCTCCGTTACCATGGATAATATGTCTGTTGGCCCCCGCGCTCCAGCTATGTCCCACTGTTTTCGCGTACAATACAAATTCTTGTGTTATGTTGGGCCCCGCTTTTCAAATGGAGGAACTGACTCCGTTTTGTGGAAGCCGGGGCCAAGGGTGAAGACGGCCGGACAGAAGGGCAGAAGAATCCCACATCTGTTCTGTCTGTGCCATGGAGATGCGACAACACGGCGTGCATAAAGGCATCGTTTATACCCACTGTCCATGTGTATGTTTATCAGGGGCCGTTTGAGGTGTGGACAGCGCGGGAACATCAATTATGCACAAGCCAAAGACATTCTTGAGTTTTAAAGGATGGGAAGGAAGTGGATTCATGGTTTCATGGATGAGAAAAGCGTGTAGAGGGGCATTTGGGGATTTTTGAGCGAAACATGAAAGGACATTTGTGCTAGGGGGCACACACCACTGAGAGCCTGTGTTCTCCATGTATTTACAAAGGACATATGAATATTTGATTAATGAGTCAGACTCTGGGGAAATGGCTTTACAAAACGAGCCCATAACAAACATGTCCACGCAGCAGTGAGGTTCTGTTTAACACAGCAGAGCAGGACTGGCATCACGGAAGAGCAAATACCAAGTCATTTCTCTGTCCTGCAAATGAACAGAGTTGGATTCACTAAAGACAGAGAAGTCTTTAACTGATGTGACTGATTCTCATGTGGTCAAACCGTTGAGTTCAATAAATTAGGTCAAATTTAAGGTTGTTTTTTCAATAAATTAAATGCTACATTTATAGTATAGTATCGTAATATACATTTATTTTTGTTTTAGTAGTTTAGTTATACAGATATTGTTTTCTTTTTACTAATGCTTATTTGAATTTGTGTTGCCATTGCATATTTTTCTGTCATTGTGGAAAAAAAGAATACATGTGAATTTAAATTTGAATATTTATTGATTTATTTTGATTGCTTTGTATTCATCAGGGACTATGTAAACATTTGTAGTGTTTTTATTTGTTTATGTAATTGTTTTTAATGTTTTACTGTGCACTCTTCGCACATGTTTAAACTACAATTGACAACTAAACTAAACTAAATAAACACAACGACGCAAAAATGTTTTTGCCAGGTTATATCTCCTTCATTTGCCAATAATAAAAATATCTATGCATAAATATAGAATGATAAACCTGTTAACAGTTCTATGAATGTATGACAGATATGAAAAGTATATATTAAAATTTGAACAGTATGTAAATTGATCCAGTGGGCTTGTCGTTCACGTGTGCGGGGACAGTGAACGCCTTCCTAAATGGCAGGCGTCAGTGGGCCTCGCTGTCTTCACACCAGGTGCAGGCCAGTCAGATTTATGCGCCGGACCCCTTGCCCACCCTTGTGGAATGCCACGCATCTTCAAACAGGTACTCCACTTTGAAATCTCATCTCAGCGTGATATCTCCGAGCACCTAAATATATCCAGCTCCTCCACCCAAAGTCGGAGCGTAAATACTGCACCCACAGGACCGAGTCTCGAGTCTGTCCACGCAACTGTCCACATGTCTCCAGTCGTCTGCTCCTCGGGCCGCACCCCCACGGCTCTGCCCCGGAGTAGTGATGAGGGGCTGCATGCCGGGCACAGCCACCCTGGGCCACAGCCAGGCGCACGTCAGGGCGCTGTGATTAATCTGCACCACGCGGGACAGCGCCCTCTTCGTGAACGTGACCTGCTCCGCACTGGGTCAAAGGTTCCCCAACTTTCTCACCCGACAAATTCAACCCAGAGAATATATTTTTACAACTACCAAAACTGCTTTCCTTGTGACATGGATACCGTTATTAATACCAGAGGTGAAAAGAGATAAAATCACTTTCTGGCATAATTATTATAGTTAAAAACAAATATTCAGATCTTTTTCTTAAATTATGAACATACATTTTATGTAAATATTACTATTATTATTATTATACTTTGGGAATTTGTGAAGCGTATGGACCTAGGAACATTATATTTCCTTCTTTGTTCTACAGAAGTGTGTGATACACTTATTTAACAAACATTTTGGACAATTAATAGTAGATTTTGCTCTATGAATCCAAAATAAAGACAAAATATTCACTTTAGCATAAGCATGTGGGTTTATAACAGTAATGAACTGTACTCCTTGTTCCATGCTGTGCTTTGCTATTGTATTCATTAGATCGCTTTAAAACAAAACCATACAAAAAAGCATCAGAATTAGCATTAGTACAGGTCAAAATATTGAGGTCCAAGTTGCCAAAAATGATTTCAGAAATAGTTTACCACTGGGACATAAAACAGGGAAGGCCATTCTGAATAAAGACACTGTGTAATTCAAAATTTCTTGGCAACTTGAAAAAGAACAAATGGTTTGAAGAAGATCTTTGTACACTTAAGAACTGGAAGGACATTGTGGAGGAAAGTCACGCCACGGAAAGACTTGCATAATATACAAAAAGGTTTGGGAACAACTGTGCAGTGTATTTCTTTGTTTTGTTATTATAATATTAAACAATAAAATAAAAGTTAAAAAAGAACAGGCGCATGTCCAGGTGTTCCTCTCTCCTTTTACCCCACACACTCCCCTGCTCCTGTTTGCCCTGCTGCAGGACGAGTGCACAGTGGCAGTGGCCCAAAGCAAAGCTCCAGGCCTGGTGTTGGCTAACCTCGCCCGCCTGTGACAACAAGAAGGGCACCGGAGTTAACATTTAGATAACGGATGTGGGTGCCTCTTTCTATTTCCATTCGAGGTGACAGCCCATCTTAGGAGCACACCTCAGCTTGTGTTAGTGTGCGGGCCCTTGGGTGGAGAGGAGGAGGGGGCTGTACCATCTCAAAGGGTGATGTGGAGGAACGCCGAAATTCCTCATTCTGCTCTCCTCTGAGGCATGGCCAACCCTCTGTCAGCTTTTACTAACCAGATGCATCCGGAGCAGGCGGCCGGGCTGAAAGCAGGGGATATTGGCTGCGCTGTAGCTGTCGGCTCTCCTCTGCGGGCGGAGGCGAGCCGAGTGTCAGCCTGTCTCCCAGTGTATCTGTGTGCGGCAGGACATGCTATGAATTCAGGGTGGGATCATTCACGCACACCACTAGTCCCAGCTACGCCTTGGACAGTAGCTACTAGCATCTGTCTATGCCAGGTAGTAGGTTTTGTAGTTTCTGAAGCAGTGTCTATGTGGGGTTTATTTGAATGCAGGTATGAGTAGGCTATATTGGAAGTTGAAATACATGAATTACATGAAATACATGACAAATATGAACTATAAAATCTTTTGCAAATGAAGACATAAATAAAAACTTAGATATGTGGACTTCAATATCTGGCAACCTTTCAAAGTACAACTTTGTGATAGCTATTGATCAGTGCATCTGTGTGAGAGAACTGTTTAATAAAAAAAGGTGGGAGGTTTTGTTGTGGGGTTTGAGGGCCAGAAAGTCTTTAAATCTACAACAATCTGCTAATCCCAAAGGGGGTTCAGGGGAAAATGGGGAGCTCCAAAGATTATAAAAGCACACGAAATAACACACCGGAGTTTAAAATATTTAGAAGAAGTGGAAGATATTTGGATGAAGTGATAATATCGCAATAGTTGTTTTGGTGAAATGCAAAGTTAGAATATCAAGTACATAAAACTATTGAAAAGACAGCAAAGAGAGCTGTTTTTATAGTCCATTCACGTTATGTGCTCCTCATGAAGCTCAAGCACATTCCTGATGCATTGGGAAAATATCATCGGATACTGTTATCGAAATAACACAAAAATACACACGATGTATACATGTCAATATCACCCCACGTCGAGGTAGAAGCACTATTTGTATATTTTGTTGGAATATTTTCTAAACGATAGGTAGAAACACAGTGCATTTTCTTTTAAACTGAGCAGAATCTGAATGTCACGAGGAATGTTTCATGTTCACTCGACTTTGGAACGTTCCATCATTAATCATCCATTAATTTATGTATTTATTTATTTGTACAGTTGTGACCACAGCTAGATGTAGTGACTTTTATTAGTGCTTCAATTTCACATACATTTCATTAACACATGGCTTGCACTGTATTGGATAAAACAATAATACAACTCAGTTAATAGTCGCTGAAGTTGGGGTTACATACAGCCAATCATAATTAATGTAAGAGCACCGGAATTTAATTAGCGCCTGTGCGATATTCTCCAAACAGATAAAAGGCCATATGTGTGCGCTGCATGCGGAATGAAAGCTCTCCTCCATCTTATAGATCTGTGTCTATCTGAGCCACTCTGTAACCCCATCCTCATCCGAAACTCCTGCAGGCCTTGTGCACCATTACCATGCAGTTGCAATAAAACCCACAGTAATTAAAGGGGATCTGGCTGTAATTGCCTCAGTGAATCAACTTAATCAGCACCTGTGCTCACAGTCAACCTAATGGTGCAATCTAACCTTTTAATACCCCAGAAATTAGAATGGTAAAAAATTATACACCTGATAATCATTCTGTATTTTGAACCTCTTGAGTGGACAATGAGTGGTCCATTGTCCAAGGCAAATATTAAAGCGGCAGTCTGCTGAGTGGGCACGATAGAGCCAGTGTGAGGGAAGAGGAGAAGAGAGAGAGTGCAGCAATAAGGTTTAGTGCTGATTCTTCACATCATAAGGTAAAAGGAACTACAGAAAGCTACAACTACATAACTTGACCTCGGCCCATTCCAGCTACTTCGGGATTTAAGTGATTTAAGGCTCTTGACAGCAATTTACACTTTTTCTTCTCTTTTATGTTTACATATGCCAGTGTTAAACAAGAGGACAGCAAGTGTGGCCTCAATTCAATCTGGTTTAAAATGGGGGAAAAAACCTTTGCTTGAAAACAAAACATAGGCTGGGCAAACATTCTTAGCTACAAAAGGAAAATAGATAAGGACACAGCTAAAATCATGAATAAATGATCACAGCCATTACTCTCCCCACTGGGTCCAGGCTCATTGAAATATAGGTTTTTTCAACACATATACCTAATATAGTAAAAAAGAACATTTAAAATGATTCAGTGGCTTGTATGAACACATTCATTTTCAGTACTAAAAATATATATTTTTAGCAGGTCTCGAGCCCTACTTTGGTCTGGTGTGGGAATGCATAATGGATTCCTATGTAATCCATTAGAGCTGCTGAGGGAGCAGAGATAAAGGGTGTTGAGCAGAACTCACCCGAGGTTGTTCTTCTTTATATGAAGTGTTAATAAAGAACCACGAACCGTCTGTACAAGGTTAATTATTAGACTAATCTCCTGTACAGCACCCGATCCCTGAGCTCAGTAGGTCATAATGGCTGTCTGTCAAAGCCTGCTGGTGTACAAGTAAAAACGTCAGATGCCTGCATGAAGGCTGAAGCGATCTATTCCAACACCCGTCAGTGTACGTTTACTGTTGACTATTTTTCGTGCTGACTGGCACATAAGGTCGCCGCTGTCACAGACAGGCAAATCAGGAGAGCTGACTGCGCTCCACATTCATTTGTTCAGCACTCTGCTTGAGGAGGATATCTCTTTATGCATCAAGAATACGTTCAAAGTCACTGGGGGAGAGGTAGAGATATTAATTTCATCTGTCCGGGCACTCGCTCACTGTTCAAAGTTGAAAGGCCCCTGTCTCAAAGAGTGAGGTGGATTTAATGTACGCAGTGCTTATGAATACGCTTATGTATTCATTTGAGCAATAAACGCCGGCCTGTGTCCCCCACAGAAAAACAAACTGCCTAGCTTGCGGCAGCCATTTTAATTAAATGCCCATGAATTGCCAAATTTATCGATCCCCCTCCCCTGACACAGGCCTGAAGGATGTCCTGTGCCATTTCCATATCTTTAGCCACTTCTCGTACTAATGGGAGCTGAGGTCTGGAGAGGATGGAGGTGCTGGCTCTGAGCAAGGCGAGTCGAGCATGTCCTGCAGCCATGGCCTCTCTCGCTGCCCATGTGTACAGATGGGCGTGTGACAGGCCTACAGCTGTTCTCCTAATTGTTCATTAAGTGTTGTATTGATTCCCTTATTTGGAGAACACGTGTCTTTCAGCCGCTGCTCTCCATGTGAAGGAGCACACGCCCGCTCTGACTGAGCTGACAGAGGCTGAAAGATGCGAGCTGCCACTTCTCATCCAGGCCTGCTGTCTCCCTGATGCGGCCAATGGGCAGACAACATGCACCGCCCCACCCACCAGCCTTTTATTTTGCAAACTTTAAGCATCAATCAATTAAAGCGCTGGCAGCAGCATGGAAAAATGTTTAATTCCTTGTAAAGCAGCTGCAGCCTCAGATTGCACCTGGCTGATAAGGGAGCCGTGTGAGTCTATTAGATCCTGATTATGGGAGAAGAATACAAGCTTTATTTAGGGCCAACATGGTCAAGGAAACCTTTCATTAACTAACCCCATTATAAACCGCATTGTCTTCTGTCTGGGATTATGACATCAGATAGGCAAACCTCACTTAATCTGCACATCTAAATGATAAAAAATATCTACATTTTGCACTCTATTGTGAGGTGTTTAATCATTGTTGAAGGTTCTTTTCTATTCAATTACAGCTGTGTTTTACTAAAGTATGCCAAAGAAACATGCATCCTTGTGGGCTCGCCTCTACACAGATTTGACCTGTAACTTGACCTGGAGCTGCCCTCTGCTTATTTCCACGGAGATCGATATGTTTGAAGTGAAACATTCCAGGCAAAGCAACATCATCTCCGTGGAGACAAGCAGGTGCCAGACCCTCAATCGAAAATAGCAAAACTAAAACTATGCAAGTGTGACTTTAAGAATATATTGTGTTGAGTCTGCCAAAGTGGCCAAGTGGGTTAAGTAGTTGTCCCTCAATCAGGCTTGCCAGTTTGAAACCCACCCAAGAGCATGGCGCCATTGTGTCAAATGGCAAGACATTTAATTTTCACCAAATCGAGTCTTTTTTTTGGTAAGAAACACTCAAATAATTAATTGCATAAATGAAAGACAGATAAATTCATACCATTACAGCAACGACCTTTGAAAGAGACACCAGAAAAGTTACATGGTGCACCTTTAATCTCTCCGACACAAGTGCATCCACAGTATACCGAGCGTATTCTTGTAGAGTTAGAAGAAAAAAAAAAACGGAGAGAATGCTGATCACGTACCAGAGAAGCAATTCGTTTCAGCGCTTTTTTATGAATTTATAGAAAGTGCCGCAGATACGAGGACGGTATTATATGGACTAGTCAACTAAAGGGAGAAAAATCACCGGACAAACTGTGACCATTTCTCTCTTTTTTTTTTGCCTTTTGTTCTAAGCCTCACAATTTGGCTTTCAAATTGGACTTAGCGCTTCAGTGAGTCAAGTCATATACTCCGGGGCTGGGTGGTCGTCTCCATTCCTCGGCGGTGGAGATTCTAAAGCGAGCCCTCCTGCGTTGAGTGGAGTAATAATGTTCTCTGTAAAACACAATCAGTCAACTCCCTCCTCGCCCGTGTATAAGCCTGGAGGAGCCCCGATCAATACGAGGGCTGGCGGGGCGACTTATCATGGCGAGCGTGGCCGCGGCGGACAGCGAGGGCCGAATCCTGATGCAGACGTGAGGACCGCACTGACCACCGGGCCCGGGAACATTTGTTACGAGTCAAAACTGGAGATGGATGGGGAGAAACGTCTTTGAGGGAACACTGGCTGGAATTTTATCAGTCTGAGAAACAATGGGGTCTCTTGAGGCGTGGTGAAGGATGAGAGTTTGGGTGCATGGTTAAAGATGTTCCTGAAAAGTAAATAAATATTCCTGCAAATTAAACTAACCGATTTTTAAATAAAATGGCTTGTATCTGATTTTTTTTTAATGTTATTTCAGGATAATGCCTTTTACTCCATAAAGTATATTGTAAAAGCAACTATTTGTGTTAAAAAAAAAAAAAGGAGACTCAGTGATATTGCCAATACATTTTAAAGGCATTTTAAGGAAAGATATTTTTATGCAAACCAGAGACATTGTTGGATGAGAACCATGTTGTATAAGAAAAGTATACAGATAAGACCCAGGTTTCAAGTTTTGACAACATTCCTGATAGACTCTTGGCATTTTCTTGACTTATACTTGGTTTAGAAAAAAGTTTAATGTGAAGCATTTGGTGGACAGTAAATAGAACCTGCTCATGTTTGCAGATCCGTCAATGGAACAAGCATTGCATATTGACATTGCTCCTTTGGGCAAGACATGTCACTTACGAACCAGTTGTATGAGGGAATAAGATAAACAAATATATGAATACATTGAAACCTGGCAGAGGAACTGAAGAAACTACGACTATTTGGATGAGTGACAAAACATATTCAAAGTGAGTACAGAAGTTACAGAATTACATTTTCTTTTGCTAATAAATACAAAAACCACTGACTATGACTTTGTTCTATGAGTTTGCTGCAATCCCTAAAAGAAGTGTAACATGGTACTCTAATAATCTGTGGGACCTGGGTGTTTTACATGGAGTGTTCTGTCCTCAGCTTACTCTCGAAGGCCGACAGGGTGATGTGTGGTTTCGGTACGAGAGCCGAGTCTTGGCCTTGCTTGGCGCTGCAGTTTTGCGACAATACTTTCAAGGACTTTACTTAACACTAGCACTACTGTGTTTGAGTTTTCAAAAGAGGGCCAAGGGCTATGTCTGTGGATAGTAGAAAAGCACAATTTTGAAACTGAATGGTAAGCTGTTTGTAGGGTAAAATACTGCACTAGCACTCACATGGAGTTTGGTCTCAAGGTGGGAGGAGTGTGTCTCCACTAAAGTGCCGGTAGTGGGTCAAGAGCGGACAAACTTTTTATGCAATTTTGTTAGTGTGTTACTGTGAAAAATCAGCAATCATGCGATCTTGCACAACTGTCGTACCCATCTTAAAGCCTGAAGCAGATCACTAGCTCTTTCATTTTGTTCCATAAACCCATTGAACACTATTTTTTTATTAAAGGACGACAGAAGCAAACCAGATATGATAACAAATGTCTTATTTTATGTACAAAAACATTTGAAACATAAATTCTGCAAACATAATTTGCGGTTTGTAAAGCATTTTTTTCTTTGGGAAAATACACACCCGCATACCTTAAATGCTCTGTCCTGTTGTCTTTGGGTATGATTAGTTAGATATCTGATTAGCCCTTAGCAAGCTTTCAAGGTTTTTTTTAACCCCCAAAATGTGAATTTTACTTTCACGACCAACCAGAGCCACAACCTCAATTCAAACTTTTTACACTTACTATATTTATTTTTTCGAATACAATCAGATACACACACTGTAAAATAAGACAAAATCAGGTCTAACTTCTTCAGGACTAACAGTAAATTCTTTAGACAAAACAGCACAGGCCAAAACATGATCATATTGACAAGACTATGATTGATATGTACAAATACACAACAATTTAACAACAACACCTACTCATGTCAAATACGGATGTAATAATAACCAAAATACCATGATAAAGTCTCACAATAATATCATGGGCTGTCACAATATATCGCAGGATAAGCTTCTTTGCTTAGATGCATTGCTTAGTTACCGCAACCCAAAGGGAACCATGAACCATGATCATAAATGCATAAATAACTGTTATTATGCACTTTTATATCTTAATTCTTTGCAATGACTGAAACGATTCACACCAAACACGTGTCAAGGCATTTTCAAAGGAAAACGTAGGCATGATTATTGTGATTATCGTGATAGTGTGGTACAGTGAGATTTGCATATTGTTATATCCGGGCATCATAGCACTTTAAACCACTAACTTCTAATTATTGTATAAGATTACTAGATATCAAGATATTTTTTTTGCATCTGAAGCTTTGCAAGATTGTAATACTTATTTTGCACATTCATTACTTACTATGTTTATACCATAATACTATCCTTCGTTCCTGTTTCATGCTTGTATGTCTTTACTGACCCCATAGAAATGCCATACACATGAAGGGAGTGTGAGCCAACCTTCTGTTTACTAACATTTCAGTTCCTATGCCCCTCCTATTACAACAGAGGAACAAACGTGTCGACGAGCTGCTGCTTGGAAAGGCCTTAAACTCTGATGATGTTCGCAGCCGAGCGGGCTTGCTAATAGCCTCCTAATTGGCTCGGCTAAGCGAACATGTTGACATTTGCTGTGTGTTCACCATCCGGGACCCCGCTTTAGCCATTATGCTAATCCAAGCATTATATATCCACTGGTATTAATGGGACTGACACAAGTGATGTTACAGGTAAAGGGCTGTGAAATGGTCTGTAAACAAGAGCGAATTGATTCCGAGGCTGAGGCGATTGTCACTAATGCCAACTCTCCCCTCCCTCCTACTCTTCCTCCTCCCACCACAAGCAGAATCTAGTCAAATAGTCTCAGACAGGCTTCACCGCAAGCCTGACATGGCATCAAAAAGGCACCCAAACACGCTGTGAAATGCCGTCTGCGTACAAAAATGAGACAAGATCATGATCAATACAGTTTAACACCAGTTTAACGCCTAACACCACACACCGCGGTACATCCATCCACCAAGAGAAGACTCAAAATCGGCGGATATTCTGGGGTGGAGGGGCGAGCTGTCATACCCGGGACAGCCTTATTTTACACAGGCATTGCTTTTGAAAGACTGGGGACAGAGTCAGTGGCGATGGCCGTATTGGCTGCGAATTTGGATGCAGAGTTGACTGATGTATTCGCACTTGTTAGGAATATATTTTGGTGCAAAGTCAGACACATGTATTGGCTGAATGTTGGAAGGTGTGTTATAAATATAGCTTCAGCTTGTCAAGAAAATATGTTGGCTTTGTTGTACGCATGTGGATATCTACCATAATCCAAAATTTCAAAAGGGCGTGTGTTCCAAAAAATGTTTGTCGAATAATTAATATGTAATGATACTAACTACTTACTTATTATTTATTTATTTATTGCACCTTATGCTTTTGATAATTTTATACTTATAGAGCGAGGTTGCTTGGAATGATCCGGCTTTGGGTTAATGGGTCAGTGGAATAAAGTAGTTTGAATTGTATTGTTCATTGTTGAACATTATTTTCTGTGACAAATCAACACTTTGAAATGTGTTATTGTGACAAGCCTCTAATTGCCACTCACATTTTTGTTTTGAATAGCTAACCTCAATGTTAAATTACCGTATATCAAAACATCCAGGTTTCAGATATATTTGTATGTTTGTTTGTTTTTTTATGTCAAATGTCCTTCCTGGATGCAACCTTCACGATTCATCTGTCTTTTACAGCCACAAAACGGACTCCTCGTGGGACCTCTTGACTGAATTCTGAAATAACATTACGATATTGTATCTGGTAGAATGAATAACTAGGAAAAGTCTGGGCCCATTGAGTTGAGTAAATTGGCATTTAAAATCAACATGGTGAATATAAAAAACTGTAAGTATCCAAGAAATAAAAAATATATATGGATTATCATTAAATTATTGCTCTGCAGCTTTCTCTTTACGGCTTGCAGAGGTTACATGACCAAAAGCCATTGCCTTTACAGCAGTTCAACTCTTTTGAGGCAAAGCCTTGCACCCCTTTAGGGATATCTTTGGATGTGTTTTATTTTGTAGGTTAATGTCCCAGCGGTGACCTGGCCATAAATAAAATATGAAACATGTGAGCCCTGAACATAGCCTTAGTTCTAAAACATAAAAGGCATTAGGGCGTTCAATAAAATATCGCCAACAATTCCACATGAGTTCAAATATTATCTAAAATATTAATTCCTTTGACTAAATTATAATATTGTTTTATAGCTCATGAATAATCAGAGGTGCAAGGGTTTTAGCGAAGCAGCCTAACAGCTATCTTGTAACAACAGGAGATGACCATCCGCTGTCATGTTCATTTAGCCGCGGCTGTGCGCACAGACCACAGAACAGGCAATAAAATCAAGCTTGCACTGCCACACTGTAATTGAATTACTCTGCCGTCCAGCCGCGTATTCATTTACTGTTGGGAAATCTGCTTGTAATAGTTAAGTGAAATGCTTGGTTCATGCGCTCTCCGTCAGCAGGGACAGAGTACAGCGGAATGTCCTGAAAAGCAAATCTCTTACAGATAAAATAATCGTTTGCTCTACGGCTCTATGTCCCGATATCTGTCAATCCAGGTGGCTAACATGGACATCAAATAAGCGCCCGCTAACCAGATCTGTCAACGGCACAAGGCCAATAATGACCTGCCACCACACGCCGGGCCGCTGCGGAGGAGAAAGTGGCGCTGTATAATAAATCTGCTGTATTCATGCGGGGAAAATTCAGCGTCTTCACTTTTTTTCATGATGGGCTTTGAACACGCAGCCAGGGCTAATAAAAGATTGGCCTGTCATAATGAATCAGGGGGGCCAGTGTCAGCTAAAGGTAGTGTGAGTCTATGCTCTCACACGTATCCATCGAGTCCACATCGGCCACTACTGGATTCAAAAAGAGATCGGCCCGCACCCGTTTCAGCTCAGAAATTAACTTTAGGCCTGCACAGGAGAGAAGGAAAGGTAGAGTTAGGAACAGTATGGCTTCATTTTCTCCCCGCGCGTTCCAGGGCCCCAGAGGGACACCAAGACGGATTTGCATGCCACTTGCTATTCCCTGCTACCTGCTGCAAATTTATTATTGTGGCAAGTCAGCTTCCCCAACAGCAACTCGGGGGACTTTTCAAACCTAAATGGTATCTGCAGGCGGTCAGGAGGCACACGTTTTTTTCTCGCGTTCACACACGTACACAATAGAAGCAGAGCAGCATCAAAAAGTAATCATGGAGATCAGAATATAGCTGTCAGCCAACGCCGAGTAAGAAGTGATGAAGACTGTTTGAGAGGCGAGGAAGGTTATGCACTTTTTTACATAAAGTTTGTTGCCTCGGATGGAGCTGCACAGAATGGTCAATGTTGTGGCTGTGACATGTCGCAAGCAGCATTTGTGGAGCTGTGGATCTGCCTGGACTGAGGTTGTACAGCAAGCAACTGTTTTTGTGCTCTTGCTACCAAACGCCAAATAAAAAGTAAGAAAACGTAATCTTAAATGGACAATATTGGCGATTTTTCAGTTTAAACATAAAACTGTTAAATACATTGTTAATATTAGTTTACTATAGCATATAATTTACATATGATCAATGACTAGGTTCCACTTTAAAAGGGGACAATCGACTTATATGAGCTTTTAACCATGTTATAACAGTATTGTTGCCAGAGTTAACTTGCTCAAAGTTGGATTTCAATTGCTTCCTTCAAACTGAGGATAAACCTGTGTTTTCCTGCATTTGAAGCACGCTCAGAAAATGTCTGTTTTCACCTACCCCCTAGCTCCGCCCACTGCTCTGTATTTACTTGCGATTATTCAAATATTTCAGAGTCTGATACATGTACAGTTAAAATATGTCACTTAGACATTTTTCAAACAATCTGTCCTGACAATCTGATGCTATGAGGAAGTTTTACTATGCAGTTTGGAATAGAAAGTCAATGGACCCCTTTCTACAATCAAGCCGTTTTAGAATAATAATCACAGTTGCAATACTTATCTAGAATGTTATAGTTCATATTATTACTGTCTTGACATATTGATTTCATCCAGTGACTTCATCTATGTCCTTTTTGAGCTTAAAACAAATAATGTTCTACACTTTTAAAAGTTTCGAAAATTGAAAATCAAAGCAGAGAAGTACAATATTCTAAGGTTGGCGGTATCACAAGCACAAATAATAGTTTAATGTTTTCTTGCTCATTAATCTAAATAATGAATACGTAAAATAATGGTATATCCTTTTCCATTTACTTATACACTAGATTTTCAAATGCATAAATGGTTGTGTTCAATGGTGTTCAAGGTCAAATGCATGTCTAAGGTCAGAGAGACAGAGAGAAGAAAGGTGTGAAAGTGTAGAGGTCACCGGCGGCCATTACCTTTCCTTTGTCCCCTGTATTACCATTCACCTGATTATCTATTATCATGTTATTGGACGTAAATTTAACAAGCTGTTGAGAGCACGGGGAAATCAATACCTTTTAAATGCTGTTTATGTGTGATTAACGGTTAATATCCTCACAAATTATTTAATATAATAAGGTCATTTGTCTTTCACATGAGCCCGCTACCCTGCAAAGAATAATAGAATAATAAATGAGGACACTAGTGAAGAGGAGATTTCTGATGCTTTCCCCGGCTCCGTTTTATTACCCATATCCTCTTTACAGCTACAAAGCTGCACTATGGTTATTTTATGCAAGTCATAAAATTAGGCTGAGATGGAATTAGCAGACTCGGGGCTCTTTATAGGTCAAGCCGGTAGTTTATGAGCCCACGACTCCCTGGCACTATTGTCAAGAGGCTAGTTAGAGGGGTCTTTAAGCATGATTTAATATGTCCATGCCTTGGAAAATAGTTAAATAGCTAATTAAATGGAGGAGTTAATTTACATATTAATTGACCTTCCAGTAATATTTATATTGATACCTGCACGAGGAGCCCTTGTCTTCATTGCCTTTCATCATAGTTAGTCTGAGCAAATATGGTGTAACTTTTTTTGTTTAAACTCAAGTTCCCCTTTACTGTCGCAGGAGAGGAGCTGTGTATTCCCAGGCATGGCGTGAGCACAGCTGGCCAGGCCTCTTGTGCGCGGCGGACCCCTTTTGTTGTTGGATAATGGAGGAAGCACCATAAACAGCGATGGGAAGTGGCCCGGGGGGGATATGGCAGGAGGAGGATGGCTCGTTGGGCTTGACAAAAGAGCGCGCAGAGGAGGAGGAGGTGTAGAGGACAGTGGCTGTGTCAAAGCTGCTCTTAATTATATCTCTAATCACCCATCCGTCGGCCGGGCCAACTAAACAGGACCCCGGGGGCGCTACATTAGCTACAACCTGTACCGAATTGGCACAACATTTCACCTGCAAACCACAAAACACATGTACACACCAAAATATAAATACACTTACACATACAAAATGCATGCATCCTTGGAGTTCTAGCGCGGAAAGATAAATAGAATTTAAATTTGAATGGTTGCAATTAGAAAGTTGCAAATTGTACAATTTTGGTAATTTAATGTTCCATCTCCCTGGGACCGGCTGACCACGGACCTCTGCAGTCTTGGTTTAGCTCAGTGTTCTCTTTAATGTTGAGGCTCCTGGACAGTTTTGCAGACTGTTCCACGACTGGCATTAAATGTATCTGTTACCATGGAAACAAGCAAGAGATATCACCAGGTCAAGTTACAGGTCAGATCTGTAGAAATGTGACATACTAAGAATGCAGTTTTTAAATGTTTTAAAAATAAAGTATTTTCTTTCAATAAAACACGTGAGACCAATATAATGTTTGGATGATATATTAGGCCGATATTTACACTTTTTAGCGTATAAGAAATCTGTCTTAAATGTTCAACACAGGCTGATATTTAAAGGAAAAGCGGTGTAAAAGTTGGTGCGAAGATAGGATATTGCACTTATTTGTGCAAACGGCACTGCACTACATGATTACACTGTTCCATTATTGGTCAGTGAGGGTTGTGGATGTCTAAAAAAAAATTCTATTAAAAAAATATATTTTGGGGAAAATTATGAAAATCAGCCCTACAAATCGGCATAAAAATATCTGCAGAGCTTATCGATCATCATCACCTCTGTGTTCTTAAACATCAGCATCAGCATCAGCAATTAAAAACCTCTACAAAAAACTTTGAATAAATGTAAGATAGATACATTTAACGACATACTGTGGAACATTCGAGGAAAACAATGACATCTCCATGGAGACAAACAAGAGTCAAGCTCGAAATCATTCTGGAAAAAACTCCTACATTTAAACATAAATACATCTTTACAGGGAAGATAACATTAAAAAAAAGCCTACAACAACCCATGTTTATGTGAGATCCCCGGCACCTTCTCGATGATAATAATCTCTGGTGCTAATGTGGCCCCAGCGTGTTGCATTGTCATGGTGATGTCCGCGCGGCCATGGAGCGGTGACGATGACACGGATCGGCGGTGATAGATCGTAAGCACATTGTTTGCTTTCTGCAGGGGGCGCGTCCGTTCTGCGCACAATGTTGTTAGCATGGTAAGTGTGTCCAACAGCCCATTATCGGGTTGATCATTTGTCACTAGCCTGTCTCCACTTTGTCTAACACATTCTTTTTGGATAATGACCCTTCAAGTGGATCTGCATTTGAGGCCTGTGTGGAACAAAGGCGCTCGTGAATGGGCCTTTTCAAGTCGTGTAAACTGCAAATGTGGCTACAACAAACAAACAGAACGGCTGTCCAGATGAATAAATAAATTAGCATGTATTGATATAATAAGTTGCCAAAAGGAAAAGTGCTATCACCTATTTAGTTTTGTCTACCAACTTGTATCTATCTTCCATTAATCATGCCTCTTTAGCCACTGTCTCCTGCTGTTTTGTACAATATGGCTGCCAGCCGAAATCCTTGATCAAGCTAAAGACCAGCAGCTGCCCAGCGGACCTCGGCAGCCATCGGCTACACCTCAGGCCCAATGGAATCATCAGTTATTGGAGAGAAGTACCCTGTCACTTTGTGCTGTTGCGGCTAAGTGTCTATTATCAGAACATCTCAAACTTTCTCATGAATGCTTTGTGGTCAAACGGTGTGAAGAGGTGTTCTGTTTTGCTGTTTTCTTTTACTAATGTTTGGCAAAGTCCATAGACAATAAACCCTAAAAAGAACCTGGAATAAAGAGGAGTATATTAACAAGGGAAAGCATGTTGGGAGGTAACTACAGATACAAAAAAAGACATTGTCCTGTACAATTCCACTTTAATTTGGTGGTATTCTGATTGCAGCTACATTCCTAAAATCAAACAAATACATTGCTGTATTTTGTCATGTAATTTAGGCATGAAAACTGCACGGTAAAATGTGTAATGAATGCATGTGGGATTTTTCTTAATTAGTGATAAATAAATGTATAATTATGTATGCATTAAAATAAACTAATAAATAAGTCTATATAGTCTACTTTGTGGGAAAGGTTAAGCAGTTTTAACATGTTTCATTTTTTCATTACATATTTTAATTTTACGTTTTTTGATTGATTGTATTGCGTTTTTCACATCTCAGTGAAACAAAGGAACATTTCCACTGTTACGAACAATGAAGTTAAAGTAAAAAAGTATCATTATCAGTATCATTGCAAGATAGGACAAAATATTCCAACTCCTGACACAAGGGGTCAGTGATGATAAGGTTTACTACTGCAGGACAGTGGAACATTGTGGCATTTAACCCTGAACATGATCCCAGATTACCGTAAATAGTAGGTGTGGGTAACTTCACGCCACTCTGTACATTGTGAGACGATTGGATGTTTTGGTAATGATTTTGTTGGTGTGCACAGCAGAGTAAACCAACCAACAGCTGGTCACCTATAATTCCTACCTTGCACTGTGTAATTTCCGCAGCCAATAGAAGTTAAGTACCCAATCCTAGGACTGATTCCAAGTAGTGTCATCAGCTTTTTAGCCACACAGCCACAGGAGTCTGGGAGATCGCTGTCACAATAACAATATCATGTGCAATACTGTCCAAATCGTCGTCCAGCATTTCCGACTGAATAACGCTATAAAATGGACACCTGCCACTGGAGCACACATGCATCACTTGTGGAAGAGTCTCCGGCACAATCGCCCGGCAGTCACGGCCAGTTGCCTGCCGAGAGGGGGTTCAGCGGGGCAGCCAGACGGTAAAGTTATTTGTTTCTGTCATCAAACTAAACTTTATTGTGACCCCTTTCGTGCTGTTGTTGCACCGGTAGCGATTCTCCCACACCAGATATTATCTTTGAGACTGCCCATGAATCTCCAGGGGTTTGCCACTGCACTTCGCTGAGCAATAATTCCTTAGTTGGCCTTAGAGTGCAAAGGCGAAAGATGGAAGAGGAAAGGATGAGCCAACAATGGAGAGGATAAGCAAGCTACAACTATAGATTTAACGCGCAATTAATACCGCTATATTGTGATATTTTATTTGGTGATATCGTTATTGCGGGCAGCTGTATCGATATATCGTTGCATATTGTTTTGTGTATTTTTCGCAAAACTAAACAGTGGCAGCATGACTATAGACTTAAACTTATTTTGTAATACAGTTGAAAGATTCAAATGTGTATTTTTTAGATATAGTAATAAACTATGAAAAATAACTCTAATCAATCACAAATAAGTTTATCTGTGCCGTAATTCCAATTTTGTGTCATAATAATGTATTTATGTATGAAAAATGGTCAGTGATAATGTCAATGGACAAGTTTCCGGAAATAAAAACAGCTTGCATCACAATAGTAAACAATTCCGACCCAATCTTATTTCGGCATTATCTATTGGCAAAAAGAAAGTGGGCATAGAAGTGACGGACCAAAGTCACTTCTATGCACAGTCCCAGTCACAGTCCCAGTCACAGTCCCATATTTGTTAACAACACGACTTCATGGACTAAATGCATGTCTATTTTTGAGTTTAGTCGGAGAAGGATTAGCTCTATATCGGTTTAGAGCCTAGAGATCCATCCCATCAATCAGCAACGACAAATGTCGTTATTCTTTATTATTCTGGGACTTCACATGGCAGTTTGGCCTTTCCTGTTGAAAGTGGATGCTGAGAGATAGCTGGTACGGATTTGGTTCTGTTGGAATGAATATGGTTGTGATCCATGGGAGTTTGCCTTGCCTCGCTGTGCTTTATCGCCCACAATGATGACATTTCTCTTCAGCTTAACGCCATTTTCGCAATATTTCATTCCAATGTTTCCTGAGTTTTCATCTTCACTGACCCCATATCGGCTGAGCACAAAAAGCAGATCAAGTAAAAAGTATTTGTGGATCATTAAGATGCACCACTGTTACAAAAACAGAAGCTTTGTAGTATAAACCTCAGATGAGTAGAGTCCGTTTTTACAGCCGAGGGTTCTTGAAAGAGACAATGCGGTCATAGAAAATATAAAGTGCAGACAAACGACATGACATAAAACTGCGGCCCACGTCCCGTCAGGCTTCACTGGCTTCTGGCTCAAACTGCCTTCATTTCACCTCCTGAACAGTGCAGCGCCACTTTCTCCTTTGCACAGGTTTGGAAGTGCTTAATGAGATGGGGTTATGCATCGATTACATCATTTTACATCTTATATAAATGTGTTGGACATATGACATTGGCTTGGACAGAACAAAGGGACTGGTGATGTAAAATGTGTTTGGTTTCAGTGAAAGGAAATAAAATAATGACACACTCACAGCCCAAAGTTACCAGTTTGAAATTATATTTTTGTATTGTTCGTCCACTGTGTTTTCGAGGCCATGTTTGAACTAAAATCCCTTTTACCAAATGAGGTAAAAAGGGCAAGTTTTTGCTCTTTAAGATGGCGGTACATAACCTATCCATGGAACATAAATGTGTCTACTGCATACAGAAGATGGATAGAGGCATGTATGGCCGCCTTAATAAAAAGCTCTTTAAACTCTCTCCAGATCTTCTTCCCAAGGAGCATGATATTAAAGACTGGCAGGAGCTGGGCTTGGTAAACGTAATGGATCGGCAGGAAAGTTTAAAAGCACCAAGGGGGTAGGCCATTATGCAAAACAGCACTCGCACAAGTAATCTGCACCTTGTCTCTCAGCTGCCAAAGACAAAGAACACATGCAGTGGACCTGATTGCTTCTTAAGAAGCTCCCAGCACCGCCATGATGGATTCTGGTATTTTGACTGTTAATATGTTTGAATGAAAATTATTTATACATATCTGTGAGCTTGGGCGCCTCTCCCTGTGATTACTGTGTGTAAAAATGAGAGCGGAGGAGCAGGAAATTTCCATGTCACACAGGCCTGATGTATACTCAGATTATGGGCTGATTGCAGCTCAGATGAGCACCGCAGAGAATCGTTTGCCTGCGTCTGTGACAACTCCTCGTCCCTGACAAGGCCTCTTAGTTTCTCAGTTATTGATGCATTCTGCATAAATGTAATCCATTGATAGCGCTGCTGCCAGGCTTATAAGTATGAAGAGAGGCAGCATAATGTGGCGGAGCAGTATTTAATTCTCTCAGACCGGAGTTGAGAGTGCCCTCGATGTTTTCTACCACAGCTTCACAAAGGTGCAGATCAAAAGTGAATTGTGTTCAGGGCTTTTCTGCATGTACAGATACACGGCGCACATTCATCAGGCTTACTATGAGGACTACGGCCCACCAATGGGACAGGCATGTAAATAATGAGTCACAAGTGTAATACTGTGGTAATACATAACACACAATTTTATACAACTAGTAAATTATTCCTATTGACTACATCCAATTGAAAACCATGTTAATGTTCTCTTGCAGCTCTAACTATAGTACATGTCCTCGAAAATGTGACATTCAGCTTTCCTCACTGGGATCATCACAGAAAATCCTCTCCCTTAAGCCTTTGTGATTTTTATTATTTACTCATTTATCTGGGCTTGGGACGAAGGCAAACTTGATTATGACTGCTTTAGCTCGATTAGTACCAATTTAATTATTTAGTCAAGGGGCCACAAGACAATAACAAATTAATTCTATAAAGATCAGCTAAAAATTCTAACATTTTAATATTTCTTATATCTGAGTAAAAGACGATTATGAAAACGTTAAGCTCTAAGCTGCCTCTATTATTCAATACATAAAAGTGATTGATAGATCCACTTACAGCACAACATCCCCTTGAGTACATTTACTACATATGTGGTAATTCTGTAGTAACACATCAGATTGTGCCAAATTAAGGGGCCACGTCTTATTTTTTTGTCTAGAGAAACTTTTGGCTTAAAAAGTAGAAATAATGAGCAACTTTTGCAGCCAATAAAAAGTCAGACAGCATGAAGGTGCTATTGCAGGGATAGTGAGCCTTTGCCACTTTGCAGTAAAATGGGATAAGCATTACACAAAGCCTTACACGCATGCACTGTCGCCTCGGGCATGGCTGGGGTTGGTCCCGTCTCGCGTTCGCAGCCTGATTTGAATATGAGCGGTGTTTTATGGAAGACGGTAATTGGAAGTCAGTGATTTAGTGCAGTGTATACAGGGACTGCATCCAACAAAATATCTGGGAGCAGGGAATAATCACTTTGTAGCCTGCTGCGGCATTTATCCGGACACAGGTATATTTTAACCACCGCGTGTTGACAGTGTTGACTATTAGCCGGCAAATAAATTATTCAGCACTTACAAGGGGAAAAATGGGAAAATTCTCCTTCCCGTGGCTGCGACAGGACAAAGCAGTGCTCAGGCAGAAAAAAAGAGACACTCATTTTTTCTTCAATTACAAAGAGCAAATATTTATTATTTATAAGTACTTGCCTTGTATGGGCTTAAATGTTATTTATGAACCTGTTACGTAGTGATTTCCAATGTAACTCATTATTTTTAGCTGGAGGGTGTTGTAAAGGAGCAAGGATATGTTTAATGACACTCTGCTAGTCGGTGCAATTACACTGTAATCATTATGTAAAATGTCCTATTAATTAAACCAATTTCTGCTGGGGGAACATTCTTTTTTGTAAGACCCTGCTCTCATCCTTCAGCTGCCTCAGAGCCTCCTGTTTTTCACCCGCAGCTATTATGTTGTGAGTTCACTACATACATATTTATAAAAGAGATTTTCATTATCCGCAAGATTTGGAGCCACTTTGAGACTAATAAATAAAGTGTGACACAAGACTTCCAAAAGCAATTAGGTGTCTATCTCATCTGCCGCATTTGTGCCTGTGATTACTCAGACAGAGCTGAAGTCCATTGTCCGTTTATGAGGTGAAGATTTTTTCCTGAGGATTAAGGAATTGGATTTGCAAAGTCTCGTTGTCATGGGCTTTGCAAGTTTATCTAATGGGTAGCATAAAATTGACAATCATGACATTGATAAAGCTTCTTCTTTCATAGATCAAATGCATCTTTTACCAGGAATGAATAGAAAGCTATACCTTCACAGATATTAATTGGCATCTGTTAAATAGCCCAGACATACATTTTGAGTAAAACACATTAATACAAATATTTCATATGGACAAACTGGACCAGTTTAGCTTCTATGGGTGAAATAACAAAGTTGTTTCTGTGCGCTCCATGGGTCACATCTACGCATAACAAAGCAAAGATAAAGTTAGCTTGTTTTAAATGCATGAGTCCAGAATTGCAGATCTGTCTTGTTAAAGAAAAGGTCGGTGGCTGCACTCACAGTTGGAGCGAGCGTTTGACCCGGCTCCTCTCTCTGCTGCTCTGGCAGTCCTCATGCTGAGGTCACTGGCACTACTAATGCTCTTCACACACAATCTGTTTTCTTTACTACTTGGCACAAAGGAAACGATTAAGAAAACAATTCAATAGTGAGCGGGAACACACACGCACATCTACAATGCAAATAGAGCCACTTGAACGTTTGCTATTCAGAAAGCATAGGTCGAGAGAGGGCCTCTCACCCAAGAGCACCACTTCTGAATACAGCTCCACAATTATGCTGTCCAGCCATTTAGGCTGATTCAGAGCCCAGAGTGCATAACATTAGAAAATAATTTCAATTCAATACATTTAATGAAGGACTTCATTATCCTCACAAAGGTTAATACGAGCAGCATCGGGGTGGCCAGTAATTGAATTACTGATGAGAGAAGCTGCGATATGAGATATTGAATATATAATCAAAATTTTAAAACAAGCAAATTCCACTAAGAGAACTGCAAGTGAGCAGTAATTGCTTCAAACTGGTACAAATGGCCTCCATATTCTCTATAGCACACCAAAGCTATAAAAGAGATGAAAAATATGCTTCAAGGGCTACATTTCCAATGAGATCTTTTTCTAACTGACAGTGTATAAAGGTATAATACAGAATGTACATTGCTCTAATTAAATTGACTGGCATCATTCTATGCTTACGTAAAGTATATGTTAATAATCCAGTCTATTGTTTTGACCGGGGCATGTGACATGGTCTAATCTGCCAGTCCCACACCAACACTCCTCATTCATCATCATTTGTAAACATTAATTGTATTAGCATGAGAGGCTCTTAATCTGTGAAGCCTCAGCAGATGGCCATAAAACATCCACTCATAACTGTGCAGCCGCCTATTCCCACAGCGACCTCCACGTGCCGCGTGACTGTCCGTGCACTTGTTACTGATGGATATCTCTGTGAGTAGCACCAGCACAAAGGCCAGCTCTTATCTGCGGCCAGGAGTAAAGCCTCTTGTGAGCGCGTGACTAAAGTGCTGAGAGAGTGAGCGGATTACACACAAGAGTTGTTCAAGTCAAGACACCTGCTGCTTAAGAGACTCAAATGATATATCAAGGGATTTATAAGAACCTTGATATAGTGGTGAGATCATTGGAGAGTAGGGCAAAGACAGTTTTAGGTCTACAAAGTCAAAACACACACAGATTGAGTAATTATTTGTTTTTTATTGGGCCCATGCCTGTCATTTTTGTTTTGTTTACTTGTAACAGAAAACAAAAAATAATTGCTCGCTTGAATTCCATTAAAGAATATTATACTTTTATCTGCTATACCCCTAGATTATTTTATATATTTGATTTGGATTTTCTGTTCCAAATACATTTTTCCTATTTTTTTTACAGGACATCTCTAGTGTGAAATTAGGAGAGAGAGGGTAAAGACATTCGGGCAACCAGCTGAGGCTAGGAAGCAAACCCACAAAGCAGAAGAGGTAATAACCACATCAAATATGTGCAAGACCTGAAACCACTGCCCTGCTTGTATCAAGGGTCATGCATGAATCACTCTAAATACAACTTTGAGTGGGTAGATGAGAGGGGGAAAACAATTACAACATAGTTAAAAGCTCTTAACAGTCAATTTTGCACATATGTTGCTTTTAAAAGTTTCAACAAAAACTTCATGAGTGACCTGGCTAAAGTGCTGGACAGTTGTCAACCGTGTCTGGAAGCCCTTTTTATAGCAGGTTGTACAGCATTTGTTGCATCTCCCTAAAGCATAAAACATATGAAATATATTGCTATGTAATGACTTCTTTGTAAAATAGTATATGTACACATCTAAAAAACACAGCACATTCACTACAAGACTAATGCACTTGCGATTCATTCAATATGCGTTTAAAACATTTGTGTGTGCATACTTTGGCATTCACACTCCAATCTCCAATCTCCGCAGCATCAGCAACAAGTTAATATTATTATGATACAGGCAGGAGGAGGCGCCCTGATTCTTATTGCATCTGCGAATTACAATATTTATACTTTGCGGTGTATTTGCGGTTGGCAGACTGATCGGCGTGCTGCATTTTAATCCATTACAATGCAGCACGGTGTCAAATTAGGCTGCTTCATTAATACAGAAGACAAAAGGCAGGAGGAGGGGAGCGAGCGTATACGTTTGATTATTATTATTATTCTGTGTCCGGGAGATGAGAGCAAATTATCCGAACACACACCTTCTTCATCTGTTTGGTTAGGTGGGGGGATTGATAGATGACTCTGTGTACAAATGAGCATGATGATGTTAAGCAGAGGAGCGTTTGAGTCTATGATGGTCTCCCACACACATACACACACACACACACACACACACACACACACACGTGCACACACATATATACACCCATACACATATGTAGGAAGAGGTGGAGTGATGGGAAGAGTCCCCAGGATACGGGATTAGGCAATCTTCTCAACCAGCCCCAGATTGATAGAGTCACCACTCACAGACGCAATTGCAACGGGCTGGAATAAAGTTTGGCCTGCTGGTATCATCTGTGCTTACCGCCGGCTTGGTATGAATCTCAGAGGAAGGATGGACTGATGAAGAGACATCTGCTGCTCTATAGTGTGTGTGCGACTGTACAGTGCGGCACTATAGGTTGATGTATGTGTTATGTCAAGTGATAACAGCTGGAAAATAATCTGACTTTTTTTTCCTACTTCTTTTTTTTTTTTTTTTTTACAATTTTTTTTTTTTTTTTTACAATCTATGGTTTGGTCCGTTTTACAGTTATAGCCAAAATATTGTAATTGTAACTATACAAACTATATATATATATATACATTTAGCTGCTCCTAGCACTGCACTTTTCTGGACTGAAATGTCTGATGTTTTTCCAGGGATCTTTTATAGCCACTCCTCCGGTTTGGGGGTCACTCTGCCCCGAGTGCTCCGATGACCACAGGCGCCACTTTCGTCTCCACCTTCCATGCCTATGTGTGTATTGTAATTGTAATGCATTTTTTTGTACTGTAAACCCCTTGTAAACCCCCTAAATAGCTTTGTATACAAATTGTGCTCTACAAATAAACTTGCCTTGCTTACTCCTTCTACTGCTAGTAACTGTTTTTATACTGGTTTGTAAATTATTTGATCTAGGGTATTAGTGCTAGTTGTTGTAAAAAAATAAATAAAAAAAAGCATATATGATATATATATATATTTATGTAATCCTTTATCCCTAAATCTTCAATATGATAAAGTTGTGTGTAAACTGTTTCAATAATTGAAACAAAATATTGCTGTTCTATTGTTCTGTTGTGTTCACATAAATGTCCTTTAGTATCTCATCTCATTTTGAAGACCATAGCACCATCATATCATGGTATTGTTGCCTTAAAGGAGTACTATGTAACTTTTCTCGTGGATGTGTGCTAGAAAAAAACTCTCCACCTCAAAAGTTACATTCTGCACCTGTAATCGTCAACAAGAATTTATATTTAGTTTTTTGGATGATGGATAATTTTTATTTTGCTGTCAGCCGTTTACAAGTTTCAGAGTCCGAGGTGACTTCCAAACTGTCCGCGGCGCCATGGAAACACCTGGCTGTACATTTCCTAGCACGGCGGTGAACAAATTTCCCCGATAGTTTCATCAACAGCTCCGACAGTGGCTGAAATGAATGAGCGTCCCGAGCCAGTCAAGAGCAATCGCTGGCGAAGCGCGGTTACATGTCTGCATTACAATGTGTTTACCCCCCGAGCATGTTAAAGAGATCCCCCATAATTCCACGGCCCGCATCATGTCATCTTTCTCGGCGTGTCACGGGAAATAGACTGATGAATCACTTGCCGGTGTCACTGCGGTGGACTGGTGACAATCAGGGAAATGATAGTGTCTGCCTGCCTACACATATCTGTAATTGATAGCCCAAACGCTAAACACTCGCCGTTCTCCACTAGCGATGATGGAACATTGGATTGGAATCACTCTAGATGAGGTGGGGTCCTGGCCATTTGTTATTTACCTCCTAGCTTCTACCCCCTTTACCGTAGCCCACACCAACATTCTCCACCCCCCCGCCGACAGGATTTTCGCCACAAGAACACATTATGGTAATCAAACAGTATGTGTGTATAGGAATCAATCAACATAAAGGCCCATCACAGGAGTTATGACACGACCGAGTCTATTGGTAACTTTTGATTAATGGGGAGATTTTGGGGGCTTTTGGGGCAGACAGGACACATTTACCTGTTTTTTGAGACTTTTTATTTCCTTGACGTGGCATTTGATCATCTTTAGGAATCATAACACAAAAGATAGAATTAGAAATACACTGAATACATGTTATCAAAAGGGATTGAGGCTGTCGAGTTTTGTGTAGTAATAAAAACTACTCATTTATGCAAACTGTAATCAAGAGTACACTTCCTTTTTTTGTAAGTAAATGACCAAAAATAAGATCAGAGTACAAGATAGAAGTGGATTAACGAAAAAAGGCCACACATTTAATATAATAACATATCTCTGACAAATTTTCCTATGAGAATTTGCCGCATTTATTTATAAGTATGTACATTTCCCTTTCCCAATTTCATTTTATGCATCTCAAAATTAAAAGCTCAAGAGTGGCAGACAATGTAGCAGAAATATAGTTTTGTACAAACCACCTCAAAATGCACACTTTTAAGTATTTAAGTATTTTTATGCCCTATAGGCAGACACACAACGTTGTCACTACATTCTAAATTTCCTCTCTGACCACCAGCAAACACACAATACGAGTTTTCACACTGTTTGGACCGTTTGCAGGCACAGTCTTTAAATGTATGTTCACGCAGAGTGGAATATTGGTACTGAGGGAATACTTCTTAGTCTGGGGGAGGTCAAACCAGGATCCTTTAGGTAACACAGTTACCATTGAAATTACATAATAATAAAAAAAAATGAATTCTCAGACTTTGACAAACTTTATTGATCCAATTACTAAACACACTAGCTCCAAAAATAAAATGTTTAATTAGAGAGTAGTAAAGTTTTATGCGTTAAGTAGAATGAAGGGGTAAAAACAGGTGTCTTGCCCAAGGACACATTTACAATATTGAGATTGGTCAAAAATATAAAGGCCCTCCAAACTTTTCTTGAAAGTACACCAAACATGGCTCCCTAACGCCAAACACATGCTCTTGTCATCATTTCACTCCACAACGGTGATGAATGCCAATATGGCCACGTCTCATCCGCATTACCACCTTGGCAGTGCCTCTTTCCACTTCCCTTGCCTCGCTCTCCTCCACCTGCCAACCCTGTGCCGACCTGATTTATAAAGTTGTTATGGCAATTCACTCTAATGTTATTTCCTGCCACATAAATACATATATCTCAGGCAGGTATTATAAGGCCCGTAATGGAAGAGCATCAGCGCCGCGACAGGGATCCTTTTTGGATATTTGGCAGGCTGTTATTGGTAGTGCAGAGAGAGAGGTGTAACATTAGCATTAATCCTTTCAGGTGTATGATGAAAAGATGCCAAGGGTATTCTATTATCATCAGACACTTTGGAGTTTGTGCAGTTTCTTCAGCAACTTCCAAAACAAATTTGTGTTCTTGGAATATATTGTCCTTTCTAAGAGCTACATTTTTGCATCCTTTCACCTTAGATTGGTTTGTATTTTAAAATGAAAGGCATAAATAGTATTTTGATCAATCATAATTTGTATTCAGTTTTTTTTTATGACCTTAGCTGCTACCATCAAAAAACAAAACTTCACAAACAGGTAACAATACAGAGCATAGCTAATGGTATGAATGAACTTTTTCTTTTTTATGAATCCAATTTAAAAATACACTTCTCATGGTATAAATTAATGCTTTAAAGGATTAGGGTTTAGCTGAGGATATTTGCATTTAGGATGAACACCAAGAAATTGGAAGAAAACTGCAAGGGGAGTATGTGCTTACGAATTATGTTGATTATCTTTACATCATGCTAACCTTTGGGAAAAATCAGTACAAGAAAGCACAAATGATTGTTTCCCCAAAAACTCCCCCTTGTCAAGGTAAAGTACTGTCCGACCCCTTTTGGAAAGCTTGCACATATTTTGGTTTGCAAATCCAAGGGGCCAATTGTTTGTAGAATCTCCATTATGCCCTTTTCTAATGTTGTCATTAGCAATCAGCTCACTGGGAAAACAGGTGGACAGGAGGTGGAGGAAAATCATTTGAACCCTCAGCCCTGCCATGGATCCTGAGCCGCTGAGGGAAGTCAGGGGTGCTGGTCAGGGTGACAGCTCGGGTCAATACTCTGGAGCCGGGGGAGGATAAGGAGCTCGGGACGACACTGGAGGGAGTCAGGACGGGTCACTCGCGAGGTGTGTGTGGGATGGAAATGAGGAAGAGTGAGTGATAGTCGCTGACGGTGCCAGCTCCAGTTGGAGTTCACACACAACCTAATGACAGGTGCTTTGTGCTATTGAAGGTGGGACTGGCCTGTGTGGGAGTGTCCCGCCCTGTCCTCTGCTGCCAACCTGCTCCTCTCCTGCGTCAGAGGGCATGGCACACCTCACCACTGACACCTCCCATATCGAGTTATTGATACAGTGTCTTTAGGTGACAGGCCATGTGACATACGGCTCACATCATCGCACCAATGAGAAAGTTATCGATGTTATCTGTGGATACAGGGAGGCCGGAGTGTGCAGTTATGTGCAGAAAGCGTCACTATATGTGTGATGGAGATATTGATATTATGCACACTTGGACTCAAACCGTCAATTGATTCTTTTAAAGGAGATGCTTGTATGCAAGTCAGGTATAAACCAACAAGGGTCTGCAGCCCACATGGACAGGCTTGCTGGCAGAACAGAAAGTTTTAGCCAAAGTCATTCAAGGACACGAGAACCCTAGAAAGTTTTCTTCAGAGTTGAAAAGAAATCAGAACAAGCTTCAAGTGCTTTAGAAGTTAAACCTACATGCGCCACATTGATCTGGAGCCACAATGATCTGTGAACTGTGACTTGCAAAGCTGAAGCTATTAAATATTATAATTACATGTTTTGTGAGTGCTGATAATATAATTAGGTAGACATTCAAAGTATATATACACATTGTAATTATTAGAATATTAGACAGAAAATTAAGACAAAGAAACCATCAAATACTATTATCAATCAATATCAATACATACTAACTATACTTGGCTTTCATAGCTATAATCTGGTGTAAGCATTTTTTCCCTCTGGCTCTATGTAACTGTCCTGTTAGATGAATAAATGAAAACTAATTATCCATACACTACTTTGTTTGAGGCAGTTCTTGTGAAGTTCTTTAAAACCATAAAAATAATGAGTGCAAAAGACCAATTTTTGTTCTTCAAGCATAATGTAAAAACTAAAGTATTTGGCTGTGCTTTGTGTCATGTGCGACTGGGTAAATTGAAAAAAAGAAAAAAGAAAAAGATAGAAAATAATCCAAGATCTTTAGAGGAGTGGTGTCAGGTACAGATGTGAGCTGTAGAGACATTTTTTGCCGGTCCTATTTCTGCCAGACAGTGGGGGGCTATTTGGAAAGGAGCAAAGTAATAACCTCCATTTGTTCCCTCTTGTCCGTGGGCTTATGAAAAACGCCTTTACAACTTGCTTTGCCTTAACTGGGTTTTCTGGGGGATTTTGAAGTTTGGCAACTTGTCACTGGGATTGGAGCAGGTGGAAATATGATGTCCGGGTCATGGCTTTCTCTGCTAGTTCAATATGTTTCTGTGTGATTGAGGCAAGCCCGGCGGACGGGATTTGGACTATTAATAAAGCCCTTGGTGCTTTCTCAGCCTGCACATATTGTACTCCACTGTCAGGGAAGTAAAACGCCAACTTTATTTTTTATTTTTTACACAATATAGTAGCAAATCAAATTTTACTCAAAGGCATTCCTCTATTTTAACAGTCTGGCCACAGAGAACGTTTGCTGCCATTTCTCTACGACACAGAAACAACATTTGTGGGGAGATTCCTAATAATTCTATATTTTCCACACTGTTCTGTTTTTGCCACAACTTGTACTTTATTTGTTGAATCCTGTAGAAATGGTAGAAATTTAATATTAAGAATGTAAGCGCTTTATTTAATTAATACATTCATTAATTAACCCTTAACCAGGTAAAAACCAATTGAGATGGGGCACGACAAGCTGAACATATCGCATGAGCGCAGGGCATAATGACCCTCCGCTCTCTGTGTGTACAAAAGTAGGTACGTGCACATTTACATATTACTTTATACAATAAAAACATCCTATGTTTGAACCATCTGGCACACAAAGAAACATATAAAGGCACGTTAAGAACATGCAAACGCTACACTATGTCACAATGAGAAAAAACATACCTATTTTATCCCAATTATTAACCCTATGACTAAACAACAGTGAAATCTTTCATTCACTTACAGAAACACAGTCTTACACATTAGCTGTACTGTAGTCAAGCTTTATGCAATCAAACTTTCTGACAGTAGAGTTAATGTGACATAAACAGCCAGATAAAAAGCGAAAGAACCTAAAAAGCATGTAAGTAACAAAATTTAGGTTTACATTATTGGAGAATTTGTTGTTTCGTGAGTTTCTTTCTTACAAATATAACTTGAATTGAACAGTTATGATTATCGATTGACCAAATAAATTTGACTACACTTAACAATCCTATTGTTATTCTTATACCTGAATAAATAGATTTAAAAATGTTATGATATCCCTTATATTCATTTAATACAAGAAATATAATCACAAAAACAATCATTTGCAAGTGTATTGACACCAAAGCAGTCTGTGTGTTCACAGTCAGGTCTGGTTGTGTCTGTGGCCCCCAGAGACACTGACAGCTCGCTCAGCTCTATCACTATAATTGTCTTTGAACAGCTCCAATCATCACCTCAATCATCTGTTGTCCTGCTCATCTGATGGGTTTTTTACAAACTATAACTTTGTGGATGGACACAGAATAACAACGTCCGGGGTAAAAAGATGGAATACCCAAAATGTTAAATAGTTAAAGGTGCACAATGTAACCCCCTGCTTGTATTCATGGTTATTGCTTTGTTTAGAATAAAGGATAATTTTGCTGATATTTGGCACCCTCCAAATGATCTAATTTCTATCTGATCTTTCTGATCTTGGTCCTCATCCCACATTTTTTCGGTTCTCATGCCATTTAAGTAATCTTAATGGTCCAGAAATCCAATGTATGCATGTAAACAGAGCCAATGAGTAAAAATAGAATAGAAGAAATAGAAGAGCAATTAAGATAAACATATGACTGTATGTTTTAGGATCATGCAGCAATGCTTTTATATCCCAGATAAATAAATATATTTATTTATTTATTTATTATTTATACAAAAGCAAAAAACTTGAGATTTATTAGTAATTTGAGTTCCTTGCTACAGATTTTAAAATCTAAGGTTAAGGTACATTTTATTGTCCCTTCAAGGAAATTTGTACTCTTCCTCTTTCAATGCCACTGATGCATCTCTTCAGGACCAGTGGGGGCCACAGTGCAGTGCCCAAGGACCCTTCTCCAGATCTTTGTGCTGCTCTTGGTCAGGACTACTGTAGCTGGTTGATTTGACCTATAGTGCCTGTTTTGATGGGGGAAACCGGAATGCCTGGAGAAAACCCACATTCTGCACAGAAAGGCTCAGTCTGGCCTGGGAGTCGAACCAGTGACCTTCTTGCTGTGAGGCGTGAGATCTAGAAATCATCTTAAAATTGGCCTTGGGAAATATCAGTTATTGACAACAACACCAAGAAAAAAAAAACCATATCGGACCGTCCACAGTTTGGAATGTTCCAGAATATGGCATTGACCTTATGTATCTCCATGGTGACGAGCAGGTAATGTCACCGCACAAAGTTAGCAAACAAAAAAACACCAGCGCTTGAAAACGAGATGCAAGACAAATATAAGAAGAGAAATGTTACATAGTGCACCTTTAAACGTGGCTGTAAAACTAGACACATATTGGCACAAACAGTTAAAGAGCCCCACATAGTCTCTTCAGATCCTTAGCTGTTGATGCAAGCGCACACCCAAAGCCCAACCCACCTCCTCGTGTGGAAAAGCCATTTACTGACCGCGCACGAGGTGTCAAGATCCAAAGTGAATCTAAGAAGGCGCTTGATGTGCTATCTCTCTCCTCTCTTTTCTCTGCTGTCTCTCCCGCTCTCTTCCGGACCGAGAGAAACTCATTTACCCTGCAATCCAAATACACGAGCGGGGAGAGGGAAAATGTATTCATACCACAGGTGATCTTATTACGGGCGCGGTAAACTGAGCAATGAGAACATCATCCGCTGCAAATGACACCTAAACACATATTGACGATGAGAAAAAAGTAATACCATCTGCATAATCAGAGGAAAAGGAGTCTAGGTATCATCGTCGGGGAAATGGGATGAATCAGAAAGTTCAGTGCCACCTCGTCGGCCTGTATATGCACAATGGAGATTCGATTTGGAGTCGGCGAAGAATCTACATGTTGTTAGCGCGCTGCAAATAAGCACGTTATGTTGTGTTTTGGAGCTATTAGCCAGCGCATATAAGAGGAAATAAACTGTTGCAAAGTAGAATCTAATGTTGTTAAAATTACAACTGCATCAGGGGAATAAGAGTCATCTTGAACCATACATTTCATCACAATACTAGTGATATCGTATGGATGCCGCCAAGGTTATGTATATTGCTGAATCTGGATCTGAGTTTAACCAAAAAATGTCAGCCACACAGCAAGAAGGGCCTAGGTTTGATTCCTGGACAGGGTTGTGTGTGTGTATGTGTGTGTAATTTGTATGTTCTTCATGTGTCAATGTAAGTTTCTAGGATAAGTTTCGCTTTCCTTTGCCACTAAAACAAGTCTCCCCGGATAATTAGATCAGTTACACGTTTACCATTTCAGGCAGGTTCACTAACAGTGTCTACTGCAGTCCCAACGGCAAGGAAAGCAACTGATGAAGTAAAGAATACCGTTCTTCAGGTTTACTGTTGAAACCCAAGTTGTATATGAAAAAAAATCTGCAGATATTTATAAATAATAATAAACGGATATAAAACACCCAAAAAAACACTTTACAATCGCCAGTTGAAGCTGTCAATCCCTTAGTACCATCAAACAGAACATCACAATAATAACTCAATACAATATAAGGTGTACAGACAACTTGTATTGAGTATAATTATTATTACTCATTCATTTGGTGGTTTTCATGGTACAGTTACTTTCCACAAATAAAAGGAATACTTGATCACACATTTTAGACTTCAAACTGCCCGGCAATAATAAATAATGTTGTTGTCTTGCAGAACAAACAACAACAAAGATGTTTCAATCCTCACAGTCACATAGTTACACTATAATATAATGCAACAAGTGAAAGTATTCAAAATATTCAAAATATTCAAAATACAGTACTCTGATTGGACCATGTAACAGACTACGTTACAAAATACATTTTGAAGCAGGTATTCAGTATTCTGTAACTAAACACATTTTCAAAGTATTCTTCCCTGACACTGAAATTATAATTTATTTATATCATTTATAAAGGCACAGTTGAAACCACATACTTCCTGAATCTAGCTTTACTAGACTCTCAATGAGGCTGTGTGTGATAAAAGACGTGGTTTAAAAACATGCATTTGTAAATTATTTATCTTCCAGTATGATATTATTGTTGTATGGTTGGTGCCTATAAAAGAGGATTCTGGCTCTGGAAGATAAATTATTATTCTGCAGAAACTCAGGGCCACCCAGCCACATAGTCAGGCCATTAGCATTTTCCTCTTTGTTCCCATCTATAAACATTTTTGTTGTCCTGAAGGGTCATCTCTGTATTCCTCCGTCTCCCCTCTCCTTCGTAATGAATGAGTGTAATTACCAGGTCTGATTGGTTGGAAGGTCATTGGGAATCCTGTAATTTTTCACTTATGTTAAGCTTGTGTTTGTGATGAATGTACCCAACCTTTCTGCATCCCTCCTTAGATTACTCTGGGCATAGAAATGCATCCACAAATTAAGCTGTTCATTGAGCACTGCTGCTGCCCGGCCATGAGTACGTTTATACAGGTAAACAAATGGAAAGAGGTGGTGCACTGTTTTTAATGCCTGTCCTGTGGTTGCACAAGGGAGAGCAGGCCGTGCATAACTTTACATTTAATTTAACTTTATGTTTAGTCATGATTTTGGGTACATTTCAGATGCTTAATACAGTGATTGATAATGCAGATTACAAAATGAGGGCTAAGTCGATTAAAGACATTCTTGGTCGACTAAAGACATGCCGTGTTCGTCGATTTGTCAACTAAAAGGCGATGGGAAAAAAGCTCTCAAAAGGACTACGTTTTTCTATACGAAGGTTCCTGAACTAAATTGCACTGACAAGACCACTCTATTACAAATACTTGTACAGAAAACTATTAAACTGTGTATTTATCTGTAAAAAGGCAGATTAAACTAAAGTGGCACCTGCACTGTCACTTTCTGCACTCACAACTGTACATTTAACTGTAACTCTTGTGTACATAGTAATGCCTATTTTTATTTTATACTATAGTAATTTTATTTCAAATTGTTTCTTAATGCATGCCCTTTGGATTGAATAGATGTTGTTTTTATTATCAATCAGTGTTTTATGTTGCATCTTAATGCCGAGACAAGTTCCTATGTTTGTGAATTTTGTTCATTGACAATGGCAATAAACCCCTTCTGATTCTGATTCTGATTCTGATTCTGATTCTGATTCTGATTCAATTCACTCCCACATCTGGAAGTAACTCACTCCAGGCCTTCTCGTTCCTTTCATATAAATCCTTATTATCCCCCAAAAATGCGTCTACAAATAAACATTTTGAACAACTAAAACTCCATCGACCAATTCCTCAACTAACCGACTAAAGGGCTACATCCCTTCTACAAATAAGATTTCAAAAATGTATTATGTTACGCGTCCCAATCCTGCTTATTATTATGCTGGATATATTTCCTCTACCAACCTGAAAAATCCAATAACTAAACAAGTGTTATATATTGCTATATTGCTGTTTAAATAATTTCGAAACAACTTTATGCAACTGATACAAACCCTAAAGCTGGATAATCCAAGTAAATGCCTTTCTAAAAGTACATTTTTGTTTAAAACCTGATCTGCAATATGTAAATAGCAGAAAAGGTAAGATACTACAAAATGTTCCAAAAATTAAAAGAAAAATTCTGCATGATAAATATTGAGTCACAAAAATATTGCTCCAGATATTATTTAGTGAATGATACATTGATCGTAATAGTAATATTTTTTCATGACAGGCCTGAAGTACAGTTTAAATAGTTTATTAAAATGTGGATTATGTAACTTCTTCTGATGGGGCTACACCAACTGTTTGTCTCCATGGAGATTTGCTTTGTCTGGAATGTCCATAGTATGGCCTTGAAACTTTCTTGCAAATACTCAATTACAAGTATTTTTAATTTCTACAAAGGTACCATGGAATACATGTATTTGCGCTGTGATTGGGCTCACCTCTCCACAGATCTGACCTGGTAATTTAAACTTGCTTAATTGTGGGACATTCAAGGCAAAGCCATTACATCTTAATGGAGACAAGCAAAAAATACATACAGTAGTGCACCTTTTATGTATTTGATTTGATTCACTTTTCTGTATGTTAGAGCGTATGCCAAATAAATGTGTTTCTACACTCTTCTGAACCTCATTTATGTGTCTTCCTTCTCTCACCTGGAGAATATTGCCCCCCCCCCAAACCCTACCCATTCTCTTCTTAGTCCATTTTCCAATTTTCTAAACTTTCTTCGGCCCCTCCGGCCCCCTAATGCCAGTGTTTGGTTGGGGTTTTTGTTCTGTCGGTTGAATTAGTGGCCTGTCAGAGATGGTTGTGCTGCAGGGTGCTGGCAGCTGCCCCATTCACTCCACAGCCAATCAGCCTCACACTCACCTGTCCATGAAGGAGGATGGAGGGAATGGAAGGGCAGGGACATCACCAGAGAGATCAGGCTTCACAGGCTGCACGATGGAGGGATGGAGGCCTGATGGATACACCACAGAGATGGGTTTTTGATGAGAGAGGGAGTGGAAAGAGAACTTAGAGCCAGACAATAACACAGAGAGAGAGAGAGAGGTCTATACTGTAGTACCCTGAATGACTTTTTGGAAACTAATGCTCATCTACTGAGAAATAACTTACTTTTTACATGTCAAACTTCTAACTAGTTATCTAAAACGTTAGTAAACTAGAGTGGCCTCTGATTGAAATGATTTTAATTGAGATATGAATTTGCACTCTATATCTATAACCCTGGCAAGGTTAACCTCATAGCTAGAAGGTCCTGGGTTTGAGTCCCGGAGCAGGTGTGGAGTTTGCATGTTTCCCCTGGGTTTCCTCTGGGCTCTGTGGTTTCCCCCATCAACTCAAAGCATGCACAAAAGGTATAAGTCCTCCAGCTGAGGTCCTGACCAAGCCTGGCTCAAAATCTGGAGTTGGGTCTCTAAGCGGTGCACTGCGGCGCCCACTGCTCTTGACAGGTGGCCCCAGCAGCATTGAAGGATGGGTCAAAAGCAAAGGAAAAAGGTCTCTTGGACAACCTTAACTTAAATACAGTAATATTTGTCATTTTAATTTCATAAACATGAAATCACTTTTTTAAATATTGTTTTCCACTGTTTTGGTTCTCAAGACGATTATATGACCAGCAAGCAAAATGAGCTTCACATAGGTCTTTCATTTGAGTTGCCAGTTCCTGTAACTAAAGTTGTACCAGTTGGTTGAAACCTAGTACTCACCACCTAAAGCCCAGCCCCTGCAGCCAATCATTAGGTTCTGAGCTTTCACATGAGACATGATACAAATGTGTGTGTGACCTTTATATGAAAGTTAAGGCAGTAATAACCCAGTTTCAGTTGTGCTTGCAGTTCCTTTTTTAAACCAGTAGAATGCAGGCTGTGAAACCTACAAAATGCCTACACAGTTTAAGATCCTTGACAATTTAATCTAGCTAGCAGTTAAACAAACCAAAGAATTACATAGTTGATCCTTAAAATTGTACTGTGTAGTGTTTAATTTGTTGTCCCTTTAATTTTAAGTTGTTTAAGCAAAGGGCGTGTTCACGTGTAGACAACAAGACAGCACATCACAATGGTCACTGTCAATGGTTACATTTTTGGCGCCTGTAGCTTTCTTTCCCTCCACTACTCTTAGAACTCTCGGCTTATAGTTTCTCTTACAATTGCCTTGGTGCTGGACTCTAGGGCTTTGTTGCACTCTCTTCACTCTTTTCACTCTTTTCTTCCACAATCAGAGTTCTGACAGGAGTGCCGGTGCCATGATGGACGATGCCCTCTCCGAGTCCGACAACATTTTCTCTCGGTCCCCGAAGCGAGATCGGCCCGCATCAGACATGGCCCGGCGTTGGCTCCTCTCAGTGTTTGTGAGGTCCAATTGCTGTGCTCACTCACCCCTCTCGCGACCCCCATATCGGCCGCGCTGGGCTTGTGCAAACTGGAGCTGACCACGTGGACCCCGCTTCTCCAAATCTGCACCAGGACGAGCGGACAGTGTTTAACTCGGTGACTCCTCTCTCACCTTCTCCCTGTCATGCACAAGACAAATAGAAATATGAAATCACAAACAGGGATGCAAGGACGCAGTGGGCAAGGTTTACAAAGAAACAACTGTATTTGTGTCAGAATCAGAAAACTGTACTTGTTCTACTGGCATGGTTCGACATTTTGCATCATAAAGCATAAAACAGTTTAGTCCTTGTAATTCTTCTTGCAAGGGACATAAAAAGGAGTCCACAACTTAATTCAGTCTCATTAATTTGATAATGCCTAATCAATGAATGCGTGGCATGTTAAAAGGTCTAGTTCAAACATTGATTACTGTCTTTCACCTGATGCTCCACCGTAAGCTGGGGGAGGTAACTTATCATCATTGGCCTTAAGCTGCAGTAATCGCAGGTTTCAGAGGTATCTTTGTCAAGTAAAAAGCCTAGCGCTCGCTGTTCTTTTGTTGCTATAAGGCCACACATAGATAGTTTTCAGTTGCACACACCAGCGCAAACCAGGCTACACATCTCCAGCCTTAATCCAATTTGTTCAATTTGTTCAGTCCCCTTGTCTTGGCCAGCGCAAAATTAAAGGCCTGCTCCCACAAAAACACCCCACATTTCCAAGGTATTGGCTGCCCTGCAAGACTAGAAACTTCATTTATTCTGGCTAACTTCTCAATTATCTTCCCAGTAGTGGAGACGTGTAAAAAGTGCAAAAATCAATACGATTCCATTCCCCTTGTATTGGAAAGGGGGAAATTAATGAGATAGGACACTCTCTTAATCAGAAATAAATGTTTTAATTCAGATAATGACATAGTTTTCCCTTGCAGAAGGATGACAAATGCCAAGGTGCTCTGAGCCCCACCAAGAAGCCGTTTCAATTTTATTGTAAATATAAAAGGTATTGATCGGTGAGATGTACAAACCCTATTGCTTACAAAAGCCATTCAGGGGGACTGGGAAAACTATTAAGCGGTGGGTCAGAAATCAATAAACAACACTAAGAGGTGGCTGTGCCTGCCCTCGCTGGCAGATGTGTGTGAAGCCAAATGGCAGAGTTAGTGACAGGCGCTGCGGCGGTGGAGCAATGTTAAGGATGATAGGGTCAGCTGGTTAATGTGGCGCGGGCCCTGACAGGTCGGCAGCCCACCTCCAAGCGGGAGGCCTGACAAGCTGCCATTTAAACAGACACTGACTCATCAGCCTGTCGCTATAGTTAGTGTTTCAGAGAGCCGGCCTCACTGACAGCAGCCATTCTGCTCTAACACAGACGCATTTTCTGTATTCATCTCTTATTTATTTTTCTCCCCTCGCCTTTTGTCTTCTATACTAAAGGTTTCCCTCTCTCCGGGCTGTTTTGCATCCAGCTCAGATTGTGCAAGCAGCACTAGTTACATATGCATGTGTGATGGTGGAATAAACCACTGAGATAGAACAAGCTGTTTGCATTTGGATGCCTCTGTCCTGAATGCAGAAGTTCAACACATTGATTGCTAACCCTGCCTTTTGCTTCAATGTCTATACTCTATATACAATGTTAAAATGTGTGCATTTGTCCAAATGTTACAAAAGCCAGTTAAATTACTAACTAACTACATTATTTAGAAGCTGCCTGATGTATTCAAATTAAGCATAGGTTAAATGCCAGTACAGATTTCCCATTGCTTTTGGCAAGAGAATTGTACATTTGAACTATGGCATATTCTAGTAATCTTATGGTTATTAAGTTAATTCCATGAATAAATTCCCCTGAGTGATGGTGTTGTCTGATGGTAGAGAGTGTGTGTGTGTGTGTGTGTCTGGTCTGGTGATGGACTGGTGTTGATTTAGGAGAAAGGAAAAGAGAAAAGTTGCGTTATTGAAGCAGTAATTATGGGGAAAAAACAGGCAAGTGACCAAACCACCAGGTCAGATGACTTAACCCCAGATCTATGCACTGCACCTGACTGTCACCAGGTCAGTGCCCTCTGGAAATTCACACACTGGCATTCAATGATAAAAAACAATTATTAATTCAAGGTTTTATAAATACTTCTTAATTAATATTATTATTTGCAAGCACACGTGAACAACCTATACATATATAAAGATGTTATTTTCCATCCAGGCTTCTTAAAAAACATGTAATACCTCCGCTGTAGGACCTTTGGGATGAGGCCAAAGCTATCTTTGCAAACATTGTAAATTGATAAATCATTGAAAGACGCTGTGGGACTGTATCTGCGGGGAGATGCTAAGCAGGCTTAAGGGGATCAGTGTGTGAGTATTGCCATCTTCAGCAGGGAACATCACTACATCCGCCAGACAGATAGATAAATAAATCCCGGCGTATGCGTCTGTATACAAATGAGTGTAGCAGTAAAAAACAGGCATAGGCAGCCTGAGGTCCGGATGCCACAGGCTAAAGAGGTATTGAGGAGGATATAGGAGAAAATCCCACGCCATCTCCTTTCTGCGTTCAGGCGACAGTGATGAGATTTGGGAAGGGTCAACGGCACCCATCAGTATAGGTGAAGTGTTTAGTGGGAGTGTTTCGGTGCCCCCCTCCTCTCGGGTGTCATCCCAGTGTCATGCTCATCTCCCCGGGCTGATGATGAGGGGGCTGCGGGGCCCAGAGGTGCTGTCTTCCTCCCCAGGTGTGGCTGCTTTGACCCCGCTTTGTAATTCCTGCCTAATGCCCCACGTCCTCAACAAAGCCAGAATCCGTGGCACACTCAGACCCCACTTGACCCTCGCAACCCAACACAATGCAATTGGCCGTGTCATTATATGAGGGTGGCTCTGTCCCATCTCTCCCTACATGCAATGCGGGACTGTATAAATTGATTTCCAGCCCGCGGGTAAGGCACCTTTGCATCCCTCCCCAGCCGGAGTGGGAAAATGAGAAAAAAAATGACAAGGCGGGAAAGGTCATCTGATGTCTTGGATGATATTGAGGGAAAATGGGTCCAAAGAAGCAGGGAAAAAATATTTATCTACAGCTCCATCTGAATTTCCATTTAAAAACAGCAGCAGGTTGTTGGTTTGAAAAACAGAATAGGGTTACATGCAGCGCTACAAGCAAATGATAATAAAACTGATCAAAATATGAGTAAAATATATTAAGTAAAGTCAAACAATACAGTTTTATTTGTTCAAAGTCAAAAATAATTCCCCCCAAAATTGAATTCTAATAGTACACTGAATGGTAATTTTGATCTACATAAGAGATAAGCATGAGAGTCTAGTTGCTGGATAGTTAATGTCCTTTATTGTTGATATATTTACATGCTTAGTTAGATGATACTCAACTACTTTGAATTATTGGAGCTAACTTTAACCAGTAGGATGACCCGCGTTTCTTTATGCTTTATGGCAGAACAAACTCCTCATTCGTCACGGCTCTGATGTATATGGTGACCGTGACTAGTCCATAACTCAGGCTAAAGAACACAGGCACTTTCCACACTTTGTTGTCTCACCAAAGAGGAGACCTTCGCGGCGTAGAGCGGTGCAGCACGCAGCTCAGCCACAGACAATTTATGATGGGGTGACACCAGCAGAGGGTGTGATTTATAGTTTAATTTGCTGTGGTAATGGACAGAGGATAATAACATGTAAAATATTAATCAATGTGTAGCAACAGCAGACATCATTTGCTAAGCTTGTTATCCGCTGCTCTGCCTCTGACAGTGAACAATTAAAGTGACATGAGGAAAACAAGGCACTGGGGCAAGAGAACATGGACCAGGCCTTTAGGGCAGCAGCACCTGAAGGCAACATGATCCAGAAATAGCTGCGAGCGGTCATCTGTGACTTGCTGATACATAAAGTGTAGTATTTAGTAAGAATCCACATCCAATGCTTTTTAAATGTTACTTGGAAAAACACACTTTTGTAAACAGTAGTTAATTGCAATTGTGAGAAATATATTGTGAACTGCATTCTACAATTAGCAGGCAGCATAAAAACAATGGCTGCATTGTGTTGGACGATTTGTTTTGTTTAGTGTGGGGGTGAAGATTTTAATATCAACCCTATGTAGCAGACAACATAGTCTATGGTTCATTTAGGTCATTATTGCTGTGCAATGTTAAAAACACTTCAGAGTGTAATTTGTCTCAGCATCACTGAGGGCCACCAGAAGTGCTTAAAAATGTTATTCCTCATCTTTAACCAATTAAATGAATTATTATTATTATTATCATTATTATTATTATTATTTTTATTTTTATTTTTATTTTTATTTTTATTTTTATTTTTATTTTTTTTATTTTTATTTTTATTTTTATTTTTATTTTTATTTTTATTTTTATTTTTATTTTTATTTTTATTGCCAGGTACTAATTGAGTAAAGCCACATAGGACAAAACTGGACCTTTGCTGAATAGTTTTTGAAAGGTTGTGATCTATATCAGCATAAGATCACAAGTTAACATTAAAGAAGCTACTCAAATAAAGTGTTGCAAATTATATCGTAGTCTCTAAAATAATAGTGTTTTTGTATTATTACTGAGGTATTGAAATCAGTATCGAGCCTTTTCAAGTTAGGGATTTCAGTATTGTGACAACACTAGTATAGCTTTTTAACTTCCTCTTCATCAACAGCTGTGTCACTCGTTACACTCTTTTAAAAGCACAAACAAGTTGCCCTTAGCTTGCTCCTGGCTCTCAGAAATCTTGTCCAGCAGGTTGACCTTTGTTTTGTGAGTGGGCTGATGAATGAGCTCTCGACCAGTGCGAGCCCAGTGCAGCGCTGTAAGCTGAGTGATGTCTACATAATTAAGGTGCAGTGGTTTAGCCCCAGTGATGAAGCGTGTGTATGATTAGGGCTGTTACGGGGATTCGTCTAACCTTGTAGGAGCAACGCCGAGACACTGGTAATATCCCCTCTCTGCTAAGGCCGCCATGATGGATTGGAATCGCACTCCTCGCTTGGAATTACAAGAAGCAGCGCCTAGCAAAAAACACACACACTCACATTTAATGGCAATACATGACAGTAAAAATTGTGGGAACTTAATAATTAGAAGGGGAAAAAAATATTGTCAGGCAATCAATAATTTGTAAGAACAAATTACGAAATGGGATGACTAAATTCATACTTATGTATACTTATATGACTATATAACTGGAAATTTAAATACAATGGGTGTGTTTTGCATTGGGTTTGACAAGGAAGTGCTGCTGTTGTTGAAGTGTGTTTTGTTCTTAGAGAAGCTGTTGTATCGCAGAGTGCAATGTGCAAGGTATTGATTGTGTTCATGTGTTGCAAAATTGTAATAATATTGTATTGTGACACATGTATCGGCACAAATTGTGCGGGACCCTGTGATTCCCTGCCCTACCTAAACCTTAAACATTCTACACTATAATAAATTTTTTTTTGAAAATATTAATTGATATGAGATATTTTGTGACGCAAAATTTAAATAATTGTCTACAGCAATAAAGGCAAGCTGTTAAAAAAACACATGACATGTTTTTAAATTCTTACATAGTTTAATTGGATAGTCCAGAGGGTATTTATCACGGTTTTACAATTTTTACAATAAAAGTTGAGAATTACTGGACTGAGTTTTAAAACAGAACCCCTCTGTCTTTGTCATCAATAAGCGACATTTACATGCAACTGAACTGACACAACAGTCTGACAGTTTAAACAATCGTTAAAAAAATTAAATGTGTTCTCTTGTGCTATTATTCAGAACTATTGTGTAATTTAAATACATTTTGACTCTTTACAATATGGTTGCTAGATAGCACTTATTGAATTACCTCTTTGTCACATCTGCTGCTCATGTCCAACCAGGCAGAACAATTAATTTCAACAAAAATTTCAAAGATTTTTTGTAAAAACTTAAATATAAGGCAATATTTAAAATTGCAACGATGCTATTAAAAAAGTGTATTTATAAAAAAAAATCTCTCCACCTGTGGACTGATGTTAGACCCTCTTCATGTAAGTGTTGTGCTGAGTGGATGGGGGAGGCAGACTCAGTCAATAGACATTGGGCTGTAAGGTCATAGTGGAGATGAGCCCTGGACCACAGGAGCGCCTTAACAAGAAACCCCTCTCAAAAATTCAATTACAGCCTCCAAGAAAATTAATAAATCCCCTTTTTTCTGTTGCTAGGTACAAAAATTTGTCAACCTGTCCATTTTTCCTGCATCTCCCCCTGACCCCGGTCAATTACATTGCTTGTAAATAGTTTTTATACATGTTCAAATAATTGCTCATCCTAATGTGCAGTGATCTGTATTCGTCATGCTCCGTGGCACCGAGCCCATCACTCCACTCCGCCACCCGGAGCCATTTTGCTGCCGTGGCTGTAAGTGAAATTGAAATTGAAGTTATAATTGATATCGGGGCCCATCACCATAATGGGTTCATCATAGCGCCATCTAAAATATTAATTTTCTAATTATGGATAAATGATCAGACAAGCTGAGCCGGCGCTGGCTGTGGAGCCCCTGGGAGCTGGAGCGATGCGGATGGGAGGACAGGGCCTTGTAAAGCCCACAAATCTTCTCTAATCCTCTCCCGCACAGCACCCCAGCTCCATTCCCCCCATAATGGATAAATAATAGTTAAGAATCAGGCTGTTAAGCTCAATTTTCTCTGTAGCACTCTCTCTTTCTCCTTCTCCTTTTATGTTTGTATGGGCTGCCAGTGCATTGTTCAGTGCGTTGACTGATCCGTTTTTTCACATTTGCTTCCCCAGCCTTCTGTCTCTGGAAGAGTTTAAGCCGGCCCCACACACACTCGGCTGTGTCAGAGGGGGCCCTGATACACTGTTTAATTACAATCACTTAGCAAACCAATGAGGCTACTTAACAATACATCTATTTGTACAGATAACTCCTGATTATCTATGCACATGTGTTGATTTAATCTGCATATTTGACTCATGATTATGAATAGTATATCCATATCATTATAAACAATAAATACAATATGCAGACATTTATGTTTATTCTCTTCCTCTTAAGGGTGGCGATATTGACAAAAACTAATATCTTGATATTTTTTGTTATATCAATGAGAACGATATTTAGTTGATATTATGTGGTTCCAACTGAACTGTATTAAAACATGAGGTTTTTTATCAGACTAAAGGGAAATGTCACAGAAATATCACTTTAAAATGCAACTTTTTCATTTTTAATCAGCTCTTTTGTTCATATTTTTAACAATATATGATACACTCCAAATTTTGCATATCTTCAAAACAACATTCACAATATTATCTAAATTTCGATATATTGCCCACCTCTACCTCCTATACCAATAAAGTTTCTGTATTTGCTTACAAATGCCAACTGGGTCATGAAAATTAACCTTTCCATGTGGCAGAAAGCAGGCAAAAGGGAAATGCCCTTTTTATGTGGTTATTTAGAAAGAGTGACGCACACACATACTGAAGAATTAAACATGCTTTGGCAGAACGTAAATTTCCGTTTTATGTGGCAATACTTTCTGCTAATTGTTTCCCTGCACCTTGATCCCATAATTAGGCCTTTACTGATTACCTAATTAGCCAGCAGCAGAAGGGCAGGTTGACGGCAACATTTCAGCCATCGTTCAAAGGCTCATTATCCTGCTCAAAGTCACTCTCTTCACTGCCCCCCGCCCTCCTCCTCTTCTCCCATCGCCTCCTGCCTTTAGCTTTCCCACAAACTGATAGGAGCAGCTCTAGTATGTGGTCCACGGTCGCCCCACCAACCCTCTGCATTTGTCAAGCTGTCCGTTACGATGGCGAGTTAGCCACATCGCAACTTCCCCCCTGACAGCAAAGTTTATACTGCTATGGGAAACTGCATGTTGAGGAGCAAGGGACAGAATGGTTAAGTGGCAAAGAGGTAAAGGTGGAAGGAGACTGGAAGTGGTAGAAATATCTAAAAATGTATAATATTGCAATTGATATTATGGAGATAGAGAGAGTCTATTGTTTATGAACTATTAAAAATAACTTCTAGACAGAATCATCTAGTGTAATCTTCCAAACAAGGGTATGAAGTGTTTTTGGATGAGAAAACTGCAATTTTTGGCTTCCTGCTTGGTGAGTTTTGGTGCTACAGCAATAAATATAATATTGGTATTGTTGGATTCAGCTTATTTTTTAGCTTCCAGCAGATGTATACTCTGTAGTGTCTGCTGCATTAGTGTCCATTAGCTTTTGTCCATTAAAAAAAAGCTATAATTGATAGAGTGGTTAACATTTGACATTTGTGAGCATATTTGTTTAAAGTTGTATTTTTATTTATTGAAATTGTTTTGGCTGTATTTGTAGCGGAGGTTCCTATGTACCTATAAGTGTTATTATCTCCGACGTGACCAACCCCCTAACCATTTGTGGGTCAAATTTCATGCTTTTTAGCACATTCCTGATGCATTGTGAAAATATTGTCTGAATTTTGTTTGACATCATCCCAAAAAAAATACTGAATTATTCATTTCATTTCCCTTTGCATTCGCCAATAAAAAGTCAAAAAAGCATGACTGAATATGAAGTAAAAACAATCAAAACAAATAATGACTAAAATACATTAAAAATCTTCTAGTAGCTAGTTGTGATTTTAAAAGAGTGTGTTAACAAATTAGGACTAAACCTGGCGACTAAAAACTTTGAATCGACTAGACCAAGACTAGAACAGGACTCAACCAAGTCTACATGCTTTAAACTAGACTCAAACTAAGACCAAACCAGGATAAGTGAAAGCCCCCTTATTGGTTATGCTTTCCTTGTCACGTTTTGAATCTGTAAGGATCATTTAAAAAGCAAAATAAGACATGATAATACTCAGTAGATGTCTATAGTATTATTATCCTAATGTATTTGTTGGGCTTTTTAATTCTTATCACATCTCAAAGTCTTAAGATACAATGCAATTCTTCATTATAAAAAGTAAAAGATTCCAACTTCTTTCAAATTTGTACTCAAGCCAATTAGTTGCGTAAAATATGTAGTCAATTTCCATGAGTGAAAAAAAATGAGACAATGGGAATGGGAAGCTAAAGGCAAAGGGAAAGTCATAATTTATCGGCACTGGCTTTGATTTGCACGGGCGCTCTTGTCTCGTGGTAAGATATATGTCGCGGTGCAGGAAGTGGCAGAGGAGGGGGGTAAAGAGAGCGAGAGAGAGGCTGCCCCAGCGCCTCAGGCCTCTCCTGGGCCAGTTCAGGTGGATGGACGCTCTCCTCATTTGGCTCACAGTGGGACCTCCAGACGCCGCAGTGCTTAGGGCCCTAGGGACAGCTCCTGGTCGAAACTCATCCTTCTACATTTCTCCTGGGTTTTCCCTCCGTCCCGTTCCCAGCAGGACGGGCCCGGGGTTTAGCCGTTTGACTCCACATAGCGAGACAACATGGTGAATCGCTAATCCAATTTTGGGGCCCCCGTGTGTCAGCGGGGGAGCCTCTGTGTTCCTGTCACGCTTCATTAGGCACATTAAGGGCCAATTTCTATTTGTCTGCAGGTTAATGTTCTCAGTGACACATGGAACACCTAAAGCGCAGGTCGGCGGGGTAGTAGAGGGGGCTAAAGAGCATGGAGGAAACAAGAAACAAAAAGATACATATGAGAAATGGTACCACTGAACATGTGCCTGTCTGGAAGTTTATAGGAACAGACAAAAGTGAGCTTTGAGTCCCCAATCAATGTCCTTGCAACATTTCCCTGTTCTAATCTCTTTAACTTTGTGCAAGTTCTGCATTTTAAATATTTTAAAAACTGTTGTTGTAACTAATTGTCTGATGTCCAAGTATTATGTAATATAAACCCACTCAGGCCTAATTACAGGTCAGTTCAGTGGACAAACTTTAAATACAAAGAGATAACATCTCCATCAGTAGGACTGTAACAATCAATCAGAATAACAGCGACTGGTCACTATTAAAATAATCGCACTCACATTTTGATAATTGTAATTGTTATCTGGACTGTACGGACTCTAAAACGTGTGACTTTTTATCACAAAGATGGCTAAAAAAAATAAATAGAATAAACTATTTATGATTTTCATCAATAATACGTATAACACATTTTTTGTAAATATTCTTTATGTAGAAGCCTTCAGTCACCATCTTTCATTCTTTAATTAGTCGAAAATGCATTTAAAAAATCTCAAATACTGTAGAATAAATCGTTTTACTAGTCGACTACTAAAATAATCGTTATTCCTGCTTTACTATTTCATCTCGCACTCACATGCCTTCGGTGTTAATAACGTCCTCAGGTAAGAGTAAAAAGTTAACAGTGTACATTCCAGACAGCCTCCAGTGCTAACAATTGCGTATTGTGTGAGTTTCCTTCCTGGTCGGCCCCATGGTGAGCGGGCCGCCTGGTGATCAGATGGATCTCCCTGAGCTGGCGGTGCATCTGCTGTGACTATATCACAGAGTCTAATTGGCATGAAAAGAGCCACGCAGAGAGCTGTTGGCGAGCAGGCCGTCCCATTATCCCCGCGGACATCTCATTTAGGGGGACTCATGCAGGGAAGCCGGCTCAGAAATGCATGGTTGAGCATCTTTGACAGGAACATGTCCTCCTGAACGCTGCTTTAGTGACGCTTGTTCAGAAAGCATTGGGCCGTGAGATAAAGCGCTCTATATATTTACAGTGTATGGGGTCAAAAACACTCATAGCAAGGATTTGTTTCAAAATGCCAAATAACTACAATTGAATTATGTCATGTCCAGTATGAGTTATTGCTAAATATTTTTATGTCACCTTCCCATATTCAATTGTATTTTTATGAAACATATCTAAAAGAAAATAGTCCAATGTTGAACCAACCTGAACATTTATCTTAGTCATTAGGCCCTTGACCTCATAACAACATTTTGCACATTATCAATAGTCATAAGAGTTGTGTGACATTGTTTGAAACCCAGAAATAGATGTTGCGTTGTTTAACCAGAACCAAAAGTCTCAATAACTCGTTAGTTTTTGCCTTTCTAGCCCTGAAGAATGTGACCATCGCCCAGGCTGACTCCAGAACAGCCTTGCACTGCCTTAATGCGCAGCGCTCATTACCACAGCTAAATAAAGATGGATGACTAGCAATATTGTCCCAACTCTCCTGAGTGTGCGTACAGTTAGGTACATATTACAGTTAATCAACAAGAAGCTAACAAATAGTCCTGTACAGCCCCTCCTCCTTGGGCCATGACGCGCTGGACGTTCATTTTTAACTGTCACCTTCACAAGCACAACTGGAACAACTGGAAGAAGCACAGACGCTTCCTCCTTCTCTATACTGCTCTATTACCCCTGAGAGGGCCAGGGTCTACTCAACCAATCAGGTCTCAGGCGTGGACCTGGTCTCAAAGCAACATGATGAATGTGAGAACTTGCATGTGTGCAATGTGCAATATGTATGCAGAGAAAGGAGTATTTCACAGCAGCTTAGAGCGCTGCAGTTATGGTGATGCATGTCTCCTGCGCAATGAGGCTGTGTGGATTGTTCATGTTTTGAGCAGAAACATCTTCTGAAGCCACAGTAAAGTGACTGTGCTGTTCACTCTCTCTGCAACACTGAGGGCCAAAGGCAGCTTCTCCTCAGGACCTTTAGTGCTGTCTTATTGTTACTGTTACATGACTGCTCTAATTATTCAGATAAATCATACTGCTGACATGCACATAAGGACTCTTTCATTTTTACCGTAAACGCTTAAGTTTACTGCAACTTGAAAATGGCCATACATAAACATGCAAAACATGCCTTTAACAAATGTACCAGTAGATTATGGTTCTTTATTTAGATTTTCAGAGTATGAAATTACAAATAACGGATGAAAAAAGTAGCAACTGTAAAAAAGCGGAACAATCAACCAGCTTACACACAGAAACACGTAAATTATTATTCAATTACATTAATATTCTTCTGATGCATTTCCTGTGTATCTTCGGTTACAGAGCGGCAGACAGAGGTGAAGAGTGACTACAGCAAACTGTCTGCTTTGGTATGCTCCTGTGAGCTCCCATGATGCATTAGTGAGGCCGAGGAAGAATGAGTGAGCGCTGCACACACACAGGGCTGCAATAGTTTCTTCAGGTCCCTCCTTATTGATTTCTGCAGGAAATATAGAAGAGCCCAGAAAGGGAGGACCACACAGATATTAAGTCTTTTTCCCCATCTTTTCAAAAAATCTTTAATCAATGTTTAAGTGAAATACTAACACGCTGCCTGTCTTGACCTTTTAGCCTGCTTGTGAGTTATGTACTAAGGTCAAGCAGAGTCCTCATCACAAATTGGTCTAAAAGATTAAAAAAAAAAAAGTTCTTCAGCAGTTAATAGCCACCAATGGACTGTTGGCAGTTGACCTTTGACAACAAATCTGTGTTTAAAGCACTGGTCGGGTCGGACGCCTTTACTCCTGGGAAGGTCAAAGCCTTGACAAGAGCCCCATCTCAAAGGATAGAGGCTAAAAACAAAAACAAAGAAGATTCGCCGCATCTTCTGCACAAATATGGCTCCATGTAGAATGATCCATGGTGAGATCAGGACACACGTCTACCGGGACAGGGAAAACGGGACGATTTGTGAGCATACGAGTGCCTTGCATATAATGACAAATATGAAATCAATATAGTGACCTTAATTTGCTCAAAGCATAACTGTGATGTAGTACACGGCGTTTCGATTAAAGGAGGTATAAAAAGATGGTTTCTACGTGTCTTGAGGGCAGAGAGGCCATGCCCTTTTGAACCCTGGCGCTCAGTGCGAGTGTGGCGGCCATAAAAGAACAACCGGTCCTGTTTGGTCATTCACCAAACTGGGCCGCTTGTGCCTTAATGGCTCATAAAGGAACAAGCCGCTCCTTATGGCTCATGGGTAATAATGTCACGCCTCAAGACGTTTTTTAAAAAGAGCAAGCGAATGATAGCTATGTGTTCCGCAACGCTGGCAACATTATGGCAGCAGAGGAGAAAATATAATAGCTTGAATATGCTATGAATAACAAAGGCTGTCAATACTCACCTCCAGAGGAATTGCTGATCAGATGCAGTTCACGTCAAAGTGTATGTGAGGATGGGGCAGTTTATGATTTGTGTCTGCACATAACACGGGTAGATGCCATTTAGTGTGATATGTAATCCTCTTAGAGTTTCAGTTTGTGGCCGTACTAAGCATATGTGGAAGTGGTGTTCTTAGCATTTACATATAATGAATATAACTATGGGTTGGTATACTTAATTGTAATTTAATGAAACTACTTTAGAAATCTTCAAACTGCAGTACCCATTTTGCTTTTGCGAGCACAGTATCTTGTGAAACTGGCACTTTGTAAAAACGCTGCGCACTGTCTGCATCTAGTAATAAAGTATTTTACCTTTCACCATCTCGAAAGTAAGATCCCCAAAAAAAAAAGACTAGGATTCACTGCACTTTGGCGGTCTGCCCCAGCTTCGCTTCCAAAAAACAAAAAGCTGTGAAATTCATGGACACAAATATTGATTAATAATATAATTTTAATACGATGAGCCAAAGGTTTTCTGAGAGCTAAGAACTAGATCAATTTACTAAATAAGGTGCCCCAGCTTTAATATAATGTTTGTCCAAAAGGGTTTTGGTTGAGTGATACAAATTGAGAGAGAAATCGTAAATATTCAATGTGTATTTCTTTGACTCCGTGGGTGTGTAATTAAGTCTTTTTGATAAATAGATAGCCTTTTAAAAGATACAGAAAAATCTGCCACTTTTTCTTCCTCGTTTGACTCTGAAAGAACCAATTGATTATCACATGCAGCATCAACAATACGTTATAATTTCTGGTGATACGAAACACAAAAGTAATCTATTTGGCATTAATTAAAACATTTAGCGAGGCAAAAGCAAAAGTATTTGAGACAGTCGAGAGAGAGGAATTTGACTCAAAGATGTTCTGTAACTGAGTAACTCTAATGATCCCCTGCTTCATCTTGCACAGTCCCACAGAGCTGGTCATAAAGCCTCCAAATGAGCCCATCTTCTGTGGCAGTGCCCCTGGGCTGCGAACAGCCGAGGGCACAAAGACTCACACAATAAGGCCATTGGGTTAGAGCTTAGCCCTTAAAACAACACGCCACTCAATGATCCCAATGATCCGCGTGCAGACAATGGAGGGACACATCAGTCAAGCCTGTGTGGGAGGAGGGACAGCAGGGGCACAATGATCCCCCCATTGAGCTGTCCCGTTAGAGATGCTCCCAACAAAAGCTGCAAGATATATCGCTATCGAAACAGAAATCACAATTAAAGACTGCAATTATTTAAGTAACATCATTTTTGTCTTTTGTGTAAAAATGTAAAAAAAAAAAAAAATAAACTCAAATATTTATGCTCCTGGGTGTATTTAAAATGAGATATATCGCAATCCAATCGAAATATAACATAATCACCTCTGCAAACAGTTATTATGTGAAATAAAACTGTTAACCATTACATTACATTACATTACCTTTACAAACACGTTCGAGGATTCTTTGATCAGTTTATCAGTTCAAGATTTCAGGCTTCTCTCAAATGTTAAGGATGTGTTTAAAATGTGAACTTTGCAAACATCACGCTTTCAAAACATAATCTGCACATCTCACGCTTTCAAAACATAACTCGCAAATCAAATTGTAACTGCAACGCTTGTTCTTTTCAGTGTGGACCAGTGACTCGTGAAAGTGAACTTTCGCTAAATGAAAGTATATATAGTCATGTCATGTGTCTCAAAACAGAACAGGAATACATTTATAACGATCATCGCTCTGCTTTAAGTGTAGAGATTAGGCACAGCTTTTACTACAGATGACATTCTTTACATAATTTTGTCCAATTAATCTCTTACAGGAACAAAAAAAAAGGACAAAAACAACAATTTGTTCACTGTCAAGCACATAAATAACGCAAGTTAAATCGTACCGAGTCAAAAACATAATTTACATCACTTTTGTGTTTGTTTTTTGTACACCGTATATTATACAGAAAGCAATACAGTTCAACATTTTTGCACTGTGCCGTCATTAAACTAATGTTGTGTCTTGTGTTACAGCCAGACGGTGTAAAGTAGTCGTTCAAAACAAGTGGTAATAGGTGTGTTGACGTTGTTACAAGCCAGAAGTATTTAGAAACCCCTGTCTGGTGTGTCTCTCTGTTCAGGGAAGCACAAAGGACGAGCAGGAGTAAAGCCCTCTGGTCATAAATACTATAAGGCCTACAGCTTACTCCTTTCTCTGCCCATTACCACTCCGCGCTCCGCAGTGGCCAGTTAAACCTGCATTCCTCTCATTATCACACGGCTGGGTACATACCAGCTCAATAATGTCTTCAACACCCAACTACTAACTTACTTGTCTATATTAAGGCTCTTTGTGGTCTATCTATTATACTGTAAATGTCAATCAATTTCACTGAATAAGCAAAAGGTTATTAGAGGGATGTTACACCTATAGGCTATTGGTTAATGCTGCAGAGTAAAAGTAAAAGATTAATTAAGATTCAATAGCTATGATTACGACAGTATTATTTAAGTTAAGCTAAATTAAAACAAAAATATACATGCCTTAAATTAGTAGTCAAATTAAAAACTTCAATCCAATCAAAGACCAAGTTTAATCTCGCATTATTTCAGCAAAGTGTTCATTGTTTAATGTTAAGCGCCAACAAACGAGTCAGAAGATATTAAGGCCATGTTCTGTGAATGTCATTGATAAAAAATGCCAACAGAGAAACTTTTAAATTGATGGGAGACTTCAGTCTGAGACCAAAACCCATTTTTAAGTTAAATCATTACTGTCCTTTTTACATTGTACTTTAAAAATCTGTACATTTATTCTTAGAACCTGTGTGACTGCAATAAATGCAGTTTCTTGCCATATTGATCATTGCGTTAGTCAATATTGCAGAATCGAACATTTTGTGACGTATTGTGCAGCCCGAGTATTGGTTTTGTGATGGCTGATAAAGAGAACAAGGAAATATGGGAGCATCCAAATCTGGGGAAAACAGTTTGTCCAACGAATTAGATGTGATAAATGTATTAATTCATCATATCAACAAATTACAGAGTGACAGAATTAGCTCCATTAGTGTACACAAATTCAGGAGTGTTAAAGACCGTCTTTGGATTAGCACTGGGGCATGCTTAATGATGAATGTGGAAAAGAAAGCTATTTTTTCTTAATGTGCTGCATTGTGAGACACAGGAGAAAACAGTCATTCCTCTGAGCTCATATTGCTTTCACAATGTGTCGCCTGATGTTATTAAAGGAAGTCTTGAACGCAGCTCAAAGTAAATGATTCTGCTTCTATCACAGCCGCTTATGTGGATGAGATGATGCGTCTACTGATAGGTCTGTAATGGACTTTTCCCGTTCATTAACTGAGTTATAGCGCCAGGATTTTATGCTTTGCAGTTCCAAATTGAATAATACATCTCCAATGTTTAAAGTAATATTAATATTTTCAAAATCAATGTTAGTAAAATTTTATGTACACAGTTGTATTTGTTGATGGCCAGCCGCAGCGAATAAAGAGGAGATTTATGACAGCCGGCGTCTCCTCCCGGTACTATTATGATAAGTGAAACACAGACCATAAAAAACTTTAATTAAAAATTTAATTAACACCGGTAATCAATAGGGTGTAACATAACATCTCACATATTTTCAGTGGCATGGAGGAAAATGTAATCAAACAAATACAGAGGGTCCAAATGTGATGGTTTTATAGGCTAATAAGCTTCAGGAAAGTGTGACAAGACAGCGGGACACGTTACAGAGCTATGGGCAGCAGGCCTTGGTAGAGTAAATGTGGTTAAGTACATTTGCTCTTTTTCAAGATCATTAATGCGGCTTCGTACAAACCACTGCGGGTCAGGAGAATGGCTATATGTTCTGCCAAAGCTCTAGGCTACATTAGCACGGTTACCAGGGGTGTTGAGGAAAATACCACCTAGCTAATTAAAGGAACCGTTTGTAGAAATTAATGTTTGGAACAAGAGTTATATTTGTACAAGAGTTCCATTTGTTTACATACTTAAGATAATGTCACAAACTAGAGATTGACCGATACGTTTTTTCCCCCGCCTTGGTCGATGCAGATGTTTTTGAGCAGCCGATGGGCTCTGCCGATATTTTGAGTCTGAAATATGGGGATTTTTGATCATTTTCCCCAAGTAATATGACATGTAATGATAGACACTCAGTTATGTTGGGGCACTGTTCTACATAAGAAAAGCATAATAAAAGCATAATAATAAATAAAGACAGATTTTGATTTACTTATTAGCTTAAGTAAATTTTTTTGCTGAAGCTTTGGCCGAAAATGCACATTTGGATATATAACTTTTCTGGTGGAGAGAATAAGACAAACAGCAAGAAAGACCTGTAAGTGAATAAATACAAGAAAGATAAGCTTAATAGCATTTAGTACTTTGGGCAAGGAAATAAAATCTCAGCAGAAAAAAGAAGGCGTATTCCCTCCACCAGAAAGGCTACAAAGTGCGACTTGAACAATATGGTTTGAATCAAAAATAAGATTCCCAACTAAATGTTGAACTACAGAATTGGAAATGAATTGATCGACACTCGAATGATTAGCACTAATGTTTAGAAGTAGAGCAGTAAAAATGTATCTAAATAATCGTCTTGTTTTGATCATCATAATCGTTAACTGAACTATAAAGACTCTAAAAGACAGGCCAAATGACCTTTACCAATCAACAGTACACTTTATTTGTAAATATTATTTATCTAAAACTCTTCAGACACTTTTATTTGGTTAACATGTATTTGAAAAAAAAAAAAACTCAATGTATAATAGAAATTATCATTTGATAAACTATAGTACTGTCTAGTTGACTAAATAATTGTTTGTTGCTGCTCAAATTACAAGCTTAATCACGTGCAAATAATATGGAAAACAACCTTTTCCCAGTGTATTAGAACAAGCTCTGTAAGGATAATAAGGATAATACTAAAACAATATTATGCGTGCCATAGCTTCTTAAAAGTTTTCTCCGTCTCCTCTCTTTCCCTCTAACTCATTACTCCTGATGTAAGCATATTGCACCTCCATAAATAAACGGAACTGACCACAAAATGTGAATCGAATTGTAATACGGCAATAAAGCAAATTCCAATCACAGTTTATGGGCCAGCGGACGGTATGTACACTTATAGACCAGGAGCTTATTGAAACAGTGAGCAAGTGAACCTGAACTAGACAGAGATTTTACTACGTGGGTTTGAAGTGCTCAGATATTTATATGCTAATTTATGGTCTCGCAAAATGCATGTGTGTTGTTTGAAAATTGTAAGCTAAAGGGAAATCAATAACACGATGAGCCGATTGTGTAAAATTAAGGGTGATGTTGTCGTTGTGACCTTGGACAAGACACTTCATCCACCTTGCCTTCAGGCAGTGGGTAGGTGAGTGGCTGGAGGGGCCGATGGCACAGATTGGCTTCCGTCAGTCTACCCAAGGGCAGCTGTGGCTACTTGTATTCAGTGTAGATGACTGTTTCTTTAGATATAAATATAAACAACAACATCTATAAATGTATAGAATGGAATCAAAACATGCACTTGTCAATGAATCAACTGCTTAAGTCTACCTATTATTTATTAATTGTCGGGTTGTTGGTTTGAGGGTTTGCAAAATAATAATTTTCCATTTTATGGCTATAATAACAAAAGAGAAAAAAAGTTCAAAGAAAGAACAGAAATAAGAGGTATTTGATCTGACTGTACCCAATACTTGAAACTCAATCAACATATTTACTGGCATAATTTAGTACATTTCTGTTACTTTTACATGTTACTTTTCAAAGACAAAAGGAAATTCATTTTCAAGAACACTCGTTCTTGACCAACAGCCAAGTACCACTATCAAATATTGAATTAAATATGGTACAAAACCACAAAAACAGCTCCATTCAAAGATACGAAGAACTATACTTTGAGTATTGCAGTTGCGGAATGAGAAGGCTTATAACATCTGCAGAAGCCGTGTTATCTCTGCATCAGGCTCTGAGTGGGAGACAGCGCAGGTATGTGCAGATCTCAAACAGCAGGAAAAAAAAACAAAAAACAAACTTCACAGACCTCATAGAAACCCAGCCATCATAAACTCTTTCTCTCTTGTTCCCTCATCACTGGGCTCAACCCTGACTGTGAATGCCATGTGCAAACAGCTCTGTTTGATGGTCCTGTGTTTGCACAGCTTTGAACTAGTGTTTGGGGAGGTACACCAACAATCACAGCCGTTTTTAACCTCTATTATAAAGGTGTGATAAAGCATAAATGCACAATATTGGATACAAAATAACAATAAATGATGAGATTTGGACAGGAGTAAATATACATTGTATAATCATTGCACAACTTATATCATTGCATATTTCTTATACATTATACTCTGTAAAAGCAATGTTTCAGTGGCCAATTATCAATGGAGGTACTTTACATTCTTCTGCTGTATTGGTTGCAGATTGTTCGGAAATTAAAAAAAAGAAAAATATTGAATGATTATTCCCTAGAGGGACGACACAAGATCTGTAACTCTATTACCTTCTGTACCTGAATCACAAAGGCTATGTCAAACATAACTTTATTTCATTGAATCTTGATCATCATTAAAACATGACGCTTATTTGAGAAACATTGTCCGCAAGTGTTGTTTTTTTGTCCTTTTCCCCCTCTTTTTTTAAAATCAAATCACAGTCTGTCTAAAAAATGCTTTTAGTGAATTAGATGGTATTCCCAAAAATTAAATCAGCTGGGGCAGTGATAATATAATATATAATTAAAAATATCAATAAAATGGTTGAAGTAGGATTTATTTCAAATAAAAGTGTAAAGTATGAGAAATTCTGACTGTGAAAGTAACATCTACGCTAAGCAAAAACATGCAGTTTCATCATGTCCACCCCTGGTGTCAAACAATGGTTAAATTTCCAATGAACAGATTTTTACAGCTCATATCTAATAAATATTTAGGATTAACCCACTGAAACGATGCAAACACAAATGAAATGTATTTAATAGGCGTCCCGTTCGCTGGAGCAGTTTCAATAGGGCACCATCGAGGTGTGAAATGGTTACAACAGGCAATATAACACCCACATGGTCTCTCCTTCAAACCGTGCTCTGCCACAGAACACACACATACACAAGAAAAGAAAAGCATGCGATATTTCCTGTCAGCAGCATTGTGAATACCTACAACCTTCACATTATTTACTGCCGTATGTCGAAAGACTCTTTGGCACAAAAGTGTCACTAAATCTCAACCCTCAAAGTCAAACGTCAGGTAAACCATAGAGAAATAATGTTTATTTTCGCACAGCCCCGGCCCTGTTCTTAACCATGCTGTCAGTGCACCATGAGCTCGTATATCTCACAAACTCCCTCATGAACGCTTCCAGTGGCCTCTGAACAGTGACCGCGACACACAGCACTGATGCATTTAGTACTTCTGTGTCCTCTAGGGATGGGACAAGATCTTGTGCCACAACAGGAAAAGTATCTCCTTTTTTCTCCCTGCTTACATTTGGTTTGGAGAAAAAGGGTGAAGCGATGGCGAGTTACACCTCTTGAGACGCTTTATTTCCAACAAAGCCGTGCTACAATGACAGCAGAAATTGTGTGTCCAAAATTGTAACTTAGATATCACAATCTGTTTGTTGTAAATCATGTCAAAATCTCGTCTCGTTCTCGTGTACCCCATCTTGTCTCATGGAAATTGCGTCAACTCACAAGCCAAGTGTCCTCCAACATATTGCAAAAGAAAATTTTAATTCTGTCAACTGGATAAAACAACTGAACTGAAAAACTTTTGGCCAATTGCTAGAATTCAGTATCTGTGTAGCATTGTGGGGTCAGTCTATTAATTGTTTGACTTGTGGGCCGAATGGAAAAGCTAAATAAATCTCACAGCCTGTTAAATCAAACTCATATCTCATGTTCTGCTGGGCTTCCCAAGAAACAACAATGATGCTTTCTGGTGGAGGGCTGTACAAATATGTTCCTTGTACACAAGAAAGCAACATGTCCAACTCTGACACATTTCCCTTGTCATTCCGGGGTCAGTCCATTGACTATTAATTATTTGACTTTTTAGCAACTATTAGGAATATATATATAAAAGGGACAATGTCTCCAAGTTTAATCAAACTTACAGCTCATCTTCTGTCGAGCTGCCTGTGTATTGAGAAAGTGAAAAGTGAGAAAGTAAGGATGGAAAACCGACCAAGCCAGCAGATGGATACAGAGCCGTGTCTAACCCCAGCCCGCCCTCTATGCCTGTCATACATATTTGTTTACCTCTTAAAGATTCACAATGGGGTATTCTCTAATAACAAATCATTTCTTTTGGTGTATGCTTTTTAATCTGGCCGTGCTTGACAGAGCCCATCCTTTCCGTTGAAATGGAAGACCACTTAGGACCAGGCCAATAAGGCCCAGCAGCCCCGTGGCCTGACTGGGGTGATTTGTCAGACCCTCCGCCCGGCGCTGGTGGTCACACCGATGGATTTATCCCAAGGTAAATGGAGATAGCCCCAGCGTCCGCGGGCAGGGCTCTCTGATTACAGACCCTCACTTCTGGTTGCATTGATAGATGTTGCTTGTGTTTATGTATTTACAATGCCACTAAATCTGTGAATACAATGTAACGTGGTGAGAAGGGGTATGACTCTGGGGCTGCATGTTTGATTTATGCGATGCTATGCAGAGCAATAGAGAGGCAGCACAGATGAAAGGTCTGGGATAAAACCGCTCGCTGAGGTGGAGGTTGTGGTTTTGCATTGGGGTCAGAAGGGCACTGGAATGAATCTCATGCATTTCTTACACCAGATGTCCAGCATGCCATAAGAATAACAAACATGCTACAAAAGGAATGAAAGAACCAGCCCAGGCACCAGAAGACAACACAATGTACTTTCACAACAACAATGAGGAGCCAATCGCCAATGCAGCGCGGCGAACATTTATCTGGGCAATCCCACATCTATGGTGAAGAGTCATCGTAGCCAGGGACAATCAGCAGGACAGCTTTGGTTCAGACAGCCTCTTCCATCTCATTCCCATCAAGGCAACGAAAACCTGCCCCATCCACAGCCATCCATAGTAGGTCTGGCTGTGCGGTTACCAAAATGGAATCATCTTTCAATCATTTATTTCCCTGGCATTAGATCTGCTATAATGTACCTCAGACAATGTAATGTTTAAACAATGAGCAAACCTAAACTTACCAGTAGAGGTGGGAGAAATTTACCGTATTGCAGTTATTAGGTTGGAGGTATGCAAACTGAGTAAATAGTTGATAAAAATGCCTACAAAAATAGCTGAACTCAAATAAGACTTAAACAAAGTGGAATCTTTCAAATGAGGGTATAATGTGATATTTCTAGACCATTAGTTTTACAGTCCATTCATATTTTATGCAATACATAAACCTCAACTAAGACTCTTACTGGCACTTTTTAGCTAGTTTCTGATGGATTATTGTAATATCGTCTAGAGGTTCAGCATCGATATTGATCTTTGTTAATATCTGTGTATATATGTGTAAATAAACAATTGGTTTCAATCACAAGCCTCACTTACTATTTACATATTACCATTTAAAATGTTTTGTGACCTGTTGCTAATCTTTCCTGTGGTTTCCAAAGTCAATTTATTCATTTCATGGTACCATCATGTCATGATAAATAGGTGATTGTTAAGGTCACGTAATGGTTTTAAGAACATAAAATAAAGAAATAAAACGTGAACACTGTATTCAATAATAAAGCTGGTCACATTAAGAATTTTTGTATTGTTTGATCAGGGTGTTAATCATTGTGAATAATGATTCACAATAAGCGTAACTCTAAAATGTGATATTGTGACACATCTACATCATGCCTATAGTCAATAACAGTCAAGACTCAATTGGGACGGTTGGACTTGGACAACTGATTCGACTGGTCATAAGAGAAACATCAGTGAGCCTCAAATCCACTCCAAAGTCCCAGTCCGGTGCCCGCCCACAGCCCTCACTAAGGCCCTGTTGCCCTAGCCTCTTCCAAAGCTTATACATGACGCTTTCATTGTTTCTTCAGCCCATTGTGGTAAAAATAACTGTGGGTTGTGAGTGCGCTGAGTGATTATACATCAGCGAAATCAGCAGGGGTATATATCACTGCCACTGAGACACACCCACTGGAATGAATTGGGTCAAATGAGAGCAGTGCATCGGGCCGGGCGCATTGACAGTTACTAATGCACCTCCATGGCCACTAATAGGAGTGTACAAATTGCCAGAGGTTTGTAAACTTTGCTTGTTTGGGGCAGGAGAAGCAGCGATCAGCAGCGGTGCAAGTAGGTGACTAAATCAACAACAAGCGAGGACAAGAACAACACAAACGGAATGAACTCACGCTGTTAGTTTTAGGGGAGGGGAAGTACACATGTACGTAAACAAGTAGTCTTCCTTCCAAGAAGACAAGAGTTTATAAAGAAGTCCAAAAAATTCCATATATATATATATATATATATATATATATATATATATATATATATTATATACACACACACACACACACACACACACACATCACACACACATACACACTTATACCGTACACACTTTTTTTGTCTGTCTTACTAGACAGCTGTATTACAAATTATTGCTATATACATATCAGCACGATTTAAGATTCCACATTCCAAAATGTAGGTTCTTTTGAATATCAACAATAACATTTTGGTTCGGTAGATATTGTGTGTTTGCTGCATGTTCAGGCATGTAATCAATTACTTGGAACTTTATTCTAATAATATCAAAGGAAAAATGAAATTAAAATTGGAAGACCTGTGGAGGTGTGCTAAGATGCTGAAATCTTGATAATACTATATTTGGTGATACAGTATTGATATTGTGAGCTGCTGTATTGATAGATCATCATGAGTATTTTAGGTATATTTAGGGTATCATTTACAAAATAATTTTGGGACAGTGCTTCAGATGTGTTGCGTGTTGAGAGAAAAAAAACTTCCCTACGCGATACATTTGACATTTCACTGTTTTGATGATTAAAATGTATGTATTTTATGCTAAGTTTGTGCAGGTAGTGGTTTAGAAATAGAAGAAATATTATTCTAAGAATTTTTGCCTTTGGTTTGTAAAAATGTGATTTAGTGCAGACAATTATCGGCTGCGGTAAAAATTTGGGATATTATCGTACCACGTACTGTATAGTGTATTGTATCGAATCAATGAAGGACCCCTTGATTCCCAGCACGGCTCACCTTTTGCATCCCATGGGCCAACCATGACTTCAAATACAGAGCACTTGTCTTGTTCTTTCACTAGGAAGAAAAAAAATAGACGTATCATTAGACAAAGTTACGAATTTTTTTTTGGTAATGCTTGGTTACGAGGCTCAGATTGTGTGCCCGACACTGCAGAAGGAATTTTGCACTTACTCCCTGAAACCAGCTCCACTACTCAGTTTGTTCTCACCTGGGCTTGTTGTGTTCTCACAGGACAACACCACTGCACACAGACATGGAGGTCAAGATGGTAACAGAAAGAAATGTGATGGTGTAAACAACAGTCAGAGATACTCCAACTACTTATATTCAATGATTACATATACTTTTGGAGTAGGGAATATGGTAAAAAAAAAGAAAAAGTAGGGCTGTAGTGGACAAAATAAATTCTTGGTCCTAAAGACAGGTCCTGTGCATCGATTAATAAACAAAAATGAGCGCTGTTGAATTGCTGTTAAAATGATAAGTATTGCTATTATGATGGAAGCTGAAGGCAGTCTGCAGTCTTGTGGTTGTGTGTGTGTGTGTGTGTGTGTGTGATCCAAAGAGTTAAGAGAGTTAAACCACATTTGTAAGCCGCTTCTTTGTATGATTCACTTCCAGTTCAGTTCCTGCTGACTCCTTCGAGCCTTTTTTTTCTGCTGTTGTCCAAAACATCTTTCATAATCCCAATTAAATATTTATTCAACTAAGATTGTTGACTAAGAAACTACTAACAACTAATCGACTAAATGCTAAAATGCCTATAGACCTAGTAAAATAGTTGAAATGTTCTAAGGTCACACCTGTCTGCTGCTGTTTGAGCAGAGGTGAGGCACGGTACACACAGCTGTGTACCTGGACAGAGATGGCTTCACTGACACAAGCGTTAACAGGAAACCCTTATCCTCTGCTGTGGCCAAGCAGACAAGATGATGGCATTTTCTTGTTTATTTCAACACAGGAGTCGTAAAACAAATGACAAATGAAACAAACTAGAAAAGGGCCATGGGAATAGATATGTCACAATGACATTGTCCTTGTTCAAAACGACTAAATTCAGGATAATTATTCAAGCATTTTCAACTTAATTGTGCATTTTTGCAACATACCTTTCTCTTGAATAATACATATAAAAGTCCACCAAGGAACTGTAAAGGCTATTTATGTAATACATTAAACTAATTTGAGTTTCTTTGTCTATGAGTAATAGATTTGTAAATGCATTCATAGTAAGTGTAGATCTATGAACAGAGTCAATGTTAAGTTGCTTTTTCTTTTCACTTATCTCTGTGCTGAGCTATGTCCCAGTGTGGTGAGACTTGGCCTGTGCTGGACAGTGCATTGACACGCAGCAGTCTTGTGTGTGTGTGTGTGTGTGTGTGTGTCTATACAGTGCATGAATGTGTAAGTGACACTCTGACCTCTGCAGAGAGCACCTGTGTCCACTGAGCTTAAGCCTTCTGAAGACCTACAGCTGCACGGATCATCCTATTTTCTAAGTACAACACAAGGACCCAGAATGTAAGGCACGCTCATGAGGACTTTCCCACACCTAGAGTATACATGCAATGTGACAAGGATGACCACCTCGAATTTTAGAAAAGGTTTGTTTAATATGGTGGGACATGGTTGGACATACTTGGGAAATTTAAGAAATGTTTTCTATGTTAATCTCACTTTTTCTAATTTTTGCAGCATCAAAAGCAAGGTGGGACATTCTCTAAATACGATGGAAGTGGCCTAAATTGATGTGCAGGATAATCATAAAGGGAACGGTGTTACCCTATGTGACAACAAAGCTGTTAGCCTAAAAGCAAAATCACAACTACATAATACAAACAATGCTGAAAATGGTAACAAAACCGAGAAAGGTTGATATTATATTTATATTTTATTGTGGGTCAGCCTGGCATGAGTGATTTTGGAGTTAGAGGAAACCTCAGCGCTCAGAGGAAACCTGCACAGAGGAACATGGGCCCGTCTTGGAATCGATCCCAGGATCTTCATGCTGTGAGACAAGAGTGCTAACAACGCAGACGCCCGAAAATGTTATCAAATATATCTTCAAATATATATCAAAACACAATTACGATTGGCCGGAAACAGTTGCCACAAAAAAGATTGTAAGGAACTAATATCAATCAATAAACAAATAAGACAGAATATTGTCATGTTAAAGAGGTTGTTTTCATGTTTTAAGTAAATTTGTCTTACCCTAGTACTTGTACAAGCAGCTCTTGAAGTCAAAACAACAAAGCTGTATGCATCCATTATCAAGTATTTTTATCATCCGTGAACCAGGAAGTAATGTTGGTGAACTGTTAGCATGCTAGTTGCTGTTAGCATTACCATGACGGCCAAACTCCTATCTGACCGCTAAAAGTTGTGAAATGTGCTTAAAAACTCATTGCTTTGAAGAATTAGTATGCTTGGAATGCTTGAGGAAAGTGAGGAATCAGTTTGGACCACAGCAAACAGTTGCAAACAATCTCAAATTCTGTTTTTCACGTTTTAATGCCGTTAGAATAAGGCCCAGTGCGCATATGCAGCGTCTGGCAAAGCTTAAGATATTATGATGTTATAAAATGCAGCCATTACTCAAAACCAATAGGATTACTTTCAACTTGCACAAGGGTTTTAAAGAATGTGTTTCTTCTGGAGGCCACTGTAGTTTCTCTGCTGCACACACGCCTCACACTTCCTCAGGCACAAACACCACACTCTCCACCTCTTCCACTCTCTGCAGGATTATGACATGTTATTAATTGCCACCATTATCAGCAACAGCTTGGCCGAGCGCTGGCCCCTTCTCCCAGGGTGTGAGCCCAGTGTTGCAGAATACAAAAAAAGAAAGAGAAGAACAGACATGGAGAGGAAAAGGGCACATTAGAAGAGTGATGGAGTGATGGAGCAAAGCAAAGCGGAGGGCAGGGCTGGAGGAGAGGAAGACAGGAAAAGTGAAGGTGTAATGCGTCACACAGCCAGATGCAACACTCTGCCCAAAAGGGATTGTGGGATAGTGAATAATTTATCAGAAAACATTTTTCTTTGTCGTTTTCACAGGCCCACAAATCCTCCCTGAGCTTTCTTTAGACAAAAAGGAAAAATGCCGTGAATGAGTGAGTCAGGCTCTCTCTTCTTCAGCGCTATTCACACACACACATGCACATAGTATCATACTATAAATACATAAAGGATTGAAGTATACACATTACCAAAATCCAACCGGGAGGGTTTATGAGTGGGCTGGGCGGGCCAAAGGGGTACATAGCTCAGACACAAATACAGTGCCTCTAAAGTGTGACAAAATATCAAAATGCCGATATATATTGTAATGCAGTAGCAATATCAAAGGCTGCTGTATCACCACTTCTTGTGGTAGCATTACAATCGTGCTGCTTATTTGGAAAAATGAGACTTCAGCCGTACTTCATAGACATTTTGTGCATATAGTAGTTTAACCCTAACCCTTAAGACATACTGTACTACTGTAAAAATCTACTTATAAAACTAATAAAATCCTGGTATATAATAGAATATCATTAGCGCCTTATCAAGATGTCATTTGTGTCGTGAGCGGTGTATCAAATCACTACTGTACCCCATTAATATGATTCTTATTATTTAAAAATGTTGCTCAATCTATCTTTTTGGAGACAATTGGAAGAAGCCACTGGAATCGGACTTAAATGTCAAAAAGATTCTAAAGGACAGCCTCAACCCAAAATCTCTGTCCTCATGTTTTCATGTATTTGCAATGTATCTATAAAAACAATTCTAAAGAAATAATTACAAAAATAATTCTTACTCAATCTTACTCATTTGAATGTCAAGGTGAAATAACCCAATACAGATCAGTGTTACCAAAAAACGTGCACATACACACAGTGATAATGAAACCCTCACAGATCCATTTGGTCTGCAGCGAAGCTTCTGCTAGTGTGAGAAAAGGCAATTGATTAGAGGCAGTTCAAAGCCAGTTCGATTGTCAACAGCATTCTGGCATCCGCTCCCCCGGCCCATTCATCTGTAGCAGCAGAAAAAACAGTTACATGAACTGTCACACTCAACTCTACTGTTAATTTAAGGTAATTAGTGAGCCAGTGATTCCCAATACATCATGGAGCAACTGGCAGACTGCACAATATTTCACGGCCAATCTGTTACCTTTACTCCTCCGCCTCCTGCACCCGCCCTCCCACATTCTCCTCTCTCAGTGAGACGACGCAGCACGGATGTTTTCGACACGGATTTAGACAAAAGTCGAAATAATCACCAAAGCTGACATCTAACAAGGAAGAAATCAGATATTCACAATGCCAAATCTGCTATAGGGCTACACAATATGAGAAAAACAATCTAATATGTCATAATTTGCCTTTATGTTTAGTACTGAAATTATATTCCAATGTGCTTTTTGACACAATAAGTTTAGTTCAATTAAAATAAATGTACACGCCTTAATTTACAAGTCTAGCTATGCAAAATTTAAAATAAACAGAGACTAAATCAAGAACAAAGCAAAGCTGAATTAATAAGTAAATACCAAGAATAAAATGTGCCATTTCTACATTTTAAATAAAAAAATACAAAAAACTGTAAATGTTTAGTGTTATAGCAATATATTTAGTAAATCAATTATTGCATCAGTCAATATTGCAGAACCGATTTTCCCATTGTGGGTTAAATTCTGCTACCTTATCATATTTGATCTGAATGAGCAAAATGTTTAAGAGGCTCAAACAAGTAAGAGTGTCATGAGCAGAGAGGTGTGAGGGTAACAGCCTGCGTGCTCTGTGGTCTCTCGTTCATTTCTGACAAAACAAGCACATGTCGTATGTGTACTAAACATACCAGCTCCGGGCTTTAAACCCTTTTAACTATGTGACTTCAAAGCTCCTGATCGAGTGCTCGGGTGGACTTGGTTTAGTTTGCCTGTCTCGCACTGTTTGTTTTTGTAGTCTGTGGAGTTGTTAATCTGTGTTTGAGTGAGTCTGAAAATTTACAGGAACAAAATTGTTTACCGTCCATGTCCAACATTTGGTTCAGATTTAGGTTGGTTTAAAGATACTGTCAAAGTAATCCAACTAGCGCTGCAAGATAAATCGCAATCAAATCAAAATTGCAATTTGAATGGAAGCAATTAGCGAATCCAAAGGCAAATTCCCCCACAAACAACAAAATATCCATCTATTTCTGCATATAAACTGCTAACTATAGTTTACATCAGCACAAACATGCTTTAAAATACATGCGATTAATTTAGTAGTTTGTCAGTTCATAGGTCAATTTGTGTTTGAATATTAACTTTTAAAAGAATGCTAAATCGCAATTCTTGTCAGAAAAATTGCAACTAGATATTTTTGCCAAATCGTGCAGCCCTAAATCATGCTTCAAGTAGTTTCCTTTATATTGCATTTTAGCCACACTGAATTAGACAGGACACTTTAAACGGCAGTAGAAGCACACTTCAGTCAAGAAACAGTAGCAGTTATAGCAACTAGGCTAAATTGTCTGACAAATAATCCAGATTACATTTCTGTCAATGCTGGATAATGGTGGGATTATCTTTTCATTCAGCAATATGGTTCTTAACAGGAAATGGATACACATCAGGTATTCATCGATTAAGAGCGAAGAGAGCTTTTCTCATTGAGGTCTTTCCTTGTATAAATAGTAAATAAGAATTTAGACTAAACATCACCTCTGCTATTCACCTTCATTAGAGAACTAAAGAAAAGTCTTATCTTAGTAGGTAATGTTGCATGTGCACCAATAAGTCAACAATGCTGATCGACCGCCCTGTGCACGGAAATATGGACACAATAATTGCGACGCCTGTGGCAGTCAAGGTGAACAGTGAGGCGAAGCACGGATTCTGTGAGAGTTGAGTTTTTGGTAAATTAAAGAACTGTTACTGAGCCTAAAATTGAAATGGAATGTGTACTGAAACATTTAGCATTATAACCATTTGTCTATGTCTTGATTATGTGGAGTATGTGAATGTTTTAATTTTGACCCGTAGATATAAATGTAGATCATTCAATTTAAAAATCGTAATGTAAACGGTATGAATAACTGGAAGAGCAACATATTTACTCTTCACAATTATGCAGACAACACTCAGATCTATGTTTCCACTGACGGCAGGTGAATATGGACCACCGTTGGATTCACTCTGTCACTGCATCCAACAGATCAGTGTGTGGATGCAAAACAACTTTCTCCAGCCAGCCCCTGAACCTCAGACAAGACTGAAATCATCGTCTTTGGCCCACAGAAACAAAGAAGAAAGTGTTAAGCAGTCACCTCCAGAGTCTCGCTCTAAAACCTACACATCAAGTTAGAAATCTGGGGTAATAATGGACTCAGATTTGAATTTTAACAGCCACGTCAAAATCAATAACGTCAGCAGCCTTTTACCATCTTAAAAAACAAAATTGCATAGTGCCTAAACCAGACCTGGGAGAGATTTATCCATGCGAAATGTCTCCAGTAGATTAGACTATTAGTAACGGCCTGCTCAATGGCCTCTCCAAACGAGCTGTAAAACAGCTGCAGTACATCCAGAACGCTGCTGCTCGGGTCCTGACAAGAACCAGGAAGTACCGATCACATTAGTCCTGTGCTCAGGTCTCTGCACTGGCTCCCTGTGGCCAAGAGAATAGACTTTAAAGCAGCTCTGCTTGTATACAAGTCTCTCCATGGCCTAGCACCAAAGTACATCTCGGACATGTTAGTGCCATATGAACCATCTCGGACTCTGAGGACCTCAGGACCGGCCTGTCTGCTGTGCCCGCAGAGTCAGGACTAAAAATGGGGAATCTGTGTTTCAGTTTTATGAAGCTAAAATCTGGAACAGCCTTCCCAAAGATGTGAGACAGGCCGCTACTCTGGCAATGTTCAAATCTAAGCTAAGAACAGTTTTGTTTACCTGTGCATATGACTGAAAGGATTTTCTATGCACTCTTCTCTTTCATGTTTTTAACTGTTTTGTGATTTCTATCATGTCTTTGTGATTTCAATGCATTTTATTCCTGTTCTGTAAAACACTTTGAATTTGCCGTGTGTACAAATTGTTCTCGACAAATAAACTTGCCTTGCCTAATTAATGTAACGGGATGATGGAGTAAAAGCACAATTGTTTTGTTTGACCCTTTTCTTCCCACTCTTTTTCATGCCGTGGGGCTGTAAGTGGAAGTCATTCATGTCTTTTATGGGACCAGATCCACCTCACTGTGGTAAGATACACACTCACAATCACCCAACCTTGTGTCTTCAGTTCAGGATGCAGAGGGCTTGAATGGTCTTGAATAGCAGTATCTGTGGAATAGTAAACACTTTAGACATAAATAGAGTCAATTGTGTTTTAAGTTAAGAAGCATCTATTTCACTCAAACTTGGGATTGTCAGTGTTTAATGATTCAGTCAAAGTTCCTCGTGTTCCTCATGTACTTTAACCACACGGATCGCAGAACACTTTTTAATTTAAGTTGATATGTGTGGAAAAGTTTATTATTATATAGTAATGTGCCGGATTTCTGGAAATGAAAATACTGCTACAATTTTTTTTTTCTACTACAAACATCAAGTGTTATCTCGGTTTATTGCCTGTATAGTCTCACTCTTAAGTTCTCTGTCTGATTTTTGGACCCAATAAGCATGTGATCTGACCATCTGGTTGATAGCGAACATTGGACTCATCTTGGCTTGTGATTGGCTGTCCTCGGCTTGTCCATCTTTTCCTTTCTCATCCTCTTCACAGTTTTCCTTCCTTTGCACCAATCTTTCTTCAACACATTTCTTTTCCACCATCTTTGTGTGGCTGCCCAGTGGAGATCTTTGCGCCTGGGAAATGTGGAAAGCTCCAAGCCAGCAGGAGCAGCGGCAGCCATGAGCATTTATCAAAGCTGTGCTCCGTAATGACCACTCAGCAGTGGGGAAATTGAGCTGACCCCGAGGCCAAAGCTGTTAGAGGGGACTGGTGGGAAGGCCAGCAGGGTCAGGCCATCCTTGTCCCACCCACTTAGTGGGCAGTTAGCGCTGAACCATTAGTTTACTGTTTGGAGGCCTCACAGCCATCGCTTCAACTGTACACATACACACAAATACACAGGGCCTCAGCTTAATCTCCAGCACTTCAATGTTTACCTGACACAAGTTGTAAAAGAAAAAAGTCAAAGCAACCTAGGGGATAAACTTTGTTGGCTGCCAGTAAATACTTGGACATGGCACTATCAGGGACTACTGTGTTTGCAGTGGCAGCAGAGGAGGAGCAAGTCACGGCAAAAAGGGAAAAGTCGCCAAGACACAAGGATGTCTGGCACTTCGAATTGGGTGAACACAATAAATAAATAAATACATAAAGCAACATATTAGAGCTCTCTTCTTGATTTTTAATGTTTCTTATCAACGTTGATTGTATCTGGATGACCTCACACATACCATATATTTACGAGCTTTAATGACGGCACTAATTTTAGACAAAAATAGTTTCCACATTCCCAATTTGTCCGGACCAGGTCACATCCCAGACTGTCCGGAGACGCATTGGGAGGCTGCTTTGAGACAGATCACTGGCTCTAGTTAGTATTATTTAACTCAGCTTCGTCTTCAGGCACTGTCCAGAGGCCGCTCAGGGGTGGAAAAACCGCAGGGGAGTCGCACACACAGACAATCAATATGGACACAGATGGGATAAAGGAGGGGGCAGAAAAAGAGCTGAAGAATTGTCATTTTCGCTTGAGAGACGCTCCCTTGAAAGCCATGAAATAAAAATCTGAACTTTAAAATTGATAAGGATTGATTTGGCTGACACAGGATCATAACATACATCCCTTGTGAGACTGGCAGCATGAGGGCTTACAGACGGCGGCTACATAAAGGAGAATGGGGAGGACGTAAATCTGACTACAGCGGAGCAATTAGCCTTTTACTGTGGAAAAGATATGGAGAATCTTTACTGTTTCATCAAATGGCATTAGGCACGCTCCAAGCCCAAAGGTTTCTCTGGGAAGACAAATGCAAGAATAAACTTGTTTGGACAGATGGATTGGATAGAATTCTTCACAAAGTTCACCATTTTCCTTCTCAGATCCATACAGATCACGAGGTTCATTATTGCGCTTCTATTAAATGTCACACAGTGTTTGAGCAGTAACAAGACAAGCTTATCTTAAATGACATTTTCAATATCATTTAAAGTATGCAGTCTAGTATGGTTTTATTTAATATCACTGTGTTTTCGTTGTTTTTTCCTGAAATTTAGGCCTACCACTGCTTTCATTATGATAATATGACACACATTACATATATAGGCTAGATATCGTAAAATCTACTATTCTGGGCTGTAAACAGCCTAAATAAACTGAATAGAATGGCAAAACAAGGAAAGTTATGAAATTGTATTGAATTGAAACGAAGTGGAATGAAACGTGGCGCTAACTCCCGCTCAGATGAGTGATTTGAAGGAATGAAGAGGGAGGCTTTGATCAAAGCTAACATTGTTAGCTAACATTGTACTGTATGCTGCAGAGCAGATGGCGAGTCATAAATCCTCAGCGAGTCTGTGACACACATTAGCATTTAGTTAGCAGCCCACAGCTTGGCAGCCATTTAGGTAATATCTCCATCAGATCACTTTGGAAATGGTGATGGAGTGAGTAGGGACATTTCAACACATTTCACAGCCGTATTGCACTTCAGTCGATGGAGCGCTGGCTGTGCCGTGAAGTGATGCTGTTTGCAACAGAACATCACTATGTTGACAAACACTCTCATCCTGCCTGTTTAACTACACACGGCTTTCACTGGTCTCAGCATGGGCACTTAGAATACATCATGGCCAGCAGGGACACAGTTGTGTTAATTTGTGGTTTTATTTATCTATTTCTTTTGGATAAGTGTTCTATAAATATATTTGTCTGAATGTCATGCCATGCCTTGTGTTGGAAACTTAACGGAGGTACATAATTATAACAACATAAAGATTGGTTTGGGTCATTGAGAAATAGTTGAGTTTTCAGACAGTATTTAAACAGAGCCATGTTATATTTACAGTTATGAAAAAAGATGTAATTAAAGAAAGAGGAAAGTAGTGTGTGTGTTCACACAGAGCACAGAAATGCCATAAACGCAGTGACACTTCCTGGCTGATGGAGTGCAGAACTGTGCTGATGCTGTATTGGGTTGCACAGTGTGAGCTAAGAGTGAAAGGGCAGTCACTGTGAGAAGGAGAGAGTCGCAGAGTGCAAAGTATGTGCAGAAGCGTATGTGTGCTGGTATGCATGTGTCTGAGGTTAATTGTGGTTCAACTGCGAGGAACAGCTGAGAGGGTTCATATAATATGGCCCAGCCGAACAAGCATGGTGACAGGCAACTTGACAACACAACCTGCTTTATGGTGACAAGTGTATGTGTGTGTGCGGCTGAACGGGAGGGTGACACAAGAAAAAGAAAGTGTGAGAAAGAAAGTGTGCTAAAGGAGGGCAGGTGACTGCCACCCAACTTGTTCACAGGCCTCCTTTAAGAATAGCTCTGGTCTGCTAAGCAGTTTCTCCTCCAGAATAGGTCTCAGTGTGGGAGAGACAGGGACAACTCAAGAAAGGTAACACTGTCACCTGTTTGTCAAGTCAAACAGAATAAGACCAGGCTTTACACTACTGTTAAATAGTTAAATAAGGTACAAGTTCCTTACATTTACATAAAATACATTTGAATTTGTCAGTAGGTTAATTGTACTCTGCTGGGTATATTTTAGTTTCCTTAACCTTTAACCCCCACCCCTGCTGGTATCAGTCACTTGAAACTCCCCCCAAGTCCAAATCTACATCCCCATCAAATATATCATGTCATAAAATTATTATTATTAACAAATGATTTATTTCAGACAAATGAACTTTTCCCTCTTTAATATGCAGAATTATATTGTCGAACTCTGACCAAAGTTCTGGGGACCCCTTGAATCTCTGGAGCCCCGCCTAAGCTGGAAAGCCCCCCAGGTTGGAAATCAGTGTTTATCTGTAGTAGTTTATCACACAGTAGGGTTGAGGGAGTTGTTTACTTCGCAGTTGGGTTCCAAATAAGTTTTTGCATTGCTTGGCGTGTAGTGTGCATGTATAGCAGCAGTGTGTTTGTGTGGTCATGATGCATGGAGGCTCAAATCATCAAAGTGCTTCTGCTCAGCTCAGTTTTCAGTCAGCAGCTAAAGGTTAGACTTATGTGTGGCTACTTACAGTAACACACCCAGAGTCCTTTACACCAGATCATTACCACTACACCACTCACCTGCCAATCACCTGCGCCACCTTTAGCCATGCAAGTGGGTCAATATGTCTGCAAAAGTGAGAAGGTTGGTTTTTAAATACACATAAATCATGCCTGATTGACATTTTCTTATTTGTATTCATAACTTTCTTTAAGTTATTCAGAACTGTATGTTTTCTTTCCACTTTTCTATTGCTATTTTCAAACAACAATATAGATCCAAGTTAACAAAGTTTATGAATGCAAAAGCAGTGATACATTTTAAGTTTGCTGTGTGTCCATCCAAATATAAACCCAGGGGTCAAAGGCCAAACTGGAAATACTGACAGCATTACTGTTATACAGCTATTACTATCTACTGTACAGAATCAGAATTAGAATCGGAATCAGAAGGGGTTTTTGTCAATGAACAAAAAACACAAACATAGGAACTTGTCTCGGCATTAAGGTGCAACATAAAACACTAATCAATAATAAAAACAGCATATATGAAATCAAAAAGGGCACGCAGTAAGAGACAATTTAAAATTACTATAATATAAAATAAAAATAAAAATAAAGCTGCCAATATCAAGAGACATTTGACCTTGATATGATTTGGCAAATGAGAAATCAATGACGCATTATGTTGTTCATCATTATTACTACCAATATCAATATGTATATTTAGTCTGTTGCCAAATAAAACTTGGAGGCATTTCAATAATTCAAGCAAAAGTATAACAAAGATCTACTTTCACAGTTTATATAAAAACTGACTCTTCTATTAAAATAGTTTAGGGAATAGGGAAAAGTCAATGGTAGAGGGTAAATCTAATCTTTCTTGCACTCGACCGTCCTGTCTGGTAATAAACTATTTTAAAATATGTTATATAATAGTTTACATTGACTAGATGTACAATGATAGAATGACAGTAAGACGGTAAGATGTGCAGCAACTGCCAAAAAGAAAACTCAACGCGACATGGCTGAGGTATGCCTCCGAGCATGAGGAGCCACCAGGACGCCATCTCTGCTCTTTGAAGCCACGCTGAGTTCCCTGAGGCCCGCAGCAGCAGCAGCCGCAGGGGTATCAAGTGTGGGCAGGCTGCCCCACTAATAAGATAAGTGGACTAATGCTAGCACTAAAGGTTTGCCACTCATCTCAATGTGTCGTGTTGAACAGTCTCACAGGAATAGCTCTCAAATTCAAATGGACGATGGCTGTTGATGGACTTGAAGAGTGCAGGGCGTCTGTGTGTGTAATGTATAATTGTGTGTGTCCAGGAGTAGGAAGGGGCTGGGCACGAGTGAAGGCAATGTAAGACGCTGGCTAAGTCTTATGGAACATCAGTTGACACTAGAAAAATACAGCTGCCGATAAATCTCCGACTGCTCCAGCCTCAAGTTTCTCCTCGTGATTTATCGGAGTTGTTCCTTTTAGACTTGCCATTTGGGAGTGCCATCTCTGTAGGTCATTTGTACAACTTACTTTTGAACTTCAATACTTCACATAGCTGAGAGCCAGGAGAAGTAGCCTGGATTCAATCTATAATAGACATTCTCATGTAATAATAGGAAGTCATTATCAAATAAATTAAATCTATCTTATGGAAACAATTAGTAAAACACTGGTAGATCTTGGAGAAGGTTGGTTTTCTAGGAATTGATTAAATATGTAGAAGTAAGATTATACTGAAAGAGAAAATAAAGGCCTAGGTTACACACGTTTTTTTCTAAATGTATTTTTTATGTTGAATTTGAGGATAATATGCTAATAGATAAGGTTTTACAAAAAGTGCATAGGTTCCAGAGGGGGCTCAACCAGATCACTCCAGTTTGTTTGTTAATGGCTGTGGGTACACCAGACTCTTTGCACATTCAGACTGTCTCTTTGCACTGACACAATCTGGAAACCAGCGTCCGAGCCTGAGGAAGCTGGCAGTCCATAGTAAGTGCCTCTATTACAAATGTTATCAGTGCAGGGAAATGGAGAGCTTAGCACTTGTGTCTGCTTCTCTCATCAGTGCCCTGAGCAGAGAGACAGGGACAGCAGTTTGTGCATGTGTGTTTCTAAAAGCTGACCCCTGACCCTCTCTTAAATATCTCTTCAAGCCTTTGGTGCTTCTTCTTGCTGCTGGTCAGTATTTTGACTCCATACCTCTCCAAAGCCTCAAGAACCTAATCGTCTCAAATTCAGCACACTAAAATAATTAAGGGGTTGCATGCCACCAAAAATAAGGTTGTGTGTATTTTTGAAGTGAGGAGGGGACATGTGGTTGGAGTCTCGAGATGCCAAGAAGCCCTGGACCTGGTTCAACTTGTTAGGAAAACTGCGTATTGGTTTACACTTCCGTTGACATGACTGCAGTATCACTGATGAAGGGGGTGTGTTAGGTGTCACCCCTCCACCCTGCTGCATGTTTACAGAGGTCTTCTCACAAACATTTGCCCAGCGCAGCGCGACACACAGGCCCCATGGGCACAGGCACTGCTGCGCTTGAATTTTGTACAAAACTTTAAATCTAGTCAAATTCCATAAACCTCAGTGGTTCATCTGGAACAGTTCAACGTAGTACAACAATCTTCTGCCACCCTGTAAAGGGAAAAATATTCAAAATTATTATTTTACCAGCATCATTTTAAATTATATTTAAACAAATTGCTGCTAGCTTTTATAAAACGTTAAGATTTGAAATTCACAGACAGGAGGACAATACATATTATTTTGTAATTTTTGAAAAATTGACTAACCTTTATTTAACCAGGTAAGAACCTATTGAGACTGAGACCTCGTTTTCTTTTTAAAAGAGTTTTCTGCCTGTAGGATTTATTAGACAGGAGAGGAAAGTGTGAATGAGAGAGAAGGGAGCACATGCAGTAAATGCCGGAGTTGGGATTCAAACTCAAGACACTGCGGCCGGCTGCACTAAGAGCCTGCCTTAACCATTCGACCACCTGGCAGCTCCTTTTCAAGGGTATTTTCAATTGATTTCAACACACAGGTCACCAAGCTATTGTTTGTGGATAATGCAGTACAAGTAACACGTCTATGGATGGCTCATATGATTGTTGTTAAACTCTCCTCATACTTATATTATCCTGTGAATTATGTACAGCGAGAATTACATCTATTTTCATTCACATCACACTGCTGACTTAAGTACTATAATACAGAGAAACCTGCAGTGTGTAATTACAGATATGCAGCCATATCTTAAATCACAGATTAGATAAGAGATTTTACTTAAGGCAAATGAATTCCCTGTTACATGATGGCATTATATCATAATATAAATGTAATATACAGCAGAGGCCTTTGGTGAACATAATAAAGTATGCTACACGCTAAAGCAGATGCTCAGAGCAGAATTGGCAGACATAAAGCGCACACACACACTTGATATGCATGCAGGCTGGGGAGCAGGCGTCCTTTTGTTAGAGGGAGAATGGGAAGTGTGAAGGACGTGACGAGGGAGATAAGTGTTCTCCAGGGCCCTGAGGTTACCCTAATGGTGTCATACATCACCACTCACAAAGCCATGCAGAGCAAAGTTGTCAATGCATGAATGCTGCACTATTACTATCGGCCATTTTAATCATGGCACCTGTCACTGCGCTAATCAACACCATAACTTCACTGTGGATATCACTCAGAAAAACTATGTCATGTAGCGGTGTACTATAGGTACTGTGTGCAACACAGGCACTAGTGTTGTGGGGCCACCGCTGCGGCTGTTGTGTGCTGTGACTTTGTAGTGCATCACTGCCCTTGTCTGATGGAGGCTGGTTTTCCCAAGGAGCTGTTGTGACAATGCTAAATGCCACTTTTATGAACGTGCTAAAGAGATGCCCCCCTGTCAACACGCTCCCCCTACAACACTTTCACAAATCCTTAGACAAAACAAGTCATCTGCACAGCTATAGAAACAATAGTCAAATCTTAAATATAACGACACAATCTACTATCCATTGGCTTTAGAGTGATTCAAATCAACCACTGCTGCCAAGCAAAAAAAAAAGTTTATCTTTTTAACGTGCAACATTCTGTGTCACCTATAAACAGGAAGCTGAAACCCATGGATATATAATTAGTGATCAGATTTTGAAGGAAAGACGATCCGTTCTTTTCTGCAGGCCGTCTTCAACGAGATGAAGTTTTCCATAACTCTGCAGAAAGAGTAATACAACTAGGAAATCACAAAATCATTTCATATTCACTGCTAACACTTTGCAAAGACGACAAAAATGTCATTACTTGTGCTAATATGTGATTGTTGAGTATGTATGTGAAACAAACACAATACAGTAATCTTAATGGTGATACCAAAAGAAAAGATTGAAACTATACTATATAGAGCAGGGCTATTCAACTTCATTTTCCTGAGGAGCCAGATTTCTCGGGGGGTCGTCGCCTCTGGGCCGGATAGGCACAAACCAGGTCGGAACCAAGACTAACCCAGAATCAAACCAGGTCTATCCCAGGTCCAAAACAGGTCTAAAGCACAATTAAATAAGGACTAAGCCAGAAAAAACATCAAACCGGGTTTAAACTTGTACAAACCCAGGAATTAAAACAGAAAACAAGAAAAAAACAATCTATATGATAATAACATTTGGAAGATGGGACACGTTGGCCGGATCTGATTGTTTGGCGGGCCTGACCTGGCCCCCTGGGCCTTGAAGATGTTGAATAGCCCTGATATTGAGCAATATATGAATAAAATGTGAACGAATGTGCTTTAATAAAGGAGCAGGCAACAACAACCAACAACAATGCTGAAGGTTAAGCAAGCTGAAAAATATTGCTATTTGTATTTAAAATTAGCAAAGACATTTAAAAGTGAGAAGTAAGTGTGGGTATTACAGCATCTAAATTTGCACTGAGAGAAAGTGGTGATTGATGCTCCTGCAGAGCCCCTTCAGTAGCTTGATGTCACCCGCCTATCTTCTTTCAGGATAAAACTCTTTGTAGACAGAGCATGCCCCAAAAATAAGACTGATACTGTGCCCGAGACTCAGCGAACAAGAGTTATGGCCACAGCTGGGGTAGGTCTGGTAAAATATCGATTATTTTTAACTATTAAGAAGATACTGATCTCTCAATATGACTGATGGAACATTCATGGTGTGGCTTTCAGGAGAGTTACACTGCCCTGTTTGGGTAGCACTGGAGAGACACTAGCTCAAGTTGCAAACTATTAGCATTCCTCAGTGTCGCGGCTCAGTGGCAAAAGGCTGGTGCACCCAACCCTTTGCCCAGAATGTAACCGGCTCCATGTATTTAACTAGGTGTATCTAAACATATCATTTCAATTTACATGCTATACGGTAGTTTCATTTCTTGAATGTTTACCTGGGCAATGACAAATAAATAATTTGTCCTTGTATTGATCAATATAATTTATTTTATGCTTCTTATATCAATAGAAATAAATTTGGCTTTAAATAATAAGGTTTTATGAACATTAACATATCTTTGGATAGAACCTCTACTTAAAGAATTAATACAAAAAATATTTCCACTTCAGTGCCATTTCACACACAAATAAGTCTTCGCCAAACCTTTTAGTGAGAGATGACAAACTGAAGAAATAGTAAACCTAATACTAATCATATCACAATTTGATTAAAGTTTGATTGAAAACATTGCCAAATTTGTCTTGGTCTTTAAGTTGGACCATCTACCAAATTGACCTGCCTGTGAATATACCCTTTGCTCAAAGACATAGTGATGGCCGATGTTGCTCTGTCATTATGAATCCTGTTTTAACTAATGAGATACATTATCGTTAATCACCAGCTCATTAGAGGAGACATATTCAAGTGAGAGAGAGCCATGCCTTTGGACACACACATAACTGTGCTGTATCATGCATTAGTATATGCAGCACTTTTAATGTCCCCAATAGAGTGTACTACAACCCCAAAGATTATTAAGAACTATTCTGACTAGTTCAGCTGTATGGAAACTAATTTATCTTAAAGTTAACATGCTGTTTATATGAAGTATTTGTTAATTGATAATAGTCTCAATAAAGCTTGTGATATTTAGAGTCATATCTATATTTCTGTCCCTCACTAGAAAGTATGGCTATGGGTGGATAGTGTTAATAATTATAGGGCTCTAGGCCTTTGGTTGTTTAGTCGATTAATCGGCCGATGGTGTTGTAAATAGTTCTAAGTAGCCAACCTGTCAGAACATCTGAAGCGCGTATGTTTGTTTGGACAGGGCATTTAATGAACATACATGACATACATGCTGTAAACATAAATTAATTAAAGGCACTTGTTGAAGACTATCCACAGTGCCAGTGTGCGCTTGCTTTTAAATTATTTTATTCCACATTGAGTGTGTTTTTATAAATGTGTTTTATTTTGTTTTATTGATTGTTTTATTGAACTTTTAGCTGGATATTTTGTTATTGTTTGTGTGTGTGTGCGCTTGTGTGTGTGTGTGTGTGTGTGTGTTTGGTAACAAGGTCCTCATGTAAAAGAGAGTTTTACTCTCAGTGAGGTTGATTGAGAAGTGCCTCTACGACATTGCAGGAAAACATCTTCCGGTCTAGACTCGGCCATGTGTCTGCACATGGAGGCTACGGGCCCCTCCTTTGACGACAGGAACACATTCCTGTTGGATCAGGAACCTCAGTGGTTTAAAAGAGGTGTGAAGGAGGCTGTGTATGAAAGATCTTTGAAGCCGGCCCTTAACAGAATAGGAGGACTGCACCTGGGACAGAGCAGTGCGGAGGATGCTCCGGATCTTTCTTCAGGAAAATGCATAAAATTGAAACGCAGATTCCCAGTGTATAATCCTGACTCTGGGCACCAGCAGGAGCTTGGTCCCTGAGGTCCGCAGAGTCCAAGACAGTTCATGCCATGTACTTCCTGGTTCTAGTCAGATCGTACTTCCCGGTTCCAGTCAGGACCCGAGCAGCAGCATTCTGGATGTACTGCAGCTGCTTTACAGCTCGTTTGGAGAGGCCAATGAGCAGGCCGTCTAATCTACTCGAGACAAATGCATGGATAAGTCTCTCCAAGTCTGTTTTAGACACTATACCTTTGATTTAGGAAATGTGTTTTAGATAGTAAAAAGCTACTGATGTTATTGATTTGACGTGGATGTTAAAGGTCAAGTCTGAGTCCATTATTACCTCTAGTCTAGCTGTGTTTATTTAATTATCTTTAGAAATCCTCAACTAAATATTTTATTGGAATTAGGACACCTTATATGGATCACAACAGACAGAAGGAAGCATGGAGTGAGTTAGCTGGAGTTGTGGGAGTGACTGGACAATTAAGTGCCTTTTCACTGATAAAGATGCAGTTTCCTAGTTCTTCTCTGAATACAGTTGTTGTTGTTGTTGTTGTTGTTGTTGTTGTTGTTGTTGTTGTTGTTTTGGGAGATCCGCCACTTCTCTCTTTAGTTGATTAGTTAATGCACAGGCCATGTCTTACACTGATTAAGAATTTCTTTAGTCGACTACAGCGCTAATAGTTATACAAATTTCACATTAAAAACAGATCTCAGATCTCAGAAGCCTGTGTGTTCTAGTTTGACACAGCCTGTTTTCTCCAGGTGTGAACTTCACTACACCTTCCTTAAAGACTCAAAGATGATGCTTAATGGCGGCCAAACCAGGTCTCCCTCCCACGGTGCTATTAGGAGCTCATTTAAGCAGAGACTGATGGGCTGGGCTCAGAGGGTTATCAGGGCTATTTTTTAATCATAAATGAGCCCCCTCCTTCCTCACCACTCTCCATTTGCCTCCTCACTCCCTCTACCCCATTGCCCTCTCTCGCTCCCTCTGTGGGTAGGTGAAAATGCCGTCTCAGCATTTCGGCGTTCACCCCCGCCTCCGCTTGTCGAGCCCCCCCACCACCACTATCACCGCCCCTGGCTCTTCTGTCTTTATGCTTTTCCAGCCCATCGCTGATCGAGGGCATCAGTTCCACAGGGGTAACTCCTCCACCTCCAGATGTGCGAAGTCCTGTCCGACCCAAAACGAACAGTGAAGATCTGTGCGAGGGGTGAGAAGAGGGTCAGGACAGTCAAAGGACTTTATATTACTCCAACAATCAAACGGATGCTACTCTGGGAGAAACTTCTAAAACATTATCTTTTTCTATTGGTTCTGTGCAATAAACACTGACTTTTCAGCAGTCTATTACCTCTACAGTGCAAGCAATATTTCAGACAATAAGCCTTAAAACTCATTCTCACACCAGGCACTCTATCCATTTTCTTTAGACTGTTAAGTTTATGCATGAGCATTTGGAAAGAAAAAGTTCACTTAGGAATATTTTAGGGTTGTGATTAGAGGTGGGTGTATCAAAAAGTGCATAACATCGCAATTGCTGTGTGTGAGATATTTAAAATTAGAATATCAAGGACAGGGGTGGCTCTACACATTTTTTTTCAGAAAATGTTAAGGGGTTTCTAAGGTATTTTATTCAGAGGCGTTATAAAACCCAATTCCTTGTTTTATTGTAGGCTCATTTTGAACACTGTGTTTTCCATTTGAATATTTTTAGTCGAGATTCGATGTTCCCCGTGGCGCCAGCCCTGCTCGTAGTGAAATTTGTTCTCGGCATTTGACACGTCTTTCAATGCTGTGCCGTGGTAAAAAATTGAGTAAAACATCCAAACATAAAAACCTTAAAAGTAAAGGGTGTAAAGTGATATTTCTTTTGTGGTTATTTTGATCGTTTTAGCAAGTTTCAGATGGATTACAATAAAATCATCTACATATTGTCAATCTATATTGAGATATTCAGTTTAGTTTTTGTGACCCATTTATAAGCCATGGGCCTATGGCAACAGTGCTCACTGTCCCCCCGCCTCCTCCTGAGCCCACTCGCCTTCAGTCAGTGTCTCGTCCTGTAGTCCTGCAGGGGCTGGACGTCAAACTCTCCAAATTGGATGAAACATTATGGGAAATATTATGAGGCAGCCTGCTGGTAAGATGGCTGGGGGCGTCTGCTTAATTGAGCTGTTGCCTGTGCTGCATACTAAGCAGGGAACGAGTCACGTGAGGTATAACTTTTTGCGAAGACAATTGTATCTTTATTGGGAGCGGGCTGTTAAAGGGCTTACTTACACAGTCTATACATACAGGAATAAAAACACATGTTTACTATATAAGTGCAAAAAAAATATTTTTTTTATTGCCTGTGCATTATGGAAAAAAACATGGAGCAGCCTCAACAAAATACTTTACTTTTTCCCCAAAAAATAACTAACTATGATGTCTGACAATTCAATCAGAATCTGTCCCCAGCACCAGGCTTCCATATTGTCTGTGGTTAGGGATATGTGTGTACTTTGAACAAGGATAACAAAATGATGGAAGAGCATGGAAGACATCAACATGTGAAATGGTGTTATTGGAGTGTATGGACATGAGGCTGCTCTCTCCCAAGTCTCTATAAGATGGTCCACTACTTCATCACATTTCTGTGTGGGTCAGTGTCCTTCGTTGGCAGGGCACATCAGTTGAGAGGGGACATCGATCACGCCTGCTTCCCGTCACATTGACCAGCTCATTAGCTGGACTTAATATACGCCCAGGGAGCTCTGAGGCTGACACTCCTGAGTTCTACATGAAGTTAAGTGCTGGTCCATTTGGCTTGGATTATAATACAACAATAACTTTACTTCTAAAGCAAAGAGTGCAATTGGGCTAGCAGGTTAAAACAATGCTTCTTCCCTCTGATGTAAACATCCACCCAAAGAGCCCGGTCTTATGGCTCTGGCCCCCTCACACATGAGGGCTGCATTGTTCTCGTTGTCTGACAAAATGCTTCTGAAATGGAAGACTTGTGTAAACAAGCAACGGCTTTTGGATCTCAATGTCACTGCATGGGTGTTTGGTGCAAAGCAACATGTTATGCTTTCTGGCATCTTGCATTCTCATGAAGGCAAACTTTGTTCAGCCCACAAGAAACTCAAGTTATTCTTCAGACATAAATAAACAGCTATGAGGGACTGTGGTTATCTGTTGGATAAGAAATGTCAGATTAGATCAGACACCCTCGAGCCAATTATTATTAAGCAATCTGTGATCAACTAAGTGTACTGAACTCAGCTGACTTGTTTACCTGACTTGGGGCAACCACATGGAAGGATATTTCCAGTATTATTCCAAGGGGATTTCACCATCTGTACAGCAGCCTATTCTCTGAGCTCATCCTGCCTATTTGTATCCGTTAGGCTGCTGTCACGTTGTGTTTTGCATGGAGCAGATAAGAGCTTGTTTCAATTGGGCACTGGGAGTTATTCTGTGTGTTTTGATCGTTGTGGCCAAGGCCCAGACAACTGAGAGAGGACACACAAATGTGACCTCTGTGTGTCCTCCATATTTACCTTTCACATGTTTAATGTTTAATAGGAGCAGGGCGCTGTCTTCAATAATTATGGGCTAAAGACATTCTTTTATTAGTGTCTCGTTTTGTAATGTAGCCAAATAACACTTTATTGCCCTTTAATTAAATATTAATGGTGGTGTCATTACATCTTCATTTATAATTGAAGAGCCCCTAACGACTGATGCTGCATATTAATGTAATTAAGCATCAGTACAGTGTGTTAGAGCCGTCTTGTGTCCAAGAATATACACTTCAGATGTGAAGAAAACAAAGATAAATGCTATAGGAAAAATGTTTTAAAGGCAAACATGGACCTTTCTGTAAATGTGGTGATTATTGCTGCACATGAAGTCATTTCTCACTAATGAAAATTATTGGATTTGTTTGATAAAGACATTACTAAAATAGAGACAAGTGGCAACACAGTGGTTTGTATTATAATACTTTAAAAGCACAGTGAACACAAGAATGTTTATTCAAGATATACATTTTTAAAACTGGAAATGATAGACAAAGTGGGTTTTGAAAATGTCACTTACCACACCTGAGAAATTAGATTGACAAAACAAAAACAACACTTTGGATCTTGTGCATAGGTTATCATAGGATTTATTAACCTCTGTTCAGAGCCACCTCTTCCTTCAAGCCGCAGACAAAGATCCCATTAGCCTGAGTGGAAGAGGTTTTACACTGGTGAAAAGCCCCCTGCTGCAGATGTGGATTACAGGAGCGGACCCCCACTGGTTCACTCCAACCTTCACAGCTCCTTCAGATGTGCTGGTTTTATTAAATGAATGCATGATAACAAGGTAGCTTTTGTTGTTCATCTGACAAACAGGAAGTTTCTTCCCTGAAGGCTTAAGTGAAGATGGACTTCGGCGACAGAGCAGTCACCTTAAGGTCCCCTTCGGTGCTGTGACCTCTGATCCCGCCTCAGAGAAGGTCAGTCTAAACTTATTGCTCAATGAATAAACTGGAGCCTCTTCAAAGTCAGCATGTTAATAACTGACAAACTGACAAACTGACAAGCTGGATACTTGATATAACAATGATAGGATTAAAAAAAAATCGCTTTTTAGATAATATACTGTAATTTTCAACACAAAATAATAAAGTAGTTCCTTCATTTAGCTTTATTTTGTATTTAACATTTAGCTGAGCAAACATGCAGCTGCCACACGTTTCTCAGATATTCTCCAAACTCTTTGCTGAAGCATACTGAATTAATCTTCATATGGCTGAAGTGACGGATCATAGGAGACAACTAACAAAGCCGGCAGTCAACACTGCTTCATCTATTATGCAGGACCCAGCTTCTTCATGTAAACAAATACAAGGAAAGCCAAAGAGACAAGCAAATGTTTTTCACTCTGTAATGAAAGCGAAATTCACTTGGGTGCTGCATGAGAAGCTCCACACAGACTGCACCTATTAAAAGTCGATCGGGACGTCTGGTGCGTAAACAAATAGCTGTGATTATTCCAACCTGCCATCCTCTGACAGCACTAAAACCTCCTTCAATTAGGCAGCGCTGCAGTGCACAATAAGGCTCTATAGGTAGGCTTCACATTTTAGCATTTCATGACGTCATAATTTCAGACTGTATGGGAGAGGGCTGTACCATATAAAAAATACAAAATAATAAAATGCATTGATCGATCACAATTTTTGATTATATTTTCTTCCATCTTATTGAAAACATAGAAAGGTGGACTTACATGTGTGCCCTTACTCTGAGCAAGCTTACATATCCACAAACCTGACCCGTACTTGGCTTGTTTCCATGGAAATGGTGTTCTTTGGATATAATATTCCTCAGTATGACATAAAACCTTTTCAGAAGGATTGTTTTAAATTTCTATTTCCATAGAATCATGCAGGTGAATTTCCACTTCTAGAAAGGTACATACTGTTGCTTTAAGTACAATATTAAGCCTAAGTAACACATGGAATATCAATGCGCTAAATTAGGTTTCTCTCATAAACGGTGAGAATAATTTAACTTTAAAATTGTTAAGAAGCATGAGAGGAGAGAAAGAGGGAAGCTGCATCGGGAAGAGGGCGGGGCTGGCAGGTGCAAATGGCATTGCACACGCGAGACACTGGACTTTCGGTCAATTTGTGCATATTTAAGTAAAAACATGTAAAACAAGTTCAAGTGAGAAGACTAAAAAGACAGGCTGTGGCCCTGACTCGGTGCTTTCTCCTAAACACGTGAGCGGTAATTCCTCTTCAGTACAATGCGCTATTACTGCCAAATTATAGGCTCGTAGACCTGTCGATTAAAGTGTACTCTAAGGTACAGCAAAGTTGTAATGACAATCTAATGATCTTTCGATATTTGGCACAGCCTTATGGGAGATCCATTTTTTTTGGAAGTAATATCCAAACAGAAAATCCACAAACATTGAACCTTATCATTATTCCACAAGCTTGCCATATTAATCGTATTGTTTTAAGTCCTTTCAACTGACAACAATCGCATTTTTGAGGTTGAACAATGGCACCACGTTCTGAAGCGATTATGAAAATTTAATTCACAATCACTCATCACGCGTCAACTGTTTGCCCGGCTCCCTGACCTGCGCCTCAGAAGCTGTACAGAAGAAAACAGAGCCGCTATTGTCAGGAGATGATCAGTCACAAATAAATGCACCTTGGGCCTTTTTTCTGCACTTTGGTCACACAGCTGGGTGTAAAAGGTTGCACTCGGAGGGTCAGGAATTTAGACTTTAAAGTGAACAGTAACTAATGCACACTTTGAACAAGACCCATGCTCTTACTTTTGACTTGTGTGGTGTTGTCAATGAACGAATGTGCTTTACTGAAACATTCTGGAGCAATACTTTGTTGCAGTTACACTAAATCAGTTATTTTAACCTACAGATGGAAATGTTCGTACACTCTTTGACATAACTTATAACTTATCGGTCTTATTTTTTGAAGTTCATTCAAATATAGCACATGTGACACTGCTGCAAGCTGAGGCCCAGACAGGAAACTGATGTAATTGATTATGACAATAAAAATGTTAGGCACATGAGCTTAGATTTAAAGCTGCCTTAAAGGGGCCGTATTATGTGAAATGGACTTTTATGAGCTTTAAACCATCTTTTAACATGTATGAATATGGATTGATTCATGTATGTTTGGGTAATCTTGTTTTGTCTTGCAGTTGAGGCTAGAGCGCTCAGAAAAATGTATGTTTTCACCCACCTTCTGGTCCCTCCCCCTTTCCTGTACTTAGTTGGACTGAAGATATTGTGCAACTGTTTTAAAAAAATAAGAACAAAAATGAAAAAATATGTAACAAAGAAAACATAATATGTCTATTTAAATCCAATATATGTGGTATTTTCCCAAACTTCCGTCATGTCTTAAGGTGTGTTTACGAGTCAGCAGCGAGTCCAGGACTGGCCTGTGGTCAGATGTTGGTGAAAAATGTAGAACAGCTTTTGTGCCACACACAGGCCATAAGAATCTATTGCCATCCAAATACAACAGGAACTCTTGTCACTTCAAGTTTGTTATGGAGCTGATGCTCATTATTAGTATAAAACAGCATCTTAAAAGAAAGTGTTAAGTCACATTCAGTTTCAAAGGAAGTAGTGATTGTGTAATAAAGGCAGGACTGTTTTCCGAAATAAAAAGTTTACTGATTTCCCAGAGGGCAACTTTAGTAAAGGAAAGCTGTTGTTGTATTAGAATAATCTTCAGTTTCAGGCAAACAAGCGCCTCCACAGACAGCCGTCAGATATTTTACCAAGATTTCTATCTTATCCAAATTTTAGAGTGTAGGGAAGCGGATCACTTGGAACGGTTTGAGGTGACGACAGGAAGAATAGATCTTGTATGAGTTTATAAACTGCATCATAGTTTATATTTAACAGAAACACTTAATAAAACGCTTGTTCGACAAACAGAAAGGTCATTATAACTGACATCTCTAAAAGTCAGCACGGCCACTGTGTGGAGGTCTTTAGCAGTTCTATGATGATGACTCCAACATATTTGTTTATTGTTAACACAACACAGTAATTAAATTATTACCCACATTCTGCAAAAAATTGTTTTTCTTGAGAAATCCGGCAATGGAATTGACAAACTCTATCATCATGGAAATAAGTCACAAGAACACAGTGTTTTTGCAACCAAACATTATTCCAGCGAGCAGTCTAATTTAATCATAAGTCAGCTGAAATGACAGCAGCATTTGAGGACAGCCAATAAATATCACATGTTTTAGTTTTGAGTCCCGATAATACCAGAGCAGGGCATTAATTCAAAATGACACACTTTGAAGTTAATACAGGCTTACTAAACCAAGACAATGTAACTCATTGTCATGAGGGTACATGCACTTTGTATATTCATGATATTTTATCTTCTTAGTATTGACAACCTCTTATGCTTATATCACAAGTATTTAAGGGATACAGTATCATGACCCCAGTGCCAACAACCTTTGCCCCACGTGTGTTTTAACAACTACCACTCTCTGTTTTGTTAAAACTATGAGCACCAGAGGGATAAAGAAGGAACATGGACCATATGGTCAAATGAAAAAAGACTAGGTTAACATAGTCCCTTCCAGGAAAATAGATGTTTTATAATCCAATAAAGGTCTTCGGAAGTAGAAGTCCTTTGTAGTAATTGAATAACTAAACAGGATGCTTCAGTGCCGCTGCGACAGTCTCCACCCAGCCGAGGGCAAGAGGCTCATTTTGATTGGCAGTGGGGATACTCCCTGTCTATTAGCACATTCAAGACGACATAGTAAAGCAAAGTTTTTGACCTGAAGTTACGAGCCCTGGCAACACACCGGCCACTCTGTTACACAAGGACAGGAAGCTCTGGTTTATACTTCAGGCTCTAGTGACCTTGGCCTCTTCTGGGGTCAAGTGTTTCCCAGGCTCAAATAATGATATTCAAAATCTGCTCAGGTGCAACACATGACTCGTATTAGGCAGATTTTAAAGTTTGTCACAGGTTTCTCCTGTGTCTGGGTGAGTTTCCTCCAAGATACATTAGTCCTGACCAAGCTGATCTCCAGCTCTGGAGACGGATCCCGATGCTCCTGACAGTTTGCTCCAGTAGCATTAAAGGATGGGTCAAATGCAGAGGACAAATTTCCCTAAGGGAGACAATCAAGTGGACCTTATTCTTCACCTCAAACTATTATTTGCTTGGTGGGGCATCAGCACACCTAAAATGAAGAGAATGAACAGATTAAATGAAAGATGACACCTCTCTGTTGTTAACTGCAATCTTACGTACAGTGTGCATTGAGCAAGTTAATGTTAATAATCTCAATTACTAAATGTTTACTTTTTTTTAATATAAATTAGCACAATATTCATTATTGTAGCTTGTGTCTGTGAATCGGAGTCCATTTTCTATCTTCAACCATCCAATGTGCGGGCCATTAAAGGCACATCAAGGTGAATGAGATGGAAAAGTTATTTTCTTATATTTGAAGGGAAAATAAGTAAGGTTCTTATTTTCTCAATCTTAGTTGTACATTTTCATCATAATCCCTCTTTTAGCCGTATCTTATACACTAGATATATTTTAAATTTTTATTTTACTGTATATACAAGTCTTATTTTGCTACTTACATTTTCTATCTGTCTGTTATTATATTGTTGTATATGTAACATACTGCGTCCAAGTAATTTTGCTTGGGGATCAATAAAGTTGGTCTAAGCTTCAGTCTAAGATAAACAGTGTCAGAAAACAGATTCAGAGGTCCAATACACCACCTCATTGAGACAAGGCCTGCATTTTCAAACAGACATGATGAACACACGTGGGCTCAACATTTGCAATAACACTGCTAATCTATGCAAACTTTGCAGTGGTGAAAGCCAGCCCGGCCCTGCAAAGGCGTATGCTAAAGTATACTCCATAAAGATGTAACAAAGGCAGACTTCTCTTCCGGCCTACAAAGGATTCCAAGTTTCTCCATCCTGCACAGCTGCCTAGAATAGACAACACAGCCTCTTTTGTGGGGTGAGTAATCTGTGTGGGTGTGAATGTATTAGCCCTTCACAACAGAATGATGCCCCTGCTTGGCTTTCAGATATTCAGTGACAGGTTCCTGCGGTCATGTTTAGATCACTTCCGGCACTGGTTTGCCATTGGACGAGAAGAATAGTGAGCATTGAGACGCAGAATAATTAGACAGGACCTGTGCACGTTGGAGAACAGACAGTGTTCAGAGGGCAACATGACAAACATGTTTTGGGGGTTTTGTGACACAGACAGTGTTTTCATGTGATGGCCATATTCTCTGAAATGAGTCATGAGTGGAGGTTATCCCTGTGATGCGTGGGCCTTCATTTATTCTGTTTGTCCTTGTCTGACTAATGGAGCTTTGGGAACAAAAGCAAGCTTTAATGCTCAGTTCATATTGGAGCTCAAATTAGATGTTTTGTTGCTTATTTTATTTCTGTATAACTTCTGCCTGTTCATGCTCAAACATACAGTGCCTTTAAAAAATGACTAGTGCTTTATCTAAAGAGATCTAGTGCACTTTTACCTGTTATATATAACCCCTGAGGATCATTGCATTGTATTTTGGACATTTTTATTCATAATATTGATCTAAAATGACTTAATAAAAGGTTGGCTTACTTCAGGCGCTGTTATCAACCGGCCCCTTTACGTTACGCCACAGTAAAAGTCATCACGGCGAGTGCCGCGTGCTTTCGAGCGGACTACTATGGAGAACTGCAGTTCACGATAGAGAGCAGTGGCTTTTTTTTCATTAGTGCCAAAATGGCTACGCGGCACTCCCAAATCCTGTCACCGTTCAAGAAAATAAAATTGCAGAATGAGGTACAGGCAGTGGGCGTGTATCGGTGGGGAATCTGGGGAGCGGTGAAAAGAAGACAGTTGGAGCAATGGCGTCTTGTCAGCAGGATAATATAGATTATTCAAACATGCATGAATCATATAATAGATCTCCTTTAAGTTCTATTTAAAAAGTGTTATATAGAAGTTATGTATTGTTATTAACTAATGAGTATTTTAATATACTTGAGGTTGTGTAATATTCTGCTTGTCTGTGAGAGTTGCCCGTTATCAAATTGAAGTTGCAACAGTATGATAGCCTAAATAGAGCTATTCAGAGCCTGGGCAACAGATTTGATTTTGTGTAGATCTCCAGTTATGCCAAAGGTGGCTTCCATTAACAGACCATACAAGTAACAGTAAGTGACAGTGTGTTGGGGTTAGTACTGAGGGTTGTTTCAACAGGGTGTCGGAATCTGTTATATTGAGGGCTGGGTAACTTTATTTTTTCGGGTACCAGTACTTAAACAATACCTGGTTTTTGGTGCCTGAAACTGTTTTTTTGAATACCTTTAATCATTATTTAGAAGAACAAAACAGAATAATAATATTAACACATTCAACATGAATTTGTGGTGAAACTATATTCATTAATTCATTCATTTATTTATTTAAATTTTTTTGAGGTACCTTCACTTACCCTGGAACTGATTGGCTGCGGTGATCCTGAATGAAAAAAGGAGCAGCCAAATGTCATTCTCAAAACTCAACTTCATTGTAATATCTACATTTTGTAATTGTACTTTTAACATTGTAATGCAATTCACCAACAAAATGTAATAGAAAATGGAGAATGTATAGATGTATAGTAAACATTTTCACAGTAGTTTGATTTATTGTTCAATAAATCTTCAGAGGAATTGTGATTAATTATTCTGTTTACTGAGTGGCCTTATGCTTGTTACATGAGTAAGCTTTTATGAATGTGAGAGAACCACAGCAGCAAACAAGAACTCTTCTAAAGTCACTGTTTCCAGCAGCAGCAGCACTGGTCATTATGAGCTCATGCAGCATCTGTGCAAATGTGAGTTCTCATGTGGGGCCATTGACTTCTAAACACAATTAATCCAGTCCGGGAAGCCAGCAAGACCAAATGATGCTCTACTTTGTCCAATATTTCCCACTTTCCCAGGGAATTATGCTCATAGTCAGATGTTTAAATTGATTTGGAAAATGTTATTCTAATTGATAAATACTGCTGCTTATATCATTTCAAGAAACATCCTCGGAACAAAGCAGGTCAACATTTTTACATAAAATGTTCATTTTAATTAAAAATGAACATTTTAGAAACATGTAAATTAATGTTGTCATTTTTGCTTGATTTCTCCAATAGGCCAAAAGCCCCTTCCTGACCCCACACACCTGCAGTCTCTGGCTCTCAGATGGGGCATACAATCACACACACTTCACACTCGGGTTTGGTGCACACACAGCTTGCCCCATTAGAGTTGACGTGTGACGTTTCGACGGGCCAAATGAAGCACAACAATTGATGTCAGAGCCTTACAAATTAAACAAATGGGGGAGCGCCATGGTGTATTAGGCACCCCAAACCCCCAGATGAACACAGCTTTGGCACACGCCAGCAGGACAACATTGTGTCAGCCCCATTTCTTCCCCTAAACAAGGCCCTGAGACCAGGATGGCACTGCCACACCGGCAGTGCACACACCGGTGTTTGTCGTTTATTTGACTAATTCACAAAAGGCAGTGTGTTTCTTTAACATCACAAACAAAGAGACTACAAACACTGTATAGTATGCACTAGATTCTGGAATAGTAAAAGAACTGCTCGTCTTTGTGGCGTTTACTTAAGACACATAGGGGAGTGAAACATCCATACTCACCCAGTACAGTGTGTTCATGGGTGAAATTAAACCAACTGTGCATTGATTGCCAATTGAGTCCATTGACAAGCAAATAAACAGCAATGATTCAGACGATCACTTGTATTGATACATTCTCATTTTTGTAGATTCTGTAAAAACATGATGTAAAATAGTAGTCTTCCTTGTTAATTGTATGAAGCCTCCCCTGGATGTGAGGGGGAAGTTTTGCCCCCAGAAATGACACTGCTGTGCATGTTTTATCCATCTGTTTTCTGTGTTAAATAGATTATGGTAATTGGTGTGGTAGTTATGTGAATAAATATCTATATCTTAAATCATTATTGATTATGTAAATAATAATTTCTATTATTTTTTCATTTTTTCATTTACAAATACAAAACAGTAACAATGATGAGGACAACAGGAACAAAAACAGCAAAAGACATACAACAATACAGACATTAGACAAATAGAGGGACAACAGTCTAGAAACTTCAGAGCGGGGTGATTTTGTGTGTGTGTGTGTGTGTGTGCGTGGGTGTGGGCGTGTCTGTGCATGTGTGTGGGCGTGTGTCCGTCCGTGTGTGTGTGTATGTTTGTGCATATGTGTGTAAAAATGTGTTCATATCATAATTACCATCATCACATATATTGGCGTACATGTAGATATAGTCATGATTTTAAAATAGCAATCATTATATACCACTAACTATTGTAATAGCATCTTTAAATATATAGATGTACACATATATACATATACATACAGTACATATACATGTCTGATAATATCCCCCCGCATCATTTCTGCCCCTTCTATTTATTTTTTATTTTTTTTCTATGTCATGTTTAGAGTCTAAGGTGCATTAAAAGAAAGAGGACATTTTACGAGCGTCTCCACTTGGGACAGAGATGCTGTCCCAAGGAAACCACCTCTTGTCGGTCCTGCCAGCCTGAGTGTGTTTCGATGTGTGTACATTTTCCTTACTACACTGTGGTGCATTAAAAACACAAGAAATGATGGGGGGGTGTTAGTATTTTCAGGAGAACAGTTGTGACAACAATAGTAGTGATTTAATGCATGCCCTTTGGATTGAATATATGTTGTTTTTATTATTGCTCAGTGTTTTATGTTGCAAATTAATGCCGAAGTTCCTATGTTTGTGAATAATAGTACAAACAACACCAGCAATGATAATGATGATAAAACAACAACAAAAATACATGTATGTGTTAATAACATGTTTGTGTGGCAGGGTGGTGGTTGTGTTGCAGGGTGGCGGTTGTGTGGCAGGGTGGTGATTGTGTGGCAGGGTGGTGGTTGTGTGGCAGGGTGGTGGTTGTGTGGGTGTGTAGGACTTGGCTCATAGACAAATACATAAAGTTTGTAGATGATTGAAATGTGTAAAGAGTGCAAGATAGAGGAAGAAGAGAAGGAGAATCAGAGTTGTAATAGGTCAGAGAGCGTTGGGTGGGGGAGGTCAGTTTCAGATGAGGAAACGGGGGATATGTATATTCTATTGTAATGAAGTCGGTGAGAAGATTTTTCCAGTGGTTAATGTGAATGCTATTGCAGGTTTTCCAGTTCATGAGGATAGTTTTCTTGGCGATGGTTAAAGCTGTGAAGAGTGTTTTGAAGTTTATGGTTTTTTCAGTAATTATTGTGAGATCCCCTAGCAGGCAGAGAGAGGGGGATAATGGGATCTGGCAGCCCACTATAGTGGATAGTGACTGTGTGACCTCTTTCCAAAAGTGTTTGACTGGAGTGCAGTGCCAGGTTGCATGGATATCTATACTTTTCTGAGTGCAATGTGTGCAAATCTCTGATGTGACAGCCATTTTAGCTAATCTGTTACCCGTATAATGTGTTCTGTGAAGTGTTTTGTATTGTATAAATTGTAAGTTGGCATTTTTGGACATAAGATAATTTTTTTTCAGATTTGGGTCCAGAAGTTGGACTCACGAGTTATTGAAAGGCCATTTTGCCATTTTATTGTTGGTAGGCATATGGTCTGGGATGGCTTTGAAATTATTTTGTATATTTTAGAGAGGTTTTTTTTGAGAAGATATATTAATCAAGTCTGATATTGCAGCGGGAGTTCTAAATTTGTGGATCTGACATTTATTTTTTCCATAACTGATGATTTGATTTGTAGGTACTTTTAAAATGATTGCTCCTGATGCCAAACTCCTGGACCAAGTGTGGAAATGTTGTTAATATGTTGTTTTTAAAAATATGTTTAATGTGGGTGATTTTCAGCCCATGTGAGGAAGTTTAGTGCTTATTCATTGCTTAAGAAGTCAGGGTTGTTCCAAAGTGGGGTGAAGTTAGATGGGGCAAGTGTGGAATTTGTGATTTGGTTACATTTCCACCAGGCTGTCAGAGTAGAGGCTATGGTTATAGCACTAAAGCATGTGTGTCGTTTTATTTATTTGGTGAGAAATGGGATGTCAGCTATTAAATAATTATTTCTAAGCGCACCATGTACAGCTGTACAAGCTGAATATAGACAATGAAGGCAACTGAAGAAACATTTGGTTTGTGGGTGTTGATAAAATTATCAATAATAAAGTAATATTTTGTTATGTCAAGTTGATAGAAACCACAGCCACACACTTATATTTGCAGATATATAACAATTGAAAGAACAGTTTACTACTCTCCTTGAATATTAGGATTATATGTTCTGGCCATATAATAAAATATACTTTAAACATCTTAATTATTCTTATTGAACATATGTCAAATCTAGAGCTTTGTATATGAAACAACCAACACAGAGTCTTCTGTTGAAAGTTTAAAGACTGTCGGTGTGGACATAAACATACTTGAGATTCATGTGTGGTAATCCATATGCAAACACATGGCCCATCGACAGGTCTTGTGAGGGGTGAAATGTCCCAGAGGAGCGCGGTGAGTCACCATTAGAATCTACACGATTCACAGCACCTGCACACACTGCCTGCCACCTGCAATCACATCAAATCAAACACAACAGAAACACACACAGGGCCACAAATGCAACATTAAGAGTTGCTCTTTAAACCCCACAAAGAGACATTGACTGTGGCTAAAACATAACTGTGCACATAGAATCACACGCGTGTGGCAGGTCCATTTTGTTTTCACTAACCCCTGGCGCCCTCCACACAATCCCCAAATAGAGGCAATGTACAGCTCCGGCAGTACGCGGGCAATATACTGTTGTTTGGCTTTGAGAAAACATGCTGTAATGGCAGAGAGAAATTGTGTTGGGAATAAATGCATCAGCTCTGTTTGGTGCGAATGGCTCATCATAAGACATGAGCCTGTGTACGTGTGCGGCGCAGAGCGAGGAGAGAGATTGAATATCTAAAAGGGGTTAAGTGCCAGGGTTACCCATCCACGGAGCATTAAATGAAGGCTCTCACGTTGATGGACACCGGCACCGGGATCCCTGATGTCCCAAAATATTAGGTTTCTCTTCTAATAATGTTGGAAATATTGCCTACTGTCATGATTAATCTGGCCGGCTGAGGGGCCTGATTGCAGGTGACGCGGTCACAGCACAGTGCCTGTGTTAGTTTCCACACACCGTCAGCTTCGCTCCACACAGAGCCGCAGCCCGGAGCAAGGCTGAAAGTAGCTATCGCAGCTGCCGCTAATACAATGTGACAGCAGAGAAGGAAACCTTTATTTTAATTCAAACAACAAAAGCCAAACAGCCAAACTTATGGGTGTGCCAAACATTTTCCCTCAAAGATGATTTTCCCTCACATCTTTAGGTATGTGTTATGGCTACTGTTTTCTGACTGAGATAAATCTAGTTTGAACTAGTTCTTGAAAGTGCAGAGGAGGTATTTGGCAGGAGAAGAGAAGAAGTACGAACAGAGAAACTAGGTATGTGTAGCTGTGGAGGACGCCACAAAACATTTGTCGAATCAAAGTCTTGAACGATTGCACATCATTGGGTCAGTTTCACATGGAACTTAGAGGTCCTATTGTCCTGACCATGAACAAGACCCCCTTTATGGGCCAGGGTTGAAAAACAGCAATGGCTCTCCACATAATCAAATCTGTGGATCCCAACAGGCCAGCAGGCCCTGCCACTTAGAATTCTTTGGATTGGCCATGGTCAGGACGTGCCGTTTGGCCCCAACAATGGCAACATTGATTTTAGTGCTATGAGAATTTTGGTTGAGCTGTAAAAACTGAGACTCAGGGGGAACCACCGATCCCTGCCTTTCCCAGGAGGGAGTGTATGGTTATGAGGGCAGAAGTGAGTCACATAGGCTCCAGGGCTGTGACCCGACAGACCTAAGGCCTAATTCAATCAGGCCGAGCATCATTAGGCTGCATTATCAGACAGGATCTCCCAGACTGCACTGTGCTCTTGTGCCACTACAGCGTATGAAGAGTAACACACTCCCTTCCTGACCTCACTTTGTTGGACATAATCGGAGGCTGATTGTCTCACCACAATCAGGCCTTGTTTAGATGCATCATTTTGATGGAGTGTTCACTGTGTTTTGGGGAACTGATGTTGCATTGATGTCTTGTTGCTATGGGGATGGGGCTAAGGCCATGGTATAATGGCATGACCTTCCTGTTTGCAGCATAGTAACTTGCTGATACAAATTACACCACTTTTAAATCCACCAATTTAGCCAGCGCTTACTGGCAGGGGTCACACCAGGCCCTTTCATGTGGCCCTCTTTTGAAGTGGCTGCAAAATACTGTGGGGCTTTAGCATCCAGCATCTTGATGCAGGAGGGGACGGGGGGATCTGTGAAGGGATGTGCTGGGACAATGGACCTCCTTAGACAAGCTTCTAAATCTTGGTGGTTCCTTCAAAGGAGCCCTGGTGTCAAAGCCTGTGTTGCGGCTGGAGTTGGACATGCTTTGTGCATAGATATAAATGTTTGAGTAGAGGGCACACCTCCTCAGGCAGTTAGGCACAACAAGGATTCTCTCTGTTACCTCAAAGTGCAACATCAAATACAGAAGTATGAGGCTGGCCAATGTTATCTGTCAGAAAGTTGTTGAAATTAATTATGTACAAGATAGCAATGCATTGCTTGTAGTGCAGATGTGTCCACATTCTCCAGGGGCTGCAGGGAAAATTCCAGGTGAATTTACCCAGATTATCATAAGCAGAACATTATTGCAAGTGTACAATTAACCATATTAATTAACAAACACAAAATGAGAAACAGACTGATATAAGATTCCAAGCCCAAATATATAAAAAAAAAATCTGTTACTGTATTGACCTCCAATCTATGGCTCTCTACTTTGTAAGTCTTAAGTATGTGTGTCTTGGTGAATACAATTATACCCCTGCTCTAGTTTAAATTTTTTTACAAACTTAAATTTAATAAGATAACAAAGCATTGCAAAATAAAAATAAATTGTAAAATAACTCATCAGCAGTCATCTCGGTCTCCCCATGCTGACTCCAGTGTTGATGGATGTGGGAGCAGAGCTGCTTGAGGTCCAGATGGTTCATTCTCAACAATAAGGTTTAGGCTTCCATTGGAAAATGATCCTTTTCCTGTGTGCAGGCCTAATGTGTCATCGTCAGACAGTAATGAGGTGACGCCCCTGAATCCAAATCTCAAACAAAATCAGACTTTCAACAACATGAAATGATAAAGCAGTCAGTGGAAATGAGGCACAAGCAACACTGTGTTCATCATGTGTAAAAATAAGATGCTCTGGATTTGTGCTTTTATTAGATTATGCTCTACTTCGTCTTGTTTCAGGACGTTATTAGTCTTGTACACTCAAATGGACTCTGGAACCTTTGATGAAAAGAATAAGAGCCTCACTTGTCCTTTTAGTACATTTAACATTTCATCAAATTATATCACATGATGCATTCTTCTCATAGTCTCACTACACTGTATTAACAATAACCAACAGCTATGTCACTTTTTTCACATTTTTACCCTTTTCCGAAAGGCCGTTTTTGTCCCTTATTACGTATTCAAGACTTAACGTCAAAGAGCAAGGAAGAGATTTAATTTGTTGACAATTGCCAGCGCTCTCTTTTAAACGGCTTTTAATTGATAACGGCAAAGGAGAGTGGTGAACTTTAAATAGACATTCTAATTATCGGCTTTAAGAAGCAAGGGCTTTTTGGGAAATGTTATGGCATTTGGAATGGGATTAATGTGCGAGCGAGGCGCTGGCCACCCTGCAGCTAAATGACATTAAAGAGAGAGATGAGTGGTGCTGCTGAAGGGAGAAAACCCACTAGTCACAGGAACCAAGGCACCCACTGCCTTTGGGCACTGCACCATGGGGTAGAGATGGGGAGGGGGGCACTTACCTCCAGACTTTAGCCTTTGTCAGAAACCCACAGTCAGCACATAGAGCAAGCAGGTGAATGAAAAGCCTCACCAGTGCTCCTGACTTTTACAGTTCCTACCGTCATCTTAAATGAAATGTATGTTAACATAAGCAAGAGAAACTGCACTGGTCAATATTCTGTGTTGTTTACGATTGACATGTAGGCCCCCAAATAAGAGCAGCAATGCTACTCAAGGACCCTTATGAGTTGAACTAATCCAGCCTGCTTGGGCATCCGTGGGACGCAGGGCTGGCTGAGTTTTGAGTCTATGACTGCATGTCCTGGCTCTACGGGCCCAGGAAGTGCCAGTCCTGATGGATCAGCAACACACTGATTTAGGCCTGTCACAATAATTACTATATCCATTTATCATTCAATAAATAATAGCTGAAATCATTGTTGGGGGGATTTAATATTCTCACAAATTCCCTTGCATTTGTGGGAATATTTTGTTATATTTTTTATGATTTGGCTTAGGGTGTTTCATTTTGCCATTTAACCAATATTTAGCAAAGGGTTTTCCAGGGATTACCCTGCTTTTGTTGTGCCAGGGGCATAGAGTAGTTTCAGTATTATCTTTTCTCGTAAAAAATGTGACAGGCCTACACTGATCCAGTTATAACTGTATAATGCAAACTGACATTTACTTGAAAAAAAATTGTATTTGATTTGATTTTGATATTAATAATTCTGGATTTTACCAGTTTTCTGTTCAGTAATAAATTGTAACTTCTGTACAATAAAATCGTTTCATGAAATAAAAAGGTAAACAATGTTTCTAGATGTTGTTGTGCTGCCCTTGAGATATTCTGTTTATATCCACTCATCTCTGGATAGCCCAACATTCCACAATAATGACTTTAGTTCTATATTATGTTATGAGTTTCAATTGTATTAGGATGATATGAGAGGAGTGGTGGGCAGTGTCCTGTGAGCTGGCCCGAGGCTAGAGGACGGGACCTGGGGAGAGGTGAGACGAGGCTGTCACACTGCCACAGATCAGTCATAATCTCTAATCCAGTCACAGCACCAGGCCCATTCATCTCCAGCCGTCATTAAACAGCTAAATGAGAGCTGCCTCTGCTAATGAGTTAATGAGACTCTATCAGGAGTGTGTGAGACAGAGACAGAAAGCAGGAGACGGAAAGAAAGAAAAGGGAAAACACATGTGGACAAATCTAAGATGGTTAATAAAAGACAAGCAGATGCACCATGAAACAGTCATCTGAATTACTATGCAGCCCTCCCATCGCTGTGTGTTTACCACTCGCACTCACCGCAAGTAAACACCAGCCAGTGTTGTACTTGTTCACAATTGCCTTTTAATTGGAAGCAGACATGGATGTATGCATGCAGCTGTTTTGTTCTGTTAATTGCAGTACCCTTAGCCTAAACATTATTGTCTTCTCGGATATACAAAAACTAGTAACAAAGCTCGGTTAAAGCAAGGATGCCGTGCTTTGCTGTGTGACATCAATTATCTATGTCCATGAAGCTACAAAATATTTAGCTTACCTCACAGTATACAACTTTCAAACTCTAGAAAGCAAAAGCACATGGTCCACAGTGTGCGGCCACATTTGGACACAAGGAAATAATACAGAATTTGGGATGATGTTTCACTGGTTGCTGGCAAATCTATTTTATATCATAGTTGTACAAACAGATCAGAACAGTAACAACGAATCTCATAATACAGTATGAATAATGTCAAAAGTCACGCCCAACATCCAACAATTTAATTTAGCTTCTTATTCCAGAAGTTCTTCTGTTATTATCGAAACAGACAGAAACTGTAAAACGATGAACTCCACCTGCCATCTTTAATTGGAGTTCGATGGAAAGTGAACATAAGCCAGATTCTCAACACGTTGCTAAGTGTTTACAAATTGTTTACCTCCTCACTTGTGGGCTGTGAGACAGAGCTCACTCAGAATAGCACCGTCTCCACATGACATGGCGGCCTTATGCTGTTGCACATGCTCCTCCATTAATAAACAAATGAAGGGCTCACCCTGGAGGTCAGCAGTGCTCAGCTGGCCCATTTGCCACACCGATCTCTCGGCACACAGGGATCCAAAATGGCCACCCGTCGTGTCTGCCTGTCAGACAGCAGCTAACCTTGTCTTTGGTGACGGGCAGCTAGGGGAAGGGGAGGGGGTGAGGGGCATGTGGTGCCCTCCTCCTTTGGGCTGATTAGTGTGAGTGACAAAGTGGTGCAGAGAGTCCACTCAGGCCTTCATAATAAATCTATCAGAGAGTAATAGAATTCCATCAATCCTGGCTCTTCATTCTCAGGGCCCGTCCCCCTGCTCCGTACCCCTTGGGGGGGGTCACCGTGTCAGGACGAGAGCCTGTATGGTGCAGGCAATGTTGTTAAGGGGGGTCCAATCCACTGGGATTGTACAACTGTTATTATTCAATTACTCTGCCTTTTCTTCCCAGTTAAAAGACCATGATATCATTATCACTTAATGAATATATATAATTGGATCTTGGCTGCCGCTTCCCTGTGGTCTGATGAATACTCACTATTCATTTGGCCCCAGCCCATCCCCTTCTGCCCTGCATCCGTAATAAGAGCTGTGGCGTTACACATGATGATGGAGACGATGATGTCAATATAGAGTTTAAATAATCTCTGTTCACCTGAAAGTTTTTAGTTTAAACATTTTAGTGTTGAAAGCTCTGTTAGAAGCATTGAACACAAAGAAAAAAGAAAAAAGAAATGTTGCTGGCTACAAATCTCTGACCATCAACAACAACAACATGTAATTATTGTCATTCCCATGTTTTTTTTAATAATCCCATGACAATTTAGCATGCAGGTTTGCAGAAACTCATTAAGTCTTTGGGTTTCATCTTTGCCTTCATGATAGCTGCAGATGAAGAAATTGTCTGGGAAAATTGTGTCACATGAAACTGTAGAATAAATGGAGAATAGAGGTATTTCACCAGTAGCAGATCCCATAACAGATTGTTCTCATTTAAAACACTAATGTGTCGTTGCTGAATGAGAACAAACAGAGAGGCATGAAGAGGGCTGTGGCTGCGACAGTCATGGTCATCAATAGCTTTTCAATCTGCCGGCAGACAATGAGTGGGGGTAAAGACGCTGATGAGGGACACTAAAAACATTGATTTAGCATTTGTCCACTTCATTTGAAGCCAGACAAGTGCAGGGAGGGCTGGGGCTGTTCTGAGAGGCAGCTTTAGTGCTTAGCCTCCTCCCATTCAGATGCGGCCCTCCTCTCCACATTGTTGTGAGGTACTGTGGCATGACACGGGCTGAACATGTCTGTGTAAATCAGGCCTGGGAGCGTGTGCATGTGCGCGGCTGCAGGATGACTATGGGCCCTACACTGTCATTAATCCTACTTAAACATGACAGTGTCGACACAACCACACCACAATCCAGCTGCTCCCTCGTCAAGACGTCCAGAAATCTAAACTGTGGCCAGAAAAGAGAAAATGAGATAAATGTTCTTGATCGCACTAGATTTTCCATTAGCAATGTAGATATTTTATGTTATTAGATTACAGGCAAAATGTTCTGTACTAAAATATATTTAGCGGTTAAAAAATGTAATCAATAATGTGATTTGGATGATGTTTGTGTTGTCATGACTGAACTGCAATGACGACAAACATTTTGAGAAAAATGCTGCAAACAGAGGTGGGCCACATATCAAATTATATGTCCGCGCTTTATTTACAGTTCTCTACACCACAATTTTTTTTGAATGCTAAAATATAATTTGGTTACTATTAACAGGATGCACCAAAAAAAAACAAAGATATTCATTTTTGTCAATATCACCTGCCTCTAGTCCAACACCTTCACTGGCCCAATTTTACTCAAAGTCCTTTTTGTAGCCTAAAATCCAGAGCCCCAGTCTGAACCCATCAAGCCATGGCTGCCATACATCACTCCAAATTAAATTTACATTAGGCCCTCCTCGATCAAAGAGGCCAAAAGGAGAGGCAGGGGAAGAGATGGAGCGGCTGACATCATTACCCGGCAGCAGAGCACATGACCGTCATCTATTAAACCCTTTTATACACATGTCTTAGGATTTTACCAAAGTTCATGCATACCTAAGTGAAAGTTTGTGTTAAAAATTAAAAGCTCTTTTAGGAGGACAAAGGGCTTTCTGAACTGTTGACTTTGAGAGGGGCTTTATTACCCCCAACCATGTCTGGCATCGGTACAGACAGCCCCCGACCCCTACTGTCTCTCCACTCACGTTTTCCCCTCTGTTTTACCTCTTGCTCTTTCGGACTTTTCCACATCATTTGACACTGCTCATCCAAAACATAATATTAACCTCATGGCTCCTTCTTAGAAACTCTACGGTAAATACTGTTCTGTATTTATCAATATTTTAGCACCAAACACATAGCCATTACACATTTGTATGCTAAGATCACCTTCACTGTCTCATGATTATTCATTTCCTCCAATTTTCTATCGAACCACACAACAAGAAAAAAAAGATCATGGGTTTCTTGTAAAATTAAGGGTAAATTAGGCGCCATGTTCAAAATGGATATGAATGGAGTCTTTTGTCCGTTCTCCGTGTTGTTCTGTGAGTCTGTGCATGTGCTGACCGCTGGGGGCAATAGTGAACGCAGCTCAACAGCGGAAGCTCAACTTTTTTTAAAGGGACTAGAACAAGCTGTAAAACAAATGGATGCTTCTCTCACGTTGTTTTCTTGGCTTTTTTCACAATTCCACCTTTGACAATTTACTGTATCATGTCGGAACGTTTAATTTCCTTGTTTCTGGTAGACCAAAAACATCAACACCACTCTCTGTTGTATAATTCCCATCTCCTGCATAGACTTAAATGCACTGTTCCTGATTTTTACTTTCTTAAAATGTGAAAAATAGAACTAGTTCATTTTAAAATGTTTGCATGTATTGCTCATGTACATAATGCCTTCCAAGTATCCTAATTATTCACCTTTATGAGGCCAGACCAAGTTTTGTCATCACAGTAAAGCTGACAAACATTAGCATGCTAACGGTGCACTTCCTGCTCTTACTAGAAATAAAGAGAAAGTGCTGTGGCCTCATTTTCACTACTTTCAGTAGATGCTTTTGCAATATATTTTACAACTGATTTTATTTTAGAAGACCCTTGAACAAGCACACCTCCAGTTCTATTATTGTTGACATTTCTATGTGGTTAGCTCAATCTATCGTTGGCGTCATCCAACTGTTACATGTTACAGAATGTGTCCTTCTTTAATATTACCAGTTTCCTTGGTTAACTCGTCTCATAGAAGCGGTATGCTATGCATTTCTCATTATATCTTGGCCAACTTGGAGACAAACTTCTTCTGCCTCAGACATCCAGGGTTTCCCACCTCGTCTTAAAACTTTAGAACTTGTTAGGACAACACCTATTTTTTCCTAACACTCCCGTGGACATATTCACAATAGTGTAAACTAAAGCGATGAGATGTATCCAAAAACCAGCGGGTCTCAGCTCTACTTCACTTTTTACTTCCACTTCACAACATGACTATGGATGCACTTTGGGACATTGGCTTTACAGATTTATGAAGAAGAACAGAGAATAGATATGAGCAGAGGAGACACAGCTGACGAGTGTCCCTGTATTTTCTACAGTACAGGTAAGCAGATGAAAACCCAGGACACAACCAATGTTCTCCACGGTGAACCTTTTATCAAAATGTGCTTTTTTACACAAATGCAATTGCCCGATTGTGATTTACAAACCCTCTACTAAATGCCAGATGTATCCCTGGCGCACACTCAATATAATACTGAAATGCTGTACTGTCGTAGTTTGAATGCGTAAAATGGCAAAACGGTAGGCGTGACAGAGTTGGTGCGTGCAAAAATAGAGCATAAATGTGCCTTTACACTGCAATATCTAAAGCATAAGAGAGTGAGTTTAGGTCAAATCAAGATAATGGTCTGAACATCTCATCTGCGGTAATTCTTTTTGTAAATAATGGTCACCCAGAAGTCAGACAGATGCCATTAAAAGATATCAGTGTACGTTTAACCTGTAGTCTTTTGTGTGTAGTGAGGAAAGTTAAGTCAGACACTATGGCAGTGGCTGCTCTGTGCAGGATTTGGTTTGGTGTAGCATGAAATGGAAAGAGAGAAGGTATAGACATTTGTCAAACAGTTGAAGCGGAGAAGCAAACCCAAGCTGCCGAGGTGGTGACAACCAAAAATGTGCAATTCCTTAAACCGCTACACCACCGGTGAGCAAGAGCCTCATCCATTTTCTAAAGACATTGTGAGTTGGGAAAGTGCAAACTCTGGTTGTGTGTGGTGGTGTCAGATTGTGTTGTACACTGTCTGTCATGTTGCATGAGGCTGCAGCTCGTCATGTTGCCTGTATCAGTGATGTATTAGGAGACAATGTTTCCTCTCCTCACCATTGGGGATATATTTGCATTGGAGCATCTGAAAGCAGCTGGAGTGAACCAGCTCAGTAAAGGCACCTGAGTGCTGAGCGCTTACTCTTTAATTGCTTCATTATCGTCTGTGCTAATCCCTCTCCAATTTCGACACTCTCATTTTCCACACTCATTTGTCCCGGTCCCACTCGGCTCTCTCTCTCTCACACAGTCCGTGGCGCTATTGCACCTATTTGCTTTCCAAGGCAATGATAATAATTAATGCAGCAGTCGGCAGCACTCGTTTCATATAAACCTGTTTTAGCCGACTAAACAGAGGCTGCTGATAAACAGACTCGGGAGCCAAAGCTCAGAGCTTCACAGCACCATTTGTCTCTCTAATTATGCTTTAATTACAACTGTGTATGCTAATACACTAAACATTTGCATAGAACATTCACACAACAACTTTGTGCTTTCTTTTTAACGAGTGCTGCAGAAGGAGGCGATAACATCATCTTATTGAAGGAGCCTGCGCTGTTAGATTACATTTGGGAATAGATGAAAATGAAAAACAGTGCAATAGTACTCTAAGACTTAAGTGTTTATTTTGTACAGATAGTAACAGTAAACAATGTTAGAGTGATTACCCAGTTTGGTGCTAATTCATTTCTTAAAAGAACATTATTGCAATAAAGAATGTGTAAATACAATGTTTTATCTATATTGTAATGTTCATCTTCTTTATAACAGAAATAAAATAATGATCTGAATGAGATCTACAACACGAATCAAAGAGTGAAGGAAATTAATTGCACCAATGATGTGGTCTGACTCAAGGTAAGACCATTCAGCCTGTGTTTGATCCACAGCATCAACGTATAAGTGACATCATTGCCACTGGTCAATGAGTCAACTCCATGTCATACCAATATGCAGTAACTAAACACACATTTAATGCAGCAAATCAGATATAAACTACAGAAGAGCTTTGGTTGAACTAAGGCGCCTGACAAACCATGTTTAGAATTGTCTGTTCCTTTTGCAGTGTCTGTATGGTGCTGCTGACCCATGTCATTACTTCAACTGAGTGTTAAACTACACACAAAATGTACTCTATGGCACAGAGACATTAACATACAAATGACCCTGCAAGCAAGACTTCCCAAATGCCACCAAATGCTAAAGAAGCACCATTTACCTATTACTAACCCCACCTGGTCTTGTAAGTAAATGGCACTTTGGCTGAAGTCAGTGAATTCACTGACAATTCGAATGTGTTATTATGACATATTACTGTAGTGAGATGGTGATGAGAATGAAAGGATGGGACACTGCAGCTGGCAACATAACTGAAATACATACACTGTCCTGTCCAAAAAAAAAGTCGCCACAGAAAAAAAGGGGCACCCGCTCAAATAGTTTGATGGACCGCCTTTAGCTTTGATTACAGCACACATTCACTATGGCGTAGTTTCAATACGTTTCTGCACTATAAACAGATTTATTTCCATCTAGTGTTACGTCATATTTCACCAGTTGATCTTGACAAGAGTGCAAATAAAATTCTTTCAGTCATATGCACAGCTGCACAAAACAGTTTTTAGCTTAGATTTGAACATTGCCAGAGTAGAGGCCTGTCTCACATCTTCGGGAAGACTGTTCCAGATTTTAGCTGCATAAAACTGAAAAGCGGATTCCCCATGTTTAGTCCTGACTCTGGCACCAGCAGGAGGCCAGCCCATGTTTAGTCCTGACTCTGGGCACCAGCAGGAGGCCGGCCCATGTTTAGTCCTGACTCTGGTTATCAGCAGGAGGCCGGCCCATGTTTAGTCCTGACTCTGCGCACCAGCAGGCGGCCGGTCCATGTTTAGTCCTGACTCTGGGCACCAGCAGAAGGCCGGCCCCTGAGGTCCTCAGAGTCCGAGATGGTTCATATGGCACTAACATGTCCGAGATGCACTTTGGTGCTAGGCCATGGAGAGACTTCTATACAAGCAGAGCTGCTTTAAAGTCTATTCTCTAAGCCTGAAGCCAGTGCAGAGACCTGAGCACAGGACTAATGTGATTGTACTTCCTGGTTCTAGTCAGGACCCGAGCTGCAGCTCTCTGGATGTACTGCAGCTGTTTTACTGCTCGTTTTGAGAGGCCAGTTACAGTAGTCTAATCTACTGGAGAGTGAAGACAAACGCATGGATAAGTCTCTCCAAGTCTGGTTTCGACACTATACTTTTGATTTTGGCAATGTTTTTTGATGGTAAAAAGCTGCTGATGTTATTGATTTTACGTGGCTGTTAAAGTTCAAGACCATTATTACCCCCAGATTTCTAACTTGATTTGTAGGTTTTAGAGCGAGACTCTGGAGGTGACTGCTAACATTTTCTCTTTTTGTGGGCCAAAAACGATGATTTCTGTCTTGTCTGAGTTTAGCTGGAAATTGTTTTGCATCCACACACATAGTTTATTATTGTCACTGCATCTGTTGGATGCAGTGACAGAGTGAATCCGCTGGTCCATATTCACCTGTCATCAGTGAAACAAAGTTCTCAGCGTCGTCTGCATAATTGTGATAGGACACATTTTCGTTGCGTATTAACTGACCTAACAGCTGCATGTAGAGGGTGAACAGAAGGGGTCCCAGTTGTGACCCTTGAGGTACCCCACAGGTCAGGGGTATGTGGTCTGAGACACAGTTACCAATTTCAACAAAGTACTTCCTGTCTTCCAGATAGGACTTTAACAAATGGGGGCAGTCCAGTCCTCTACTCTCTGTAAAAGGATCCCATGATCGACCGTGTCAAAAGCAGCACTCAGATCTAACAGAATTAGGACTGAGGCTTTGCCCGCGTCAGTGTTCAGGTGGATGTCATTTGTCACTTTGACAAGAGCAGTCTCAGTGCTGTGATGAGAGGTCTAAAACCTGACTGGAAAACATCAAATGAGTTGTTTATTGAGAGGAAGTCAGTGAGCTGTTGGTAAGCAACCTTTTCGAGGACTTTACCCACAAATAGCAGAGTAGAGATGGGCAGGTAAATGCTCAATACTGCGGCATCAAGACTGCTCTTCTTTAGGAGAGGCTTTATGACCGCAATTTTCAAAGCCATAGAGAATGTTTAAAATTGAAGCGACATGTTAACTATGTGAGAGAGTGGTGCTAACAAACTGTTCAGCACAGACTTTAGAAATCTGCTGGGTAACACATCGAGGCAGCATGTAGATGAACTCAGACTAATGATGATCTCCTGGACAGTTAATGCCCTGAACTTTGTCATTAAAGAATAATGCAAACTCATTACACTTATGTGTGATGTGGAAATGAGTTCTAACCAGCTGAGCTGGAGGGTTTGTTAATCTATTTACTGTGGCAAACAGGACACGCAAGTTGTTACTGCACCTTCCAATTATTTCAGAAAAATGTCCTTCCCTAGTTCTACATAAAATGAGGTTGTACATGTACAACTTTTCTTTGTAAATCTCTTTTTGAACTTTGACAAGCTTTGACGTGCGCCATTTTCGTTCGGCCCGGCAGCACTCCCTTTTCTGTGAACTGACCGAATCATCATTTCTTCATGGCGCTTATTTTTAACCATTTTAACCTTCATAGGGGAAATAGTGTCCAGAAAATTCACTGGATGTAATATTTCCATAATCAATCACTGTGATTTATCAATGTGAATTCAGAGTACTGGAAATAAAATGTTACAATGTGCATTAATCCCCCCCAAACGTTTTTTTTTTTAATAAAAACCTTTGCTTTGGGCTTAGTGTATATATTTTGGAAATTGAGAGAGCAGCAGTGAAAAAGACAAGCCAGAATCAACAGTGAAAACAGAACAAATAATATTTCCCTTGCACATCATCTATCTGACAGAGGGCAGCGGACAACACGCCGAGATGGGACGAATGGAAGGAAAAATCTCATCGCACCCGCCAATCTTTCACTGGGCCTGCACTCATCCATCCTCAGTGCACCTCTTAATTTGGTCCAGCCACAGACTGGCCAACAGAGACCTTCAGCCATTTGAAACAAATGATATGACCACAGAGGAGCAACAACTCACCAGCTCCACATACGATCTGTTCTGCTGCACGCTTTGGACTGACAATTACATCTTGGTCATGTTAACTTCCACTCTGTTATTATATCACAATCATATAAACACTAATGGCATATTAACAACACAGACTGACTAAATGATATTTTTCCGTAAAAAGAGTCATGTTGTGCACCATTTTATTTTCAGAGCATCTAGTCATGCTATAATATTATCCCTCATCATTAGCATCCTCTGAGTTGTATTTTGAGCATTTCAGTTATATAGTTTGAGTAAATACAGTAATACATCTTGTATTATCCAGCATTTGATGCATGCATGCAAGTCACTTCTGATTCTGGATAATGCACATAGGGTTCAATTGTTGTGTTGCCATGTTTCAAATGGAAAAATATCTTAACTGTTGTTTGCTACTGGGAAATGTCCCTACAGAGAGTGACTTAGAGCTGCAAAATATATGATAATTTTATCAAAATCGCAAATAAAAAATAACAACATATTGTGCACAACACATCTAAAACCTGCTAAACCTGTAGTTTAGACTAGTGATGCATAATATTGCGAATTATTGCAATATGCAATATGGCTGTTAACAAACTCAATATCAATATCATTGCGATATATTGTGCAACCCTGGTAGTTTAGACCTTTACAAACATGTTCTAATACAATAATCTCACTGTTGAGATTATTGTATTAGTCAAATCAATAAACCCATTTCAAATATTATATTATAACTTTACAAAAATGTACATGTTTGATGTCTGAATACCAGGCAAAAGCATCATGTGTTTTCCTTAAAATGGTTTAGTCTCGTTCTTGCGCTGCCACACAAAACCTGACGTGTGTCATTACTGTTCCAACGCCACCAGAAGAACAGAGCGTGGATGGTCAGTAACAGTGAGTGGAGTGTGTGGTCCAGCACACGGCGACCACACAGAGACATTTGTGACTCCATCAATGTCAGACTAATTTTATAGTGAAACCAGACGCCTTGTGTCATCCTCATGTGAGAGCTGACGAAGAGCCTAGAATACATCAGGGACAAGCCACAGCACATACACACACATGCATATACTACAGTACATGTACTGTACATGTCCTTTGGCTTTAAGTATCTGTCAATACCCAATACCCACCAATACCAATGCAAAGTCTGATAAAAAGCATTCATTTCCTTGAAACGTAATAAATGTCTAACTAAACTGATACAAATGTGTTAAGTAAGTGTTATTGATCCTTTAAGTACAGAACAGCTTTATATAATTTAATGTACAAACATTATATGAGACAATCTGAGCCAATGCCAGTTTTGGAATCTGTGTAGAAAAGCATCACAACTAAAGTTTATCACAACCAGAGACTTAAAGACACAGACATAAAGAGGACCAATAATAACGTTTAGCGCTTTATTGTGTAGCCTATGCCCTTCAGTGTAGTGTTGTGATTTACCGTTTTGAATGTCTCGAAAAGGACCGCCCTCATTAGCTGGCTTATAGACTTTAACCTCTGCAACACATTATAAACAAAATTCTATTTTTATCATTTTACATTTTACTCTTGAAAATTAAAATTTGAGGTATTTTATACACATGTATTTATGTGGTAATCTGTCACTTTTATGTTTACTATTTGTGCTTTAGAATCGTGTAATATTTGACCACGTTGGATAACTGTAAACACAACACGGCGAGTTAAAATAGCCCTGACAGAGTGTCCTTCCAGACTTCATCAGCTCTCATTCGATTGGTCTAAGTTTAGCTGTGGTCGTGTAATGACATTTACTTTACTACTTAGTCAGTGATAAATAAGTCGGGTCTAACCTTTAATGCATAGCTGTAAAACATCAGTGATAACACAGGGGTGCTCACCCTGATGTGATGTTGTTGTCCAGACCTTATTAGATTGTATTGGAGCCACGCAGCAGCAGCGTAAAGAGGAATTTCTGTCAGATGACTCTGGTTTCAGAAAGAAACTGAGGGCATCTTTGAAGTAAATTGAATGTTTACAAAGTGATTAATGTGCTGAATTTAGAAGAATCTCAGGACAATGATGAGGTTCACTTAACTCGGGGCATGGGCTGTTTGATGCAAGTCAGCAATGAAGGTTCTAAAGTTGACCTATTTGTGTTCTCTCAGTATTAAAAATATTCAAATATGTTTGGTATTTGATTATCCACTACCAATATTTCATAATGTGCTGTTGCTTATGTTTGCATTTAGGTTATGTTTGGTAACTTACATGACCCATGGGCCAAGACTCCTGGTCAAAGGTCTGTTTGCCTCTGTGGGGGGAATTCATGATCATGTTCTGATAATAGTTGAAGCTGTGTGCTGCCCGGTGGTCAAGTGGTTAAGGCACAGCACTCATATGCCGGGCTCCATGTGCAGCCGGCTGCAGTGTTGGGAGTTAGAATCCCGACTCTGACATTTACTGCGTGTCCTCCCTTCTTTCTCATCGCCCATTTCTCCCTCATCTGTCCTGTCTAATAAAACCTGTGGGCCAAAAACTCTTTTTTTAAAAACAACAAATGATAGTTGAAGCTAGTGACTACGCAGTGCATGGTTAAGTGGCTGTGCTACCAAAGCTACAAAAGGTAAATAAAAGTCTTACAAACTTTTATAGTCTTTGGATTGTAGCATAACATAAATATGTTTTTGACAGTAACTATGCCTGGCAGAGATGAGCACTGAAATATGGAATAAAACATTCACATCCAAACTGAGCAAACAAGCTCATGATCCCGACTCAAATAGAGATGAATCAGGACCAGATTTTTGCTCTTTATCATTCATTGTTAATTGTAGGCTTGCATAGAGAGCTCTCTTAGTCCCACACATGTCTTGACATTCCTGTCGGGGAAAATCCAGAATTCCTAATAAAGTGCAAAACATTACATATGCAAAGAAATATTTTGGATCCCTGGATGCACAACCAAACAGTGTGTCCCCTGTGTCTGCTGTCAGTGTCAGGGCTGGTGCATGAAAGAGGTATGACATATGCTGCAAAACTTGAAATGTATGTAACTTCCTCAATATTATCCTTGACTGTTCGCTTTGTTTCAAATGTGTGTCCAAACCATGTACACATATGAATGACCCAGCAAAGGAATTCCTGCAGTAGCTCAATGAAATTGGCAAATTTAATATGTGGCTTTGTGCAGACAATGCAGGGGTTTGAGCGGATGGCCAGTGCCCTGGGGCTGAGTGATGGACGAGAGAATGGGATCCTTTGTCAGCTTCCCAAAGTTTGAAGGCCCCCTATGGAAGGATATAGCCAAACCTGACCTAACAGGACAAGATGCTGCAGGGGAAATAGGAAGGGTAATCATTACATAAGTGCATAAAAACTCAGATGTTAGCTGAATGTCAAAGTTTGGAAAAGTGTTACTCTCACAAGAAAACTATCGATAAAATGAGCTCATTCTGAAGAAACAGCATTCTCCCATTAGGTTTGCAGACCAGACTCATAAGGCGACGTATTCATGGAGACTTTTTACATTTATGCACTTGAACATCACTGTCATTACATGCATACAGTTGCAAAATTTAAACATGTTAGTAAAGTTGTTTTGATATACTGACAGAATGTATTTGGGAACAATTATTAATAACGTGTCATGATGCATCTTTGGATTTGCATTTGGAGAAACCGAGAGTTTTTTAAACCAGTGTTTTCTAACCACGGGTACGCGGAACACTTGCCAAGGAGTACTTGTAATGAGTGCAGATTTAAAACAAAGGTGTAATTAAATAGTATTCGAATTTGCAATATTTTTTGTAGTACACGTGTACACAGCACAGTTGTCTTATAAAGTTATCTGATTAATCTAGTTATCTGATTTTGACTGGCCATATAAATGTACCCACCACAACTCCAAATAAAAGTACATTTCTTGGTGCATGATGTGTGGTTAGTGTAATAGGTCACTCTCAGTTCTCTCATATTTATTTAGATCTAAAGTATAAGCACTATATTCTCATTTGTATGTGATAGCTTCTCTGCACTCGGACTGTCCTTTATGCTCTCTATAAAGCGAGTGAGACTTTACATCTGTATGCACATGGATACCATCATTATTATTTCATGCTGGTGATATTATAATTTTCGGTCGACTAGAGAAATGAAGGTCATTCGTCATTTGTGCTGTGGCAGCAGAATGAAGACTCCACCAGCGTAATGATATAAATACATAATGTTCCGCAGTTAGCAAACGGATCAGACATCTGTGTGGGAGAGGCAATTTTCAACACAAATCAACCCGTTTGACCACATTAAACTATCCAGCGTTGTGAATTATGCAAAACAGCGGCTTTGGAAAACAATAATACTACGAGACAAACAGAGAATGAGGTTACGGAGACTAGTTTGTGCAGGAAAGGTCATTGTGCAATCACAGTCAATGGGGCGTCCAATGCCCCATCTTCAATTTGCTCTCAACAAAAGTTTGAATTATACACAATTTACACGATATTCTAATTTTGTATATCTCCAAAACAACAACTGTGATCCATTTTCCGGTAAATCTCCCTGGTGATAATAATATATAAGTGGTACTTCTTTAATCATTCATTTATTCCTTTTTATTTTCTTTTAGTTTATTATGCAAAACAACATTATTACATAATCCACTGAGCTTTTTGTTTTATTTATTTTATAAAGCCTGAATAGTGGAAAGAGGCTCAAATATCTGCTCATATTTATTGTGCTCTTATTATTTTGCAAAGTTGATATAAGTATTAGGCAATGTATTAATGTCTGATGAATACCATTTTGAAAAATACAAAAAAATGTGGTCTTAATAAATCAGGGATGTAGAAAAACATTTTGTTTCTTTAGTAGACAACTTTACTTTAACTGACTCCATGGCAACGACCGCACAGAACAACCCATAGAGCTCTGATTGCATTTCAGCACATTAAAGCCATTTGTAAACATTTGATAACACTCAAAGAAGGCGTAAGGCTGCACCAAATGACATTACGTCCCCAATAACCCGAGTCATCTGACAGGAATAATTCTAATTTCTAGTGTAGATTGTTTTCATGCAGAATTCTAACATGATAATTGAATTTGCTGTTCTGAGCCACTTTCTCAAGTCCAGTCACATGGCCCGATTAGCCACTTAAGTTCTTGAGTTGTAGCATGGTCAGCCAACAAAAAGCATGCCAAATAGATTTTAACTGAGGCGCTTTGATGATTCGGTAACATGGTTAAGTTGGACAATTGGCTTGACTTAACCACAAATTCCCTCAAAAGCAGCTGGCTGGAGAACGTTAGACGACGGTTTTTTGCTTACTCTGGGAAAGAAAAGTTTGCTCTGCTGGTAATGCGATGCCTTAATGGTCAGCAATTTGTTTAGCTGTGGTTACCAAGTATTTAATTTGTGATCATCACGGTAACAATATAATCGACTAACAGCGAACTTGTCTGTGCCACATTTTGCAACATGTTTCACACTGACCCACAACTTGACCTTATCATTTGGAAGGCTTAAATTTATTTAGCGATTTAGGTGAAGTATTAGACAATGTGATTTAAAGAAAGTTAAAGTGCCCATGACAGGTTGGACGACTCATTGAACTAAAATGCATTTAAGATAAATATGTTTTGAATTTTGCTAATAGCAAATTTTTTGGATTAATAATTTCACTTCCTAGGAAATTACCCAGTAAACACTGGGCAAAAACTCATCTAATGTCACAATTTTTTAGTTTGAGAAATAAAAATATATGAATATATGAATTGATGTTTAGAGGGTCAAAAAAGTTGAATGAGTGTCCCTAGTGTGACGTCACTTCCTGTCATTTTCTTCAGATCTTTAAAGGTTTTCTCCACAAATATATACTCGATTGGCGTAAAACTATAATTTATATGTACAACAGGCGTAAATACACCAAAAAAAGGCAAAATCAGAAAATCATTAAAAAAAAACTTTCATTCGATTTAAGTGTTTGGTCAAGGCGAATACTCATTATACTCATCATTATACTTCTTACAATAATAACACAAAAATTTCATATTGTAGCTATTTTAGCGTTCTTTTTTATCATTATACATGCAAATAGTACAAACAGCATTACGTAGATCAGTTTGACATATATAGTAATGAGATATTGTCTGCATTAGAGTGGATATCACTCCCAGATAACTCCTGGGCTTGAATTCCCTGGCTCGCAAATACAATGTTTCGTTTTCCCCAACATTAGACATGGTAAAAATGTACAGGGCAATCCAATATTATCCGCATTAAGTGGTTAAATGATAGTTATATTATATTTATGTCAGTCATTACTTTGTCCTATGCACTCCCACGGACGGAACTTACAGTAGCTGCTTAGGTAACTTCATTCATTAAGATCAAATTAAAATATATATTGAACTATTTCTTTTGTGAAGGAAACATGTAGAATAAAGCGTTTATAAAAGTCTTAATAAGTAGTCTCAGGTGGTATGGAAAACCACATTCAGTAAGATGAACATGCTCTGCCTCAGCCCTGCAGTGGAAATCAATCCACGGTAACTGCTCTTAAAGGAAATGTCCAGTGTAAATGAACTCAGGTTTGTGGCCCTGTCTCTATTTGTCCTGCTCTGCTGTGACACGGAGTTGGGCTGAACAAGTGACCAATGGCTGATTTTTTTTAGAATGAGCCTGTGCCAGATGATATTACACTTTCACTTCTGTATTTTTAACACAATCCTTTACTGCACTGTGCTATTGTTTTCCATATGCACACCAAAAATCTGCTCATCGTCCGATGTCTAGAGTGGTCGGATTTCTTTCCAATTGTGCAGGTTTTGACAAAGAAAAAGAAAAGGGCAAAAACAAAAATGAAAGAGAAAGCTATTTTAAAACTCATACTTTGTCTCCCAAAAACAGGAGTTGCTCGACAAATCGACGGATTAACTTTTGATGTGTCGTATTTCTGTTGTGCATTTAATAGCACACCAAAAGTGTGCTGCCCAGTGGTCGAGTGGTTATGCCACAGCACACATATGCCATTCCCGACTCCAACATTTACTGCATGTCCTCCCTTCTCTCTGTCGTCCCCCATTTCAAACCACTTTCCTATCAATAAAGCCTACAGGCAAAAAAAAAAAAGAACACACCAAAAATGAGATCTAATTATCATCAGATTTTGACTGGCCGTGTAAATGCTCCCTATATCTAATACATATGTTTTATTCATATGACGAGGGTAAAAACAGCTTGTTTTCACCAGTCTTCTTATACATATTAATGCGCAAAATAATAAGACCAGTATTGCTTGATCAATGCCGTCTAACATTTAGCCTGTAATGAATTCTGAGGTTTAAAAAGGACACATGTGAATTTACAACAGCGGCATGGACAAAGCCGCTGGTACAAACTCATGTAAATGCAGGGTTATATTTTAACACGGCCTAACACTCGGATCATTGTGGGTCACTGTGAAACATATTGCAAACAGCCGCCCCCGTCCGGCTCTTTGTGCCCACTCTGAGTCATCCTCCTGACCCCGGCCTGTTTCCTCCTCCAAACACTGACTTCTTATGGTGCGCTCAAAAGGACAAGTGCTCAGTCAGTGCAACAGTGAGGAGAAGAGAGGCAGACAAAAAGCATTTCAACTACACTTTATTACTCTAAGAATGTGAAAGTTCTTGAACAGGAAAGAAAAGAGTTCAACTACAAAAACAGTTTGAAAAATTCCACAAAAATTTCTTTATTTTATTTTATTTTACTATCTAAAGTTGAGTGAATTTGTTGTTATTTTTTTATTGCACTAAGCACTAAACACTGCGGTAATTTGCCAAATGTTCTGACTTTTTATGGCACTTATCTATCCTAAAGAACAAAAAATTTACTTTTTTAGTGTATATGATAAAACATATGGTTAATGGGTGATCTGCTAATGGGAGGACAATAACGTGTTTGTGATTAATCAATTCATATTTGGTCCATACAGTTTAAGGCTACATTTTATTTTCCCTGTAGGTAAAATTGTCTTCTGTATTTGACCCATTCTTCAACGCCGCTGAAGAAACCAAGCCCAACCAGACACTGAGAGAAGGGCAGTCTAGGAGTCAAACCCAGAACCTTCTAACTGTGAGGTGAGGGTGCTAACTACTCCACCACCACGACGAGCCTGGTGAAAGATGTCCAAATAAGATGTGTTGCTGATAAACACTCTTAAGACTGATTTATTGCACATGTTACAAATGTAATCTCTGCTAATGTCATTGTTATATTGTTTTTCATGCTTTGCTTGCTGACAATTACTTCAATTTGCTTTCCAATTTGTTTTACAGCACACATTTCCGGCAGGTGAAACAATGCTCCATTATTACAACTAACTAAACCGGAGGAACATAAAGCCGTTTTTCACTGCGTAGATACAGAAATAAATGATTCTGAATAGTTTGCCAACAGAAATAATCTACAAAGTGCATTTTTTATAGAGAACACGTAGTACTGGTCGACCAAGACGGTTTGTACACGGGGCCTATATTTTAAAACTACACCCCTGCCCGAAGGAGCAGCCCCTCAGCCACTCATTATCACATGCAAGGGGCGACTTGTGATCTTTTTAATTATTCTGCACTTCATTTCTATCCCACCATTCAGAACGCAACATGAGAATTGATTGCCCTAAAGATCCGTCTTTACAATCTGCTTTTACCGGCCCATAAATTATCCAACTTTGGGGCATGTGGGGGTGCAGAGACAAGCAGACCCCTTTAACACTGCACTGCTGTGGAGCTAAGTGAGGGGAGGGAAGACTGAATAGCACTGCTCTTTTAGACTGGCGAGAAAAAAACGTACACTTGTTATCTTGTGAACCCTCAAACATGTAAGATCGGAATCTCTTGAATGTCAGCGCCCGAAATGGAATTAACAAGAGATCTTTTTATTGTCGCGGAAGGTCATTATGGCTGCCAATCGGGGTAATTATGGAAATGATCTCCCCAGCTCTTCGGAATGTTTTCCCGCTTCCATAAGGACTTGAAAGTGTTCAATCAGCCTCTCTCGTGGGAAAGTTCAGCCATAACTGCAAGTGTACCAGCAAAATCAAATTAAGCAAAGAGATTCCATTAGTATTTATAGCCTCGAGGCATTTGTAAAAAGTGTGGAGCGCTGGAGTAATGTGGGACTGTGCTGGAGAGAATTATTACCTAATGACAAAGGCCATACCTAGAAGACATACACATAGCTAATGAATAGGAGCCATTGATTGCATCTTTAAAGAGGCTTCTGGAGGGAATTTTAAATATTGATGCTACAGTGTGACTTTGGACTCCCGGCATTGTCATGGTAACTTAGTTTGGGTGTTAAGTTTATTATTCTGACGTGTCAAATCTCCCTGCTCCATTTAGTGTAAAGGATTAATTGCAATAGATGGCATAGTGTTTAAACTGACATATCAAAGGTAAATATACAGGCCCGAATATGAAAAGGGGGGAGTAATGAAAGTGAAATGCCTCGGTGAAGCAAATTGCAACACCTGATTTGAATCATTGGGTCTATTCAGTCCACTTAACCCCGGAGTAATTGACAATTTAAAGGTGCGCTCGCTAATTTCAAGAGACAGCGCAACGGCTTTGATTAGATGGTGGGATATGTGCGTTCCCATTGGGATAACAGGCAAGGACACTATCAGGAAAGCGGTGCATATGAATAAGGAATAGTCAATTTGGCTGTAGGAGACAAATGGCAGACAGCAGTTTGCTTGGCTTTGGAAACAACAGGCATTATGATACAAACATATAATAACAAGGTCTTATTTTTGCATGGTTAAGATTAGCCCTCGCATACAAACAGAAGACAACATTTATGAGTTTGCACATTTGTTTTGAGAGTGAATGAAAATAGATAGAATAGCTCTTTAAAAAAAAAAAAAAAAAGACAAATCATGAACAATACCAAACAATGGAGGTGTATTTTAAAGGGTGCAACATACATTTGCATGGCAGTAAAATCAGATCACTATAAGAGAATAATTAGATGTGTTTTTTGTGTGTTTTTATGTGCACAAAAAACATCTAATTACACGTGTGGTTTTATTTAGAAGACTTTATTATTTCGTCTACTATTTTCGTCTTTGCCACATTATTTTGCTCTTCTTTGCGTGTTTTGGTCTTTTTGCACTGGTGTGAACATTGAGAAAGAAATCACATTCATTGTTACACGGTTTACATAGAATTTCAACAAAAATAACCAAAAATTCCGATTTATGGTGTTCATGTAAGCATATCTATTAAAATTTGAATCTGCCTGATGTGAAATCTGGGGTTTATTGGATTTTTTTTCAAACCCTATTTTATAAATTTGGTCAAAAAATTTAAATCACAACCGTGTGCTGGTTTCCCGTCACCTTTTCAGTCCTGAACAGGTTTCATTCAAGTTCAATCTAATTTTTGTATTACTATGCTCATTGACTCACCACAATGTTAAGGTGCTGGTGATGTGACTACGCCATTGTGGTCTTTTATATATATAATTGGGTTCGAGAAAAGGTAAAGTGTCTGTGGATAGTTTGACAGATTGAAGGAATATTATTATGGCCAGTGCAGTGCAGGAGGAGGATAGAGGGTAATTTCATGTGATGTTACATATATGTATGCATCAATAGGCAAGAGGATATTGAGTTCAAGGGTCACGCAGAATGAGCCTTTTCCTTTTATGTAAAGAAGCTGCCTCAAATGCAAAAACGCACTGTGACGCGTGGGGATGGAACAGGCCACGGTTCACAATAATGGTTCCAATGGTACGCGTGAGGAAAAACACACTATCGAAAGTTGAATTTGGTCAAGAATACGTGACGTGTTTTGAGTCAAATTACCTTCAAATTGTTGTTTACTACATCCTCGTTCTGTTTGTAGTGTTTTGTGTTGTGGTTGACGCGCGTAAAATGCAGCCAATTCTCACTTTGGACGGTGTCTTTCGCGGCTTTCATTTTTGCGGCACCTCGGCGATGCGCAAAACGTGGCGAAATGTACAAGTTTGGCCTCAATCTAAATGACAAAACGCTTACAAATGGAGTAACATGACACGTACTTAACAGATCCACATTGGCATGGTAATCCCGGGGCAGTTAGCGCAAGGTGTCACTTTCCCACCGAGCCAAAGTGAACCTCGAGCGCGCACGGCGTCCCGGACCCGGACACATGAGCGTGGACTGCGCGTTTTCAGAGCAATAGGTATTTTCAATTGACTGTGATACATTTTACCTGCATCGCATTTCTGCATTTTAATCGATGTTTGTTCTTACATCTGTCCCTATCAAATAAACAATGAACACTTACATTACAGACATTTTAGCCGTTCAAACAATGCAGATTCATTATTAAAACCAATATCATCGATTAAAAAAATATTAAAACAATAATATTTACCAAATAGGTGAGGTTATAATTAAATTTGTGTAGGCTGTATGAAATAGGCTTAATTGTGCATGAGATTACGCATGCAAAAGAGGATAGGCCTAATGATGCGTCCTATTGGTGACTGTCTTTACTATTCCCAATAATTAATATTTTGAAAGAGCTACTACGACTAAAATTAAAGTAAAATGTTGGTAAAAAACCAGATGAAGAAAATACATGAATTATTTGTTTATTGACCGATGATATTCGTATCCTATTGCACTTATACCTCAGGCCTGTGGTCGATGAAGTGGGCAGATTCCTATATCAATGCACAATGCAGAGGTCCAAAATGCGCATAAGAGTGAACTGTCCTAATTTGGGCCTCACATAATAAAAGATACAACTGTTATGCTCCAAATATCTAAAATATTCCGCGCGCAGAGGACGCATAAAGAGGCCCATCAGTTTGACACACTGTGAAGCTTGATGGAGTACATTCTTGGAGAAAAACTAAAAACGACCCCCCCCCCCCAAAAAAAGAGAAAAATAGACGAGAGCCCCTTTACTTTGAAAGCAAATGTTTTAAATACTACTTTTGATAATGAGTATTTAGACAATCAGAACGATTATTGTTTTTGTTCCTTATTCATAATGACAGACAGAAAGAATTGTCATGTTGTAAATTAATTAACATAAATTATAATTTAGAGGCGCGCATGTTGGCATACATTTATCAAATATTTAGTTGATGCTGCAGCATTCAAAAACGTTTTTTGTAAATGCAATATTATCATTTAAAAGTAAAATTTGGTGAAGCTACTTTAAGAGAAGAACCCTTTACATATTAATTAGGCCTGTAATTAGCCTATTATTATTATTATTATTATTATTATTATTATTATTATTATTATTATTATTATTATTATTATTATTATTATTATTTATTATTATTATTATCATTATCATTATTATTGTTAATATTATTATTTCTGATTAGGACTGGTGTCAAAGAAACTAAAAGAAATGGCTTTTCACATATTCTGAAAAGGACATTGATGTTGAGTTTTCTTTTTTGAATATGTATTTTTTAGTGATAATGACATTACGATGATTTGACCCTTTGACCCACATACATATATTCTCTTATGATCTCCCTTTAACTCGTTTCTTTCTTTCTGCAATTTAAAATATTGCTTTGACATTGCAGGGCCATATTTTATGCCTAACGTGTTCCAGTCAAAAATGACACGAGAATTATGAAAGTGAAATTCTTATTTATTGCATGTTGTAGGACTGATGACAGGAGGCCTTTAACGCATCGACCTTACAGTGGCGTCCTTGTTCACACGGTGTCTCTGCAGGTGACCCTGACCTTTGACCTTCGGGGAGAGGGAATGAAAAAGTAAAATGGGAATGATATGAGCTCCCCTCTGTTCCCTCTGTGCCCCCTCCCTCGGAATCCATCGGAGCATCGCATTATTATGATCACAGTTTTTTTGTTGTGCGACCTTGTTGGTAGTTTGCGCTGATCACACGTGCTGACTGTTCCCCTGCTCTGCCTCTTTTCCAATTTGTGCCCATCTGTCCGTGTACCTGTCCGTCTCCTAATGGTGTCATGGTGAAGCGACTTGGCTTATTATACTAAAAGGTTTTGTCGCGCTAAGCCTTGCATGTGTGCTTAAAACGTACATTTCATTAACAAACTGCGGCGGTATAAAAGCGGATTTATGAGGCTTCAAAAGATCACAGGAAGGACGGCGTTTTGAAAAACTCCCTCCCTCTCTCTTTCTCCTTTGCTTTCAGTTGCCATCAGCAGTTACGGAGAATCCACCTAAAAGCCTTTCACACCACGCTGCAAAAGGGGTCTGAAAAAGGCGAGGGTCTGCACTCTGCACCTGTCTGAGGAGAAAGATAAGAAGTATTTTAGTTAAAACACAAACACGAGAAACACACGCTATTTTCAACGCGTTTTTATAAAAAAAAAATTATAAGGTAAAATGTTTTTGCCGTGCGTAAAGATTGGTTTTACGCGTGCAATGTTTTGGGCAAAAAAAAAAGAACATTTAAAACATCTCAAATAAAATAGCCTATTTCCTGCCATAAAAAGGCATAAGGGTCATCCTCAAAACGTGAGCTCCCAAATCCATCTAGAACAGAAGAAATGACTCGTGCTTTCTTAACCAGGCGCGCGTCCTGCGGATAGAGAGGATCCAACTCGACGCAGACCGAGGTTTGATCTGCTAAACAGCTCGTATTGACAGAGGTCCCGATCACACGGGTCACCGTGAGATTAACACGACAAACAGCACAGGTAAACCATCGAAAAGAGCGGCCCGGTTCCCTCAGATCAGTCCAGTGTTATTAATGACAGCGCGGGATTAGAACGATTTTTACAGCGAGACAGAGGAGGACAGTGGGAGAGAGCATAAGGCCTTCCACAAATGACTACAAATAATTTTAAAGCGAAATTATTTTTGGCATGAATACTGTTAACAGTATTTTGACAAAATTACGCTTTATAAATCTACATTATTATTATTATTATTATTATTATTATTATTATTATTATTATTATTATTATTATTATTATTATTATTATTATTATTATTATTAAGATGTATTTCTTATATTACTGTACGGCTGCTGCTGTTGTTGTTGCTACTACTACTAAATATTTAATTAAATTGAGTTAGTCTATATGCATATGTCATTCATGTACATAACATGTTTTCTCAGAAAAACTCGTGGAGCACAACATAGATATTTTCATTAACCTGCTAAATGACTTCCAATAAAATCAATGAACGCCTATTTAATACCTCCGCGCATATGACTAAATATACAATTGTTCGTTAGTTTATAGTCTATTTAAATAATCTGTGTTTGTTTCGTAATATAACCTAGAGCCGAGTGTTATTTGGGCTCAGATTTTCCCACACTGAGGCACAGGAAAAGCCTTGGCTCGGACGCGCACCTTTCCTGCGCTCGTGAATGAGAAACGCTCTTTGCATTCACCCGCTGCCGCATTTCCTACTTGATTCAAATGCAAACGCATGCAATGATCGGGGTCGTTAGCACCTCTTCCAAACTCTTAAGGCATTTCTTTATACTTCATTCATTGTCGCTTCTGTTTCTGCTGCGTCCTTGGGCTAATCCTGTGCGAATAAATAGACGTGAATCAACTGCTTTGCATTTGGCAAGAATGGCCTTAACACAGGAAATATTACAACATGCAAAGAGAGAGCTAAACAAACAGACAAAGCAAAGATATAAAAAAGAGAAAAAACGTGCAGAAACGTACCAGGGGTCTCTTAACTTTCCGTAGTTTTCTGGTGGCTCGTGCAAAAGCTTTGGGTTGTTTTTACGCGCCGGTGTTAACGCACATTAGATCTTTCAATCAGCAATTTTCTCCCCCCCTCCTTCTTCTCCCCGCGCCACCGTTAAATGGTCTATGACGGACGAACCCCGAAATGAGCGCAAAGCAACACTGCTGATGTCCCATTGTTGACAAATCCATGAAACAACTCCAGTTTGCATGGTTTAACAGCGAGAGGTAGAGGCAGTGGGAAGGCAGGACACATGGTGAGGAGGGAGGGAGAGCGGGGCAAAGGGGCGTATGTCGTCACCATACCACGTGTCCAGCGCAGATAGTATATCTTATCCTGAAAGAGGGGAGAGTAATCTATCAGACAGTCTCCTTTAAAAGCCTTTAAAAGCATGTGTCACCTCGGCTCGATTCTCCGAATATTACTCGTGCTGTAGCGGGATATATTCACACTCACGCGGCGCTGTGGCCACAACGGGAGACTTCACACAAAGTCAACAACAACAAGTCCCAGACGAGACGAGACGCTGCGCTTTTACGCACGGGAGAAATACTTGGACATTTTTGGCTTTCGGAATAGAGACATTTTCCGAAGAAGTCAGCCACTCGTCCCACGCAGGTTTCTGTCTCCTGTGCCTCCTTGTGCTTTGATTCGACTTTTCTCAACAGCGCGTAAAGTCAGCTGTGAGATGACCCTGTCTGGAGGCAGTGAACGAGCCAGCGACATGTCCGGCCAGACCGTGCTCACAGCCGACGATGTGGACATCGATGTGGTGGGCGAAGGGGACGACGAGATGCTGCTGGAGCGGGTGGACAGTGAGTGCGACAGTCCAGTGGGCAGAGGAGCGGATGATGAGGATGACGAGGATGAGATTGAAGTGGACAAGGACGACATGAGATCTGGAGGAGTCAGTCCATGCTGCGAGAGCTCAGGAGAAGGGGAAGTGAGCGGGAAAACAGAGGACCAGAACTCAGGCTCAATCCAGAAACCCAAAAACAGCCTGGTGAAGCCTCCTTACTCATACATAGCCCTCATCACCATGGCCATCCTGCAGAGCCCACAGAAGAAGCTAACTCTCAGCGGCATCTGTGAGTTCATCAGCAGCCGCTTCCCTTATTACCGAGAGAAGTTCCCAGCGTGGCAGAACTCCATCCGCCACAACCTGTCCCTCAACGACTGCTTCGTCAAAATCCCTCGGGAGCCTGGCAACCCGGGCAAGGGCAACTACTGGACCCTGGACCCGGCCTCCGAGGACATGTTCGACAATGGCAGTTTCTTGAGGAGGAGGAAGCGCTTCAAGAGAGTTCAGCCTGACATGCTCCGGGACCAGACTGCGCTAATGATGCAGAGCTTTGGCGCCTACAGTTTGGGAGGCCCATACGGCAGGCACTACGGCATCCACCCGGCTACGTACGCGCACCCAGCAGCCCTGCAGTACCCGTACCTCCCTCCTGTAGGGCCCATGCTCCCCCCAGGCGTCCCACTTCTGCCCTCCTCAGAACTGAACAGAAAGGCCTTTGGTCCCAGTTTCCAGCTCGCGCAGCAGCTCAACAGCCTCAGCACCGCGTCGATGATCAAGTCCGAGCCGTCCGCCAGACCGTCCTTCAGTATAGAAAATATTATCGGGGTCTCCAGCTCTTCCTCCGTGGCGGCAGCGCAGGCTTTTCTACGGCCTCCGGTGACAGTGCAGTCGGCCCTGTTGAGTGCACAATCTCTGTCTTTGACTCGGACCTCAGCGGCCATGACGCCCATCCTCAGCGTCCCGTCAAATATCATCTCTGGACACGTTCTTCCGCCTACCACGGCCGCTGCAGTGTCCAAATGGTCCTCACAATGACTCAGACCCAGCCTGAAATAAACTCTTATTTTTTATATAGAACCTTATTATATTATAAAGGAGGAAGAGTGAACAAATGCACAAACCACTAGGCAGCACTGGACTCTGTGGCCATGTAGGCTAAAGACTGTTGAAACAGAGGCATAAGGACATATTTCTGTACAGGTAATATTTGTAAATATTTGTAAAGAGAATCGTTTGGCTTTGTCTTTTCTGTTCTGTTTATGTGAACGTTGGTTTTTGTATCGGGAGATTCACTTTCATACAAGAAATACCACAGACAACACTGACAAAACCTTGACGTGTTTATAGGAAATAAACAAAACAATAATTAAATAAATGTCATTCTATGTAGTTTTAATGTGTTGTAAACTGAAGTTTATTTGTAAATAAATTCGAAAACTAAAATAATGTAAGTAATTTGCATTATTATTATTTTTAACTGGAGCAAGTTATGTTGATTTTCATTTGCAAATTGAATGTGTATTTGTGTTTTGTTTTTTTTGTTTTTTTGTTTTCAGACGGTATATGCCTTTAATTTCTAAATACTAATAACACAATTACAATTTATGGAAGAAGATTACAAAAAAATCCACAGGATGGAAAATATCCTGGAATTTTATTATATTTCAGGTTCTGTATTTTATTTTTATTTTTTAAGCAATTGATCATAAACTCGTATTATCTTATTTTTGCATTATGCAATTATGAATGGGATTTTATTTCATTTATTTGGCATGTAGGGTTTATGGTTAATAAATCCATATTATTATTTAATTCAATTTGTATTATTCAAAATAAATGGAAAAAGAGACAACAGATAATGTAATAATAATAATAATAATAATAATAATAATAATAATAATAATAATAATAATAATAATAATAATAATAATAATAATAATAATAATAATACTACAGCCTTCAATTAAAACAAAGTTGCTCTTGTTTGGACTAAAATCATAGCAACTTAAAGCAAAAGTGTTTGTATCAAGCCACAAGCACAAAAAGCATACTTAGTAATCATCACACGCATTATTGTGACAGACAATATTTGGAAGAAATTTAGATTGTCCCCAACAGCAGGTGCAACTATCAGGATAATATTAAGTGAAGGTAAACATTATTTTTATGAACGATTTGTGAGTACAGAGGCAATTAATCTGAATCAACAGTAATTCTTTCAGTGTAATTGTTTTAGAATTACACGTGTTTTCTTTTCATTCCGCCGAGGTCATAGTTAGACCCTTTTCATTTACAATTATCCATCAGCGCTGGTGTCGTTTTACAGAATTTTCTGCGGCTTGGCCACTATAAAGGTAACAGTTTCGCAGTTGTGTCTGGCTAATCACTTTTACACAAACAGCAAATGGTGATCGGGCTGAGGCGCGCGCCTGTGTGTGTCTGCGAGCGCGTGGGGCGGTTAGAGGGGCTATATTTATCTGATCCCCATGGGAAAGGCTCTAGAAAGAGAAAGGCGCTTCTCTCTCTGCTTCAATGCACTTCAGACACCGAAGAAGGTGCTGATGATGCAAAAGGATGCTCCGGTGTCACCCGGAATTTCCGTCCCTGACTTCGTTCTTATCGATCTATTTTATGCCATCATCCCATATCATTAAGATATTCAGGGGAGGACACCCTCATCATTTGATAAAGCATAACAGGTTCATTTTCCATAGTCGAAACGCCTAGAAATATATATATTTACATATATATATAGTAAGAATTTATAATGTTGACATTTTTAATTTGTTGGACAATTTCTAAAGGTCTGCTTCAGTTTGGAGCCAAATTATTTTTTGATTCTTATTTTCGTGGTTAATAATTAAAAAAGCCTAAATCAAACAATAAATTAAACGAAATGAAAATTGTGAAATATCTTCAATGCTTTTGAATTGATTAATTAAAAAAAAAAACTGTGTATATCCATTTAGTTAAAATAACATTACGCATATGCAATTGAAAGGTCAAAAGCAGGATCGAAGTACAAAGGGGTAAAATCTAAACGGTAACTTGTGTGCAATACGCACGACTTTACAAATGAAAAACAATTATTTGACTTTTATAATTATGCAGACAAAGAATCTTTGACATTCATTCTTGTGAACAGAGCGGCGGATGCAGCTGTTGCTTCATGATGTCACGTGCGAAGGTGACTCTAGAGGGCACTAGTTTGTGTTGTGCACACCCAATAACGAAATATTTTGAATATTTTATGACATGGTATCTGATTCGGTCAGTGTATCCCATTGTTTATTCTTGACAAATTCATTTAAAAAGATAAAAAAAGACAATAGAGGCACACGAAAATCAAAGTCATTGTCTTAAATTATAACAATAACAATGATAAGAATGATAACAACAACAACAACAACAACAACAACAACAACAACAGCAACAACAACGACAACAGTAATAATAATAATAATAATAATAATAATAATAATAATAATAATAATGAAGAATCTTAATTTTTCTGTGGATAAAACTCACCCGCACGCACGGGTCCAAAACTGTGCCAAAACAGGTGGAGACGCGTGTGCGATTGGGCCATGGTCCATTTGGGGAGGATTGTTCATTGTCCCATTCTCTCTGTCATAACTTCATTCACAAGATTAACTAATTATGTAAAATAATTGTCTCAATTACCCAACGCCACAAAGCTTCCGTGTCCATGTTATTAAATGCGTTATATGGCAATTGTCAATGCAAACACCGTGCATTTCACATAAGAGATTCCGACAATTTAGCCTATATAAAACAATCTAAAAAAATGTCATACTGAAATACAAAATCAGACGAGCCTATTTATTACAATTTGCACACGTATTAGTCCAAACAGGCTGCTGAGACACACATTGCTTTTTGTTGGTGATAAGCTACACGGTCTGTCACTGACAAGGCCCAGGTAACCACAATAACCAGGTCATCCTCTTCCACCAGCTATAACCTTCTCTGGTGCAGACAGTAAATGTAGGTACAGCAGTTATTGAATATTTTAAAAAGGCATAGAGATGAAGCAATAAATGACAAAGTAAAGCTGGCGTGGCCATGCATTAATAACTAATGTGTAGCAGTGAGTTATAGGCTGTTCCCATTGTAATGAAAGTGTCAGTGCAAATCAGCAGTTGTCCGAGGATATTATTATTTATGCATAATTGATGCCAGAACCACAAGGAGCGTGTCTTAGCCAACAAATCCGCACCACCTTGAGAACAAAGACGATGGTGAAGAGAAGTAAAGGTCACTGTGAGAGTATGCCCCTGGGCTTGGCTTGCACCGTGTTAAGATGGACGTGGTAAAGCTTGCACATGTATACAAGACAGCAAACCAGCTATTACAGACCAGAAGTAGGCCTAATTAGAGGTTTCCATCATTAATTTAACTTGTGTATTAATTTATACAAACAAAAATAAGCAAAAGAAAAATGTCAAGCCTACTAGTTTAAGTTTGGATTTGGGAAAAGGGGATTCAACCAGTTTACACCTCTTAACATTCACTTTTTGAGATATGTTGAAATGTATTGATGGGTTTATTTCTACATATATCCAAATAAATCTATTCATTCATTCAAAGAAAAATGTAATTCGATTTAATATCATATAAATTGACAAAATAAATAGGCTTGATCACAGTAAAAAATAACATACAATAAATATTTATACAAATAAATAAAAAGCATCTACATAGGAGTACATATGAAAGTTGCTGAATGACTTAAAATCAACGCCCCACGAATTTCCCCAATATTTTATACTTTTAAAAACGCGATCAAAGACTCTTGTTTTTGAAAATATTTTTTTCCTGCGTCTTTAAACGCATCATGATCTACGTCACAGCAAGTAGCCAATGAGAATCCGCTACGAAGCGTCGTGCAGAACGTATACAGGAAGTTCAGGCAGCTATTTTCATTGAACATTTTTAGGCTTTATTTTTTCATCGAGAAATATACTGTATTGCCGAATCAGGCCATGCAAACGTGGACTCTCGTAACAATAGGTGTTTTATTGGGCGTTGTAGTGAGATGGGGCGTTTCTTTAAATCCTTATTCGGGTAAGAAAAAAAATAATACTTTGATCTGGACGTTAATGCAGATTATATCACGTTTATAGGATACTCAAAGGCTTGCATTTCACATTGCGCTGAAAATGAGATAACTGTAGTCTGACAAGGGACTTGAACTGTTCAATTATTATATTTCATTCGGTTTCCGTCACCAGATTTGTGTTGTTGACATTTCCCCACAGGCGCTTCAAAACCTCCCATGTTTGGGGATTATGAAGCCCAAAGACACTGGCAAGAAGTGACTTACAATCTGCCTCTTCAGCAATGGTCAGTCAAACACTTGCATACTTTATACACTTCATACTTCAGGTGCATTGTATTGTATCTCTGTATTTACTTTACTGTGTACTTTTTGTATCGAAACATCATTATAGGTTGTAAAATGGTAAATCTTATGTTATTAAAGTTTCTTTACCCCCCCCCCTCTTTAACACAATTGATCTAATTGGTGTTTTTATCTATTTATGTTTTGCGCCTCTAGGTACTTCAACTCATCTGACAATGACCTAAACTACTGGGGGCTTGACTATCCTCCTCTGACGGCTTATCACAGCCTTATCTGTGCCTATGTGTAAGTGATTTATGAAATAAATCATCCAAATGTTTGGCAATTATTGTCACAATTTTTCTTATGTCATTGCTAAATGTATTCTGATTTGGTGCTCTGTTTCTGTGTTTATACAGAGCCAAGGCGATAAACCCAGAGTGGGTGGAGCTTCACAAATCCAGAGGTTATGAGAGCCACGCTCACAAGTTATTTATGAGAGCAACAGGTTGTTACTACTGCTATTGTTGTTGATCACACAAAACTCAATTTATGAAGTTAAATATGTCTTGTTTTCTATATATCGTAGAAAAAGTGTAGTCATCATCAGAGACTTTCGGTTAAAAGTTGAAACAGTGCCCAGATAACTACACTTTCAATTCAATTTATTTTTGTAACGCCCGAAATCACAATAGCAGTTGCCTCAAAGGGCGACGATGGAATACTCCTGAAGGAATGAGGGATTACAACGACTTGTTTTTAATATAGTTTTGATTGTATTTCTGTAAAGACAAGGTAAAACAAACCTATTACACCCATCTTGTCTTTTACAAAAGAACTATCAAAACAATATAACATAAAACTATTACACCGGGAAAATGTAATGTGATTAGTGTGTTTCTTTTGCAGTGCTGGTGGCAGACCTGTTGATTTACCTTCCTGCTGTAGTGTTATACTGTTTGTACCTCAGTGATGGATCCCCAAGGAAAAAGGTGATCATTATTTATGATTTTCTATATCTTGTGTTTACTATTTCTCAATTCAGAAATGCGTGCAATTATGCGTGCAATTATGCCCACTAGTGGCATGTGCTTTTGTAATACTAGTTTATAATTAGTATGCGACTGAAGTAAATTATTTCTCTATTCTTTTTCATATAGGTGTCTGTTCTACTGTGTACTCTTCTCTACCCAGGCTTGATTCTGATCGACTATGGACATTTCCAGTATCCTTTATTGACGTCACTGACTTATTCTTTTAAGTGAATTCTCCTGTTGTATTCTCAGACCTTAACTGTGTCAGGTACAATGGGGTTAGCCTGGGTTTGGCCTTGTGGGCTGTTTTGGCTCTGGGTCTGGGCTGGGATGCTCTGGGCTCCATGTTCTTCTGCCTGGCTCTGAGCTACAAACAGATGGAGCTGTACCATGCACTTCCCTTCTTCTGCTACCTGCTGGGGAAGTGTTTCAAACAGGGAATGATGGGGAAAGGGTGAGTTTGTTTGTACGTTGAGCTGTGTTCACACTGTGTTCCTGTTCTTGTCCTGGTTAAAGTCTTAATTCAGTCCAAGTGTGATTGCGGCCTTTTTTTTTTCTATGTTACTAGGGGAACCTAAGCGTTATAAAGTTTAAAAATAGGGCTGTGCAATTAGTGATAGTCAATTATAATACATTTAATTTGATCACTTTTTAATCGAGAGTTTAAACCAAGCCTCTGTCAGTAAAAGCATGTGGTTTGGAGCAGACTGGATACATTTACACTCACCAAAATAGGGACTAGACAAGGACTAAACCAGAACTGAACAAGACCAAACCAAATCTACATTAGGAATTAAACTGGGCCCAAACCAGGACCAAATCTTTAGTACAGGAGTTCAGGCTTTGTAGGAAATAATTTTACTATTATTTGTGTTAAAAGCCTCATATTGTCTTGTTTATGTTCAGGACATTTAAAAATTCCATTATCATTTGTTTTTTAGATACAATAAAACATTATCAATATGATGAAAAATGTGATTCGTTTTTTTGTCATATTGCCCAGCTCTGTTTAAAGGTCAGTGCTATTCTATTACAATTACTCCTAATGAGCATGATAACATTGCTGTTTATGGTATGACGTGACTTCGCAATGTTGAAATAGTACAAGTCGAACATGCTGTTTACATTTACCTCGTTAGTTACACTGTTGTGACTTTAACCTCAGTACATGCCAGGTCTTGTTTAGTTTGAAATATTGTTTAAGATTGTTGAAGTGTCATCAGATATCGTCCCTTAATCTGGTGGCAAATTGGCCCTGCTCAACTATCATTATATCAGCCTATAAAAATCCATTATGTGCCAGCCATGGTGTTTTGTCACTCTGCACCTAAATGCCAAATGAATGCTCCCACTAGATATGTAATGTCAGAATATAAGAAGGCCCTGTCCTCGAGCAAGCCTCAGAATGACTGAGGTAATCAAATTGGCTGCTGTTACTGGTGTGTCCACTGTCTGTTTATCTAGTAACAATGTACCAAGGGCATTTAGTGGCAAATGCAGCGCTGGATTAGATGGGTCGCGGGAGATATGCCCAGATGACACTCTCGCATTGGCCAAACTCCTCAGCTATGCCTGTGTGTGCAACTTCACTTGCAGCTTCACAGTTACAGCTGACAAGATACCGTGGCCCACACTAAAGACTTTCAGCTGATGCATTGCTTTCACTGCATTCCTCACCACAAGGGTCAACCCCCAAATTTAGAACAAGCAAACAACTCTTTACTAACTGTTTAAACAACTTACATAAAAGTATTATTAGCCATTTAACCTTTGTTTCTTTTTATAGGCTCTTCTTGCTGGTGAGAATCGGCGTTGTGGTGCTGCTGACTCTTGCTCTGTGCTGGCTGCCCTTCCTATATGACCCCGGCCAAGCCTTGCAGGTGCTCAGAAGGATCTTTCCCGTGGCTCGCGGTCTGTTTGAGGTACAGTCTTTGTGAACGGAGAGGTCACCCCCAAACACCACATCAGAAGGTGTTTGACTTTCGGCACCGTCGCGACAAAAAACGGCATACGCTGATCATTTAGGAAGGTTGTTCTTTTAAAATTGTTATTTTAGTATTTTATGGGTAACAATAACATCCACAAAAAATATGGAAATCCAGGCCGAACGGGGATTATAGGTACATGTACACTACAGATTGTTACTTGACCTTAAAATGAGGTAAAACGTATGAATCAGTGTGGCTGTTATTACGCAAATCAAATGTCCTGAGAGTCAAATACCACAACATAAAATTACGTGAAATATGTATGGAATATATTGCATACATCCATTTTATCTAATGCTGTCGCATTGTGCCTCCTTGTACTCCAAAGCATGTAGCGCGTTGGGTTTCTGTGTGGTCTTGACATTTGTAAAAGGCTGCTCTGTAGGCGCTTGGAACAGTAGGTCCTCAGTTCAAAGTGTAATCATCCATCAAAACTCAAGTGCATAATCATCCACACTGTCCTCGGGATATGATTAGACCACATCATCTTTAATACGAGTGCTGTCTGGTGCATGACCAAAAGTATGACTTTAAAAGCCCCCTGCAAATGGCAGCTTCATTTTCTTAATGGGATTATATTTTTGTTGTAAGATGCTGGAGTGAGATAAAGCAGAGTGAAGCAGAAAGATGTGTTTTATTTTTATGGGAATGTAGAGGCACTAGTGCAATAATGATTACCATCAAAAACACTTATTTTGTTATAAGATAAGTGGGAAATTCTATCTTGTGAGTTTAAAATCTGTCAACACAAAGCATGCCTTTTTTAAAATGATATCAGGCATGACCTTGTTTATGTCAAATGTTTAAGTGCCTTATATTGTCATAGAACATATTAATATTCAAATTACTTTGTCACTGACACAAAAACTCCAAAAGCAGGAGACAAATGCAATAAATGTATAACAGAATGAATTAAGTGATCCATCCAGATTTTCTTTTACAGCAGAATGAAACCCTAAAGTAGTTAGTTTGAATCATAATTGAGTCATAGATGTTATTATTCGACCTTCTATTGGTCATATTTTAATAGACTACAAAATATTAAGAAAATGTTTCCCGTTAATACAAAGAAAAGGCACACACGATAAAAATTTTGCTCAAAAAAATGTTACAATAATTTGACCTTGGCCTATTGTGCAAATTGTCAAATTCACAATCGTGATTATAATTTTTGCTCTATTCAAGTACAAATAGTAAACAATACAATTGATTTACCTCTGTTCAGAATAATATGCGCACTCGTTTTGGCTTGCAACACCTGCAGCAAAGCCAATTTTCTCATTTCTAACAAGTTAAATCAGGTTAATTTTGACAGTATAGAAGTGTTTGTTTGAAATAATTGTGATTTCACTTATGAGCCAATTAATCGTGATCAGGTGTTTGCCATAATGAAGCCGCCCTACTTTCAGTGCTTATCCAGTTGGAAGTAGAGGATCAACAAAAACTGAGAAATCAAATGGAGAAAGGTCAGGAGATCAGTTTCGCTCTATCTCGGGGAGGTGTTGGGTTTTTGGGCTGGTGCAAGATATAGATAAATCCAACTAATTTATGACCCGGGTATTTTCAGCGCTTCATAGCACAGCCATGTTCTTGCCATATGGACTGATGACCCTATACTTGAAGCATATCAGAGCACATCCGACAACTGCTGTCTGTAACCAGCTACCGCTTTGACACAAATGTGCAGTATGTATTCGACACTCACTCTGGTACATGCGCACATCTTAATGCTGTCAGTCACTGCCCTTGATAGAAAGCAGCTTAGTGTAATATGATCTTAATTAAAAGCTCTGCGACGTGAGGCAAGCACTTCAGACACTTTTGCAGGCGGCCGCGTTGAAAGCTCCTGTGTCGAGGAGGCAGCGGTGAGGTAACTGTCTTTTTCTGTCTGTAGAAGTGCAACAGACGACTGGGATGCCTAGGCTCGCGGCTCTCACGTCTGAAACTTTGTAACTTGTCTTGTCTCATTCTTCTGAGCTACCACCCAAGTGATGGGCAAAGTAATTGGAAATCGCTCTAACTGGCCATGTGGCAGAGGCTGTATTTGTTCAACTAAATGATGCAAACATAAGACGCAGGGTGCGAGGGACACTATACCCTCCTCTGACGACAGCGCCGGGCCAGCTGGAAAGACTTGTCCTGAGCTTATTGCGAAAGGGTGCACGTAAGCAGATGATTTGGACAAGGGGTGAAAATAGGCTGCTCCTGTGGCAGTCGGGCCGGTGACTGGTGGTCCGAGCTGTTAGTGGGAGGAAGCGGTTGTAAGTTTACCCACCGAGCCGCATTCTGGCGTCTCACGTTGCGGCCTGCTCACAAAAATGGCACCAAATGCATCTTGCTGTGAAATTCCAGGCGAGCTCATAGGTGAGGTGCTTTCTGCCCCCCCCCCACCCCTGTCGTCCAGCATTTGCTTACGAGGACCCCCCCTCCCTTACGTACATGTGTTGCCTTTAGACTACGTCCAGGAACATTCCCGTAGTGGTTATTTGCAGCAGGGAAAAGGGAGAAGGTAGGATAGAGCTGGGGCTGAGACAACACAGTGCTGAGTAGGCTGCCACGAGGATCCACACAGCTGTGTCGGGAGCAGCTGTAGGACGCACAGGGAAAGGACTGTCAGAAATAGGATTTCAGGGCTAAGCTAGGGAGAAACTATGAGGAGGAACTGGACAGAGGTTTCTGAGGGCTGCAAAATATATAGGCCTATAGCAAAGGTATTGGTATCGCAGTATTGGCCACTTGCAATACCAAGTTTATCTTGTTATTTTGTCATCATCTTATCTAATATCTAGTTTTTTATCAATCGAAGAGGGATGGAATAATATTTTCATTGCACAAAAAAAAATTGGCTTTTGAATACATCATTTTGCATAAAGTGAACTGCAAGACTCCAATGACTTTAAAATGGCACATATCTGTTTGCAAATTAATCAAATCAACAATCTTACCAAAATTGTGGTATTCTCAGATAGAATGTTAGAAAGGTCTGGTTTGGTCTCTGTTTCAACCTAGCCTTGTATTTAATAGGTAAAGTATTTGCTGTGTTGGTTTGTTTTTACATTATTGGCTTCTACATTTAAAATTATAAATGCATCGGCCGTCTTTAAAAGTTCGTTTTAAGTCTTGCTTTTAATATATGTTGACATATACAACAAACACGCATTTACACTGCCTGTCCAAAAAAGGGTCCTCACCCATGCAGCAGTTATCCTGTAGGAGGCTCGTCGCTTTTTTGTTTAGTTAATTCCAGGTGGCAGCTTTGTTTTTTGGACAGGCAGTGTATGATTTAAGTAATTTTTAAATATGGGAAACATTTTTGTGAAACTCTGATCATGTGTAACTTGTCTGTTTGGAATATTGTGGACAGTGATGGCTTGGGCCCCAACATAATCTGATCCCAGCACAAATGTCTGAACTCCTAAAAGAGTAATGCATGGCCATATTCTGTACAGTTTCCATGGCGATGATGTCATAAAGCACCACTGCCATAAAGCACCAACATTCCACCACTCTATCTTCAAATCTTTGAAACGCTTTTCAGAACACTTGAGTATTCAACACGGAGAGCGCAGCTATGTCTAAAGAAGGAGGTTCACGGAGGGCTGGCGGAGAGTGCAGCTCTCTGGCACGGTCTAAAAGAATAAAGTCTAAAGAATAAAGTCTGAAGAATGGCGGTAATGTCAACCGCCATAAAACGCCACCAAAGAAGAAGCTCTCTGGCAGTCGAAAAGTCTAAAGTCTGAAGTCCAAAGAATAAAAAGTCTGAAGTCCAAAGAATAAAAAGTCTAAAGTCCAAAGAATAAAAAGTCAAGTCTAAAGTCTAAAGAATAAAAAGTCAAGTCTAAAGTCTAAAGAATAAAAAGTCTAAAGAATGGCGGTAATATAACTACCGTATTATGGTTACTGACCGCCATAAAACACCAAAGAAGAAGAACATCGTCAGTTTTGTTCAGGAAGATAAAATGGCAACACCTGCTGCAGAAAGCTGTACACCACGCTGAGGTTGAGGATGAGACGGACTACACCAGAGAAGAGGTTCTGGAGAGGTTTGTGAGGCAAACCCAACCTGCCATGCCGCTGTGCTTTGTTCATGGAGGCAACATGGCCAACAAAATTATGGAGAGCAAACCATCTTTCAACTCTGAGTTTGACTTTCCTGCTCCCATGAAGAAAGATAGTGAACTTCAACCTGGGATCTTAGACCTCTTCCTTGCAAGGAACAATTTCACCAAAAATGTCATCTGGTTCAGGGAGGCAACCTCTCCACTGTGATCGAGGATCAGGCTTAACAGTGAAGACTCGTCAAGCCAAAGCTGCTACAGCTGTGCAGCCCATCATAAGGGCGAGGTACATCCTCCCTGACTACACTTACAGGTACACTACAGTTTTGTTCAGGAAGATGAAATGACGACCCCCTTGCTGCACCTGTGTGGCCCAAGCTCACCTTTCCAAAGAGAAAGCTGTACGCCTTCGCTGAAGATGAGGACGAGACGGACTACACCAGAGAAGAGGTTCTGGAGTATCTCTTTGGAGCTGATCGAGGTGTGCGGATCATCTCTTTTCTTTATTGTGACTATGTTTCTGTGATCCTGCACACTCATCTTCAGGAGGGATGTGCGTGGCTCTCTCTTTCACGAGACAAACCAAACCTGCAACAGCGCTGTGCTTTGTTGAGGGAGGCAATATGGTCAGTCATGGTCCAGCCCCCAAACGGCGAGGAGCCCATCTAAAGAGGACGACATGGGACCCTCTTAAACTTAGTGTTAATAAACTGTATATTGAAAAACATTATACCATGATCATTATTTATTGTAATAATACTTGGTTTCATTAGTGGAAATGTGTGAAAAATGAAATAAGATGTAAATCACACTAAAATGTCATGACAAAAATGCCCACTCAAACGGCAGAATCAATTTCCATTGTCCAAAATTCAAAACGGCATCGTCCACATCCACTAAAGGTAGAGCATAATATTAAACAATAGATATTATATACTTTAATGCTTACTTACATTATATACACATTTTGGACAACTTTACAACAATTTGTGGCCTTGCTAAAACATTGATATTGACATTAGTTAATGTCAATTATCAATAGGGCAAATATCGGTATCAGCCGAATTTTTTTAAATCTGATTAAGAGTTGACAAAAATTATAATCTCTATTTCCATTTGTACTGTTAATCAGCTCTTTTTGGATGTCTCTTCAAAACAACTTTCACAATATTATCTAAATGTATATGTATTCTGTGTATCTCAATATCCCTAGTGATTTTGTACCATTCATGATTCGAACTGTGAGGTTCCCCTGCAAAAAACCCTTCTCCCACCTCGCTCTGCCCCGTGATGGCTATTGCACAGGGGCCACGGAAATTTGGAGACTGCTGAGCCAAAACGGATCACGTCAAAGCATCTTATTTAACGCTCTCAAAACGTTTCATCACAGTCGCCTTATATCCGGCTTATCAGTGTGATAAGCTTACTAAGTAAATATTTGTGTATATTAATTTAATGATTTGGTCAGTTTTTCACTGTTGTTTTTGAATTGGTGTACAAACCCAAATTGAATTATTTAAATTGAATTACTACATTAAATAAAATAAGTTTCCATCAGGTCCCGCTGTTCGGAAATATTGTTATATTTTGACCTCTCTGAAAGTAAAGTCCTAAGTGGATTTCTGTTGTTGAATTGTGCCACTGTGAGTTGTTTGTGGATCTTTGTTTGTGGAGCTAAAACTTAAAATTGTGGTGTGATTTTGATGTCTGGCAACCGGACCTTGAGCCCTCCAAAAAAATCTAGCCCCCTGGAAATTATAGTTGGAGACCCCTGTACTAAATCAACCAGGCACAGCAGTAACCTCCACATCTGAGCCCACACTGGCATCCGCATTCAAACTATCATTCACAAATCCGATACTTCAGATTTTTAGGGGTTATTTACAACTGTAATATAAACCCAACATGAGTTACATTGTGAGAACACTGTTTATTGCAATACAAATTATGGAGATGACAGTGAATAATTAAGTGTCTTGATGTGAGTTTCAAGAGAGGCTGATTTATTGGCCTCAGCTGCTTAATAAGATGTTCTCTGTGGTTGGTCACTATGTGCTAAGTGTGCAGAGACATCTCGGGCCTGACACTTGACCTTCTGTCCCCAAGTTTACAAATAAGTCTTGTGCTTTTTTTGACGCCACAGTAAATTTGTGTTGGTGGGATCTAAAATTTCATGTAGTAAAAGAGCCGATTCACTTCAGAAATGGGTTTGTTATAGAAACGATTGGCAACATGAGCTCGCCAATGTAGATATAACGCTTAGCAATAACGCGTACAATACCAAATACAATATAAAGCACTTTTTAGATTCTATGGTGGTCCTGGACTATCTACTTAAAACAGACACTTGCTTTACAATTTGAGGAATTATTTATCTGGTGGTAAACTACTTCTGTTGTCACAACTGCCCTGGGGCAAACTGACAGAAACATGACGTACCCTTGCTCTCACTGACCACTAAAAATTACACAGCAGGGATTGCGTTATATTTGGTATAGATTTTTAACCTAATTCCTCCCAATTTTACCCTGTCCATTTACCCCGGCATGGGACAGGCTCAAAAGTAAAAATGAATAAATTAAATCTAATATGTGTCAATAAATGTAGAATGAAAAAATAAGCACATTATGACAGCATGTACAGCATATGCGGTCAAATGTAATTTATTTCAAATTAATTTGAACTGCTGCCCACAACAAAAATGCTGTGGTGACCCAAATAATAAAAGAATAAAGAAAATAATGCAAACAACATATAATATCAAAAGTAAACTGCATGTCTTTTTTGTAATTGTCATTGGTCTCGTGTGTGCAGGATAAGGTGGCCAACACGTGGTGCAGCTTGAACGTCTTGATAAAGATCAGGAGCATTGTGTCCAGTGACTTCCAGCTCTACCTCAGGTAATCCCTCACTCCTCCTCTCATCACTCAGACCAGGCTCGCCCTTCATGGGGCTTTCTGTGTCTCCGGGCTGCCTCTTTTTACTTGGTGCATTTCTTGGGAAAGAGAAACTGGCCCAAGGGAATAGATACTGTGTGATCCAGTCCAGGGAAATAACACCATAGCTTTAGGAAGCGTCTTGTGAGGGATTTCTGATCATAAACTCAAGGCTGTTTTTGGAACGAAGTTGTCACAAGTCGCCTAAGGATGTGTCTGAGCCTGTGCCCCACCGTAATGTTTGAATAATAAATGAATCAAAGTGAAAAAGAATACTATAATAATAATAATAACAATAATAACAATAATAACAATAATACTAATAATAAATATTATTATTATTATTTGTGTATTATCAATGTATAGGCTGCATTATATAAGTTGGATTCATGTTTTGAGATCCAGTACAGCTTTAGCAGAATCTGACAAAGCTATTTTCAGTCATTCTTCAGAGCTTTCCGTGACTCTGTACCCTATCGAGTCTAGACATATTCCCATTGTGACCATTTAATTAGAAACATTTAGAACTAAAGTGCACTAAGCTGGATTTAAAATGTCTCTTGCTATAATTTTGACATTTGATAATTATCCAATTAAAGCAGTGATAGTCGACATCCAACTCGAATTGCAGAAATTCAAATGAGCTGTGAATGCTTAGCATACTCTCCAATTATACTTTGAGGAAGTTTTTATTTTGATATAAGGCTGTTGAATAGGACCGTGAGACCAGTGGTATCATGGAGGGGCCTGCTTAAATGACTCACTCTAAATTTAGGAGCACGCTGTTCACAGGATTGACACGTTCCTGCCAGACTGCTAAGACCAGGGTTAACACTGGATTTCTTTGACTGCAGTGTATTTCAGACAATTGCAAAACATACTCGTCTTTTTGTCACGTGTTGAGTATCACGTACTAGACCTTGATGGTTTCATAATTTCAGATGGAGGGCAGGGGCCTATACAACTGTTTTGAAAGAAATATCCAAACGTGTGGAATGTTGGAATGTTGAATTGTATTAGCATTTTTTTGGGGGGGAGGGATTGGCTCAACAAACTTATTCTCGTGTCTTAAAGTCCTTTCAACTGACAACAATCATGTCTTTAAGATTGAATAACGCCACCACTTTTTGAGGCTATTGTGAAAAAATGATTTCACTTTTGTTTATTTATGCTGACAGAGAAGAGATTGAACGTTTTATTTTCATGTGTATCGGCCCAATAATGTCAGATTTATGAACCATAAAACAAGTCGAAACATCTGCAATCTGACAGCAAATTCCACCTCAGAGACTGACCTGTCGTCCAGCGAAGTTTGACTCTATGAGCATCCTAAAATGTTATGATGTCACGTGAATGCATCCTATTGTTAAGCACACGAGTCTGAGCTACTGCCAGACTGGATCAGCTGTAAGCGATCAATGCTCTTCCGGATCGCAAAGCCCCTCTGCCCAACCCACAAAACCCAAACTCCTATTACTGTTCTGTGCAACTGCTAACTCTAGATCAGATTTTAAAATACAGCTGTCCCACTCTTCGCCGTACAAATTGCAGGACAAACACATAGTTGGCCTCTAGCTCAGCGCCTGACCTCTCTCTGCATATACGCTCGTGGGTGCTGACACATTGTAAGGCTCTTCCGGTGTCTCTGCCCTCAGCAGGTGACAATTGAAGGGTTAAAATAATGCAGCTGAACCCCAACACAGGGCGCGGGATTCGGACATTCTTCTCCCAGGCAGTTGAATTAGGTTTATTTGACTGTGAATACATCTTGGTTTAATATGCAAGTGTGTTTGCTCAGTCACAACAACAGAAAGACATGTTTGTAAGCTTAAAAATATGTGCATAAAGCCCTCATTCATATTGCCTCCTAATTGATTTTCTACTCGACATGTCATCTGCTGTGTAATAATCTTTTATGCTGCGGTAACTTAATTTCCCATTGGGGATTTTTCGAACTCGCTTATGACAGTGGTGAATGGAGGTAATTTAATTTCTATTACTATTGTCGTTTCATAGTTTGGCTTGCACAGTCCTGGCGGTTCTTCCATCTTCACTTCGACTTTTGACCAAACCCACTTTTTGGCAGTTCAAACTGGCTTTGGTAAGTACTTAGTCACACCAGTTGTTTTATCAGAGTGGGGTAGTCAAGAATTGTATTCAAGCAAGACCACCAAATAATATTACTCAGTAGTGGGCAGAGAAATGAGTCAAGTAAGTGCAAAAATGCATTTGGGGAAACCACTACTGAAGTAAGAAGAGTAATAACATTAAATAATGCCCAAATCTGGTATTTTCAAAGGATAGCACAATAAAATAAAACATAAAACTAAATCATGTCTAAAGGAGCAGTTCAAGAAAAGTAAATGTTCAAATCATAGAATAACAGTAATGTCTTTGTCACTTGTAGACTTGTTCACAGTACTAGTAGTTGTAATTGTACTGTAACCACGGAAAATATTACTCAAGTAGGAGTAAAAGTATGATGTCTGAAGACTACTTTGAAAAGTACAATTTTATATTTAAATTTTTTTAATAAAAAATATTCTTGAGTATATGTAACTGAGTACTACCCGCGTCTGATTTTTGTATCAATGTGTGTACAACAAGTGTTTTGGTGCAATTATAACACATGCATTATATATCCCATTTAAGGTCAATTCCTCCCTGGCATTTTTCCTGTTTTCTTACCAAGTCCATGAAAAGTCCATCCTCTTGGTCTCATTGTAAGTACAGTATTAGTGTTGTTCATTTTAAATGGATGTGGGTCTTTTAGATGACCAATTTGTAAAACCTGCACAAGGTAATGGCTATAAAATGTGCTCCTCCTGGTTTAAAAACACTAGCACAAACACACACGTATGGAATGCCATTAGCTTTCAAAACAGAGAACATTGTAGTTGCATGATCTGTCTACCCAAAGTTAAGAGTTCACTCAGCCATAGTGAATGAATCAATTGTACAATTGTTTATAAAAATCCACATTTGGTATGAATGTGTTTACTTCATGTCTTAGGAAACAAAAAGGTGATGTTTTTGAAATATTTAACCATTCTGCATACACTGCGCTTTAAGGGTAAAATGGTACCTATAAAGCTCGGGACTGAATGTCAAAAACTTCACCGTCAGATTGGCCAAAGCTCCAAAGAGATGCATTAGCCACAACAACAAAAAAAGTGCAACCCGACAGATTGCTAGGTAAACACTACTGCTAAAAACATTGGTCATTATGTAACACAGAATCGTAGATGTGCCAATTTTCCTTTTAAAATGTCGTAACAAGCATTTCATGTGAATCATTACTGTTGCATTCCAAAGAATTACCATTTAACAGCTTAGTAAGTTATTTCTTCATGCTGTCTGTGCTGAAATGGAGCAAAGGCATCTGAAAATCTCAACTGGTTTAACTTTGGGCCAACAAAAACAAAATAAACATTGACATTTTGTGTTATTGAAGTGCCGAGTGATATTATGCTATCTGATGCAAACTGTAAAAGATCATTTAGCATTAACATGTTCCTTCATATCGTTCAAAAAACGGTTATCAGCAGAGGTGGCAAGTTAGATACGACTGCTGGGGATTTTGTTTCCAGATCTCATTTATTAATCTAGATTAGGATAGATTGTTGCTTTATTAACTATCGAGTTCTATCTCCCACCTGTTCCTGTGAATCTATCAGTAATGCATGTCCAGGGATTACGAGAGCGAGCGGCAGGCAGCGGCTCGGGGCGTTGTTTGCGCAGGATCAATTATTGGGCTGTAACAGGATCGCCAATGGCACAGGCTGTAATTATGGGTTCAGGGACTCCCGGAAAGTGCCCCCGTCGGACACGACCGCATGCTGTCGGATGTCCCTGAAGCACCCGGGCCGGTTACTCCGTCTCAATCTCTCAGAAAGTTAGGACGCTGGGTAAAATAAAAAGGGAAGCAAATTGTTTCAAAACCTCAGACATAATTTATGGAATATTAATAGACATTCAACATCAAATCATCATAGTATTTGCCAAATAAGATACTGATGAGGATTAGCTTTACTTAAAATCCTGGAAAAGAAAGTGCTCATTGTTGTTTTTTCCAAGTTGAATATACAGTTAAATGATACAGTGAGGTCTTGGCTGTCAGTGGACCATCAATAATTGCATCATACGGATGTCCTTTTTGCTCCGTAACATTTTATATTATACACGGATTACATTTATAGCCAGCGTTGACCTCTTAAAGCTCCTTTTTCCCCTGTCGTAGATCAAATTGTCCTAATGGTACTTGATAAGAGTCCTTAGCAAAGTTTATATTCATCTTCAACATTTTCTTTCAGGCCGGCCTGCCTTCTACTGAGTGACCTTCCTCTCATCGCGATCTGGTTACTGCAGACGTCAACATTCAGGTGAAGACGTTTTAGGATAAAGAATGACCATAGAAACACTATCATATTTATAATGAAGAGACAAGTTTGAGGTTTGTCTTAAAAGCGTTTAATCTCTTGGATAGCAGCTGTGATGCTGATAGTGACTAAATCGACAATTTTTTGCACAAATTATTTTATTGTAATTTTATGAAGGTTTTATAAAAGGACCATAACAGGTACTTTTTTGTATAAATAGTTTCCGTGAGCCTGTGATCTTGCAGTTTGGGCCCGACACATGGTCAAATGATAGGGATACTGAGGGCTCATCTGGTGCCTCGCATCGCCCCCTTTTTGTTGCTCAATGCACCAGGCAAAGAGGATGGTCTTTATCGACTACAGCTCTACATGCCACACACACTATATAACTAAATGCATCTATTTATGCAGATGTTTTATTTAGAAAAAAATATCTTTGGGAAAAAAAACTTGCACTGATCTGACCTTTCTTGTCCTGGTGCCGTCACTTCCTTGTCTCCATTGAAATAGATCAGTTTAATGCCACACTGGAACATTCTATGCAAATAAATATCACCTCAATCAAGATGAGCAGATGGCGGCTCTACTGTCTGAAAAGTCACATAGTGTACTTTTAAGTTTGTCCTTGCATTGTCAAATGATGCGCCCCATTCTCCTTTCTGAAATGGCTGCTGCTATAAAATCTAAAACGACTCAATAACAATGATCTTTGGGAGGCCAAATCAATTTGCCATAGCAACTCAAGCGAGGACTATAGATGGGAAAAGACAAATAGCGCCGTGAATGCCCCATCTAACTTTCAGCAGCTGTTGTCAGATTCTTCCGGCAGCACTAATTGTTGTGCGTGTGGTTTAGTATAAGGATATGTGGGGATTACGCGGCATAGTCTGCGTGCCTGCTGCCTAAGTGTGCGCCGCGCTGGAACAGGAGCCGCATTTGTTTCCCCCCGTACAGTCTAGAGTAAACTACATGTTGTCCACACCGCCTACACACAATTGTAAAAAAATACCCCTTTTGTTCGCGTAATTGGCTGGACGCAGACACAAGCACAGAGCAATCAGACGTGAGAAAACAGGCCAGTGTGCGTTAAAGTGGTGAAGTATGTATTTTTACAATGCCAAACATTTATCTTGTGAATAGACCGTCTTTGTTGGCGTTAAAATGCAAATAGGTTTTCACAAGCTGCGTCGACGTGCGATTTAATATGAGTCAACTGTTGTTCTTGCCCGTGCCTCGCAGCTAAACTAAAGATAAGCTTGGCGTGCGTGTCTGGAGTCTCATCTCTCTCCAGGGGACGGGCAACGTATGCGTGGCCCGTTGGATGAAAAGCTATGCGATTTAATGTGCCGCTTCCATCTATAAACACAACACTAAGCTTAAGGATAATGTCCATATGCTGCATAAAAGTAAATCACTGTCTATGTCTTTGTCCTTCGCGATAGCATGCTGCCGCTGTTTTTGAAAGACGGCCTCCTGGTGCCCTACACCGTGACCTCGCTGGCCTTCCTCTACTTCAGCGTGTACCTGCTCTCTCCACTGGAGCACTGCACGGAGGGGGAGCTGAGAATGGGAGCCTACCGGAAGATGCTGTTCTGCCTGCCAAAGTGTGACCTGGGATGCGTGGTGAGGTGGAAGGTGGGTGTCTCTTTCAACACTGGTTCAATGAGTATAAACACAGTGCCAAGCTTGTTTTTATACAGGACGTAAGGCTAAAAATGTAGACTATATCATGATTAGGAGTGGGTGATGTTGACACAAATTAATATCTCGATGTATTTTTGTATTATTTTGGTATTGACGCGTACACTGCATCAGGACTGTGCCAAAATGTGCCTTAAAATGTCTTAGTTGTGGTTAAATTATTGCTCTAAACACAAATGGGCCGTAAAATGTATCAGAAAAGGGCAGAAATATCACTTTATACCCCTGTTTGGAAGATAACAATTGACCTCTCTGTTAAATTCATTATTAATCGACTCTTTTTGCGGTCACTTTTTAATTAGATAATATACTTCGTTCTAGATTCCAATTTTGAATCTCCCCAAAACAAAAATTGCCATATATCCATTTTTGATACATCGCTCACCTCAAGATATGAAAAACAAATTCACATTAACGACATAACTGACAACATAACTCACTGCTAACTTGTCGTGAACCTCTAAAGTTATGGTATAAGTTAAAAGTTCAGCTTTCTGTTCAAAATACAAACTATAATCCGTTATTGTCACCACTAGAACTATCATGATAAGACATTTTGATATGTTGCTTATCAGTGTTGAAACTACTCTATGCCACTGACACAATAACACTGAAGCAATAAAATCCAGGTAAACCTTTTTCTACATTTTTTAAATGTCATTAAAAAAAACGTCATTGCAATATAAATAATACAATGAAACACCAAAGTAGTTAGTTAGCATCATTAATGAGTCATCTGTGTTAAGTATTCAACCCTATGCAGCTCAGATGCTGTCAGTGCTCATGTAATGCAATACGAATAAAAATGTTCCCTATCAGTACAAAGAAAAGATACATGCGATAAATAATTAGCTCCATCCATTATATATTGTACTATAAATCAATCTTGTAATTATTGTGACAGGCCTAATCAACCCCAAAGCGACCAACAAGATATGAGCGATATGATACGACTCAGGCCAAACGCTCAGATAGTGTGCATCCGTTGAAACACACGAAGCAATTGCTTGGTTTCAGATGACATCACAACATTTGATAGGCCAAGAATGGGGGCAGTTTGAAGTTCATGTTGTTTTGAACAACTGCTAGTCCAAAAAAAAGTCTCCACCTAGTTTCAACTAAGCAAATATGAGCCTCCTATTGGATAATAGCTGCATGGTTGATTGTCTTTCAGCTGCAATACGGTATTTGATGCAGGGACAACCATGTGGAAAGACAAATCCCGGGGTCATGGAAAAGTTTTCAGTATGTTTGAGAAGGAGCAGCAGAAACTAATCTACAGATCTGAACCCCATTGAGGGTGTTTGGGATGAGCTGGAGAAGTCTTTGTGCAGCGGTCACTCATCAAAGGCCCTCCAGTGAAATATTAGAGCATGTGAGCTTTTTTTTTTTTTTTTGTGGCAACTTTTTTTGGGACAAACAGTGTAAAATTAGTTCTTGGACTAAATTCTGTTGATAATTTGTACATTAGTTTATTTGTATATGAAGTATGAACATATAGTAGACTAGATATAGATCTGTCTATATTTGTGACATTCCTGTTTAAAGGTGATATTTGAGGACTTTTTCACCTTTCAAAAGTGCTATGGCAACAGTGCTAGATTTTCAGCACTCTAAAACCATGAATAGAATTTGAAAACAACCATCAAGGGTTGCTGAATGATTTCATATCCCAGGTGGCCTATACTTCAAAATTGCAGTAGCTCTAAATTGCAAACATGTGAGCCGGTACATCCAACTGTATAAATAAAGATCATGTGCCACTGTAAGCTGTGTAAGCTGTCCCGGGATGAGAGCCGCTGCCAGCCAAAGAATTATTTATCACTTATTTAAGTTTCCACAGAGTCTTTGAGTAGCTGCACGGTCGGACCCTCAGCGTCAGGGGCCTTGGTTGGGTGTCAGAGATTAAGAGAAGGTGCTTTTTATAGCTTGTGTCATTAACACAGGTTCGCCTAGATATATTTATTTACTCAAGCTGCGATAAATAGCGAGCGCTGATGACGGAGATAGTGTTTCATGGATTTGAGAGAGCAGGATGGGAGAGTGTGTTTCTTTCATCACTGGCTTATTCTCGGGAGTCAGAACGCCTCAAACAGATGCACAAATCAGATCTCGGGTCGTAAGTAACAAGGAGGGATTACCTACGAGGAGTCTTTTATTTTAACTTGCAATAGACACAGGTCCATAGCAACAGTTTGTGATGGCATTATAAGTAGTAGATCAACTGTGTTCCAGAAGGCTGCTGGATTAGGTACCTGTCCTTCCTGTGTACACTCATTAGGCAGGACAGTTCACTCCGTTTTACCTGCATCTGTGCACGCTGGTGTGTGAATATATGAGCCCAGGGGTTAACTTTTCACACCACGTACCAGCTAAGAAATACTTGACCTTCAAGAGTGTCATCAGATCAAACCAAGTCTAAACCGGATTATTCTAGAGTCTAACAACTGGCTGGACTGGGTAGAAAAAGTAGGACTGCTATTGATTGCTATACTATTCTAAGGACTAACCCAAAGGAGGACAAAATGTAGATTTAAATTGACTATAAAATCAGCAAATATTTGAACTGCAGAACCATTTATTTGAGTGCCTTCGAAGTATCTATCAGAAGTGGGAGAAATATCAAAACCTTTATTTTGGAGATATGCAAAAATTACAATGTTGAATATTTAAAAGAATTAAAAATGCCTCAAAAAGAGACAGAAACGTCTAATTTAATCTCCCAAACAAGGGCACAAAGTGATAGTTCTTGCCTGGGCTAGTCTTTTTGTGCTATATCTTGAACCCAATTGTAGACATTACAGGCACATTTAGCAGATTCCTGCTGTCCATTGTTATCGAGTACTCTCTTGCGCACGCACTTAAGTATCCTCCACTGAATAATCTGTTTTGCTATTGTATTATATTGTCAAATATTTCTGCCACATTTTCTTGTTTTAATGATATTGATGCCCAAAATCCTACAAATGTTGTTTAAAGACACTCAAATTTACAAGACATACGTATTTATTTTTTTACATATATATTTCTTCTTTAAAAAATGTAAGAATTCCAAGTATCTCCTGGTATAGTCTCGTGTACTCCCAGTCCCTGTACCCCTGGTTGGAAACACTGACATGGAGCAATGGCTTGGTTTCAGATGAATCACAACAAGCGAGTTCACACTTCACTGGGATCGAGTTAAATCCACTGTCACCTCACAAGAGCGCTGATGGACGGTCCAATAGCAGGAGTCGGAGCTGTGTGTGTGTTTGAGCGAGAAGCATTGAATCACAATAAAACATAGCCACCAAAACCTGTATTGGATGTTTTGCCCATGTTTTTACTCATTGCTCCTCTTTTATTTTCTGTCTGTTTCCAGTTCTATATCAGCATCCTGGCCATGGTCCGCTCTGAGCATCACAAGTGTGGCCATGTCTCCTCCGCCACATCTACCGGACTTGTTTCCCGTGCTCATCTCTACATTGCCTTTCGCATTTTCTGGAACATTTTTGTATTTCAATATCGTCCAGTTCACCGAACCGCCCGGCAAGAAGAGCCAAAAAGAAGTCCAACTGAAACTGTTTAGTACTTTTTATGTGGGTTAAATATGCGTTGCAAAGTTGTGAAGCCAATATGCTAAACTAAGGTATAATGTGCAAGAATAATATCCAGTACGATCCGATCCGAAATGACTTATAATGGGTGTTACTTATTTGAGCTGAAATGTTCATTACTTGATAACGTTGGCCAAATACTGTATGTGTTAAATTAAACAAATTAGGTTTAAAGGTGCATTATGCAGCTTAGTAGAAGGAATAGACAATTTGATTTACGATTGCATTTCAGTTGTAATCTAAACGTGATGGATTTTTCTTATTTGATGAGCATTTTGCCATGGATCATAAGATAAGACATTACCTATAAATACTGTACAGTGTAAACTATGTAACTTGCCATCTGCTCGTCTCCATGGAGATGGTTGCTTTGCAGATCCCCGCTAGAAAAGTCCCATTGTGCACCGTTAAAGCCTCGTACTCAGGTTTAAACAGCGAAGGGGATTATGATAAAACTTTTTCTACCGTACATTTTTTTTTGTACAAAGTTTTTTCTAAAATAAAATGAATGACATTAACTGAAAATGAGCATACCATTTTACTGCTTCACGGTTAAATGAGTTGAGGCAGGTTTTATACATAAACTGTCTACATTTACAAAGCACTACACTAAATCATACTTTACTGCAAGGCTTAGACAGAGCCAATAATTGGACAGAAATTATATCTTGGGATTTTAACTCTGTGTCATTAAATATTCATTAGGGCTCTTTGGTGCTACAAGAAGTGTGCACATAAGACGTGTAGTGTAGGCTTCAAACCAACCAGTGACAGGACGGGCCTTTAAAAGACATGATGGAGGTGACACATCGGAACATATGCTATAAACTTGAAATACCACAGAAAGGGGCACAACCAATTTCTTTCTTCTGCTCTTTCTCCAGTTAATGACAGGCATTAAAAAATCCATTACAACTATAAATGTATCAGGTCATTGAGAGTTGCTTGTGCATCTGAGCGCCTGGGCCAATGGCCAATAATGCTCCATAGGGACAAATAAGATCTTAAAATCCAAGTTAGCTGTTGCAGTAATGGACACAAATGCCAGGACAAAGCAGGTTTGCAACTCATTTACAAATATGGGAGCAAATTGTGCATGAAAAGCTCATGATGGACAAATTATCCAGACGATCATACAGTAAATGTGGATTAGCCCTCGTGAATTAACAAGTAGCACACATAATAGAAAAGCAGTTTATTTAAACAATGAAGCATTTAGGCTTCACATTCTCAGTTACAATAAATAGAGTAAATGTGTTTCATGCTTTAAATAGGACGAGGTTAGGTTCATATACAGGATGAAAATGTCCCATAGACAAATTATAGTAACATTTAAACATACAAATACAAACTAGTATGACACACTACAGTGACTGTATTAAAATGTTTATGTGCTAATGGTATAACTTGCCAGGGAATCCCAATCACTCATTTAGGAGATAACCCTGTGGTCGTGAGTAGTAACAGGTTGGAGCTAGCAGCAGATAGTGTTAGGTTCTAAGTGTGAGCTGGTGGTTTATAACAGCTGTCCTCAACAAAGATAGATATTTTATCAATCTCCAAAGGGACTTGAATCAAAACTTAGTTTTGTTTATGGTTAGAGGTGGCTTTGTCCTTCACGTGGCTCTAAGGGTGATAAAAGTGAGAGTTACGCGATCCACCTTTGGCAGAATAGGAAATGTTGCTGTGAACGCAGCTGTTGCTTGGGTCGGCTCGGGCAGGAGAGGGCCTCGGTCTTCCAGACACTGCCAAAATAAAGAGACTACTGTGTTGTAAGACAGTTTGTGCCCCTCCCTCTCCACCCCAACATTACTTTTCCAAAGGTGTAAGCTACACAGGTGCGGAGGATCGCATACTTTTAGCTTTTAAACAGAGCGAGGGTTGCCATCCTAAGAATATTATTTGCACAGCGTAGCAGCATTGTGTTTATGTAGATCAAACATTTGTCAGCTGCCAGCCCGGAGCTCAGGCAGGTAGATGGAGTCTAACACACCAGAGGATCGGCTGCTACGGTTCTGCCCATCTGCAGCAGATGAATGACGCCTTCAAAGACACCTCAGCCTCAAACTGACAGCACATATTCCACATTCATCTCCTGCCATGGCTCCACGGGATCATACGCTCAGCGCTGCACAAGAGGTGAAGAGCAATTCCATTAGCTGTCAGCCACTGAGATGCCTCTGTGGCAGAAACCTGGAGACAAGGGAGAGGAAAACATGATTTTAACCCCACTGGCATCAGGCGCTATAAGCAACTAAACACAAAACGACTTTAATGTTCACAAATAAGAAAACTTACACAAAACCTATGTTTGAAATGTACAACATATCTGTCAACAATAAACTTAAATCTTAAGAATATACATCACCATAAAAGGAATTACTCACCTTAGCCGATAAAAGACTTCAGAAATTCATAAATTAGTTGGAACTACTTTAACTGAAAAGCAGAGATAGAAATGTTATTAGTAATTGTTAATCTAGATTAGGACTGCTGCTCAATATATCGATATTGTGATATATCGTGACTGATTTTTGGCAATACGTGTATCGATACAGAGATGCGTATAGTGATCATTTTAAACAACATAAAATCACTAGTCGGTCCACCTCCACCGTCTATCTGCAAATTGAGGTGCCGTCCGCCTGTCCGTCCGAGGGAGCGGACCTCTCCTTCACTGTGGAACTCCTACAGGTTTCTACTTTTTCCCAAAGAGGTTTGGTAGTTTTTCCTGGCCGAGAAGGAGGGTCTAAGGACAGGGGAGCTTGGGACATCTGTCTCAGGACACGGGATGCTGGGACATTACAGGTCCCTATGAACATTGTTTATTCTGTTTTTATTCGTTTTTTTCCACTGTAGCCCCTCGAGGCAACTACTTTTGTGATTTTGGGCGTTACAAAAATAAATTGAATTGAACTATAAATTACACTGTTCTTCACTTCTAAACCTACAGACGGCTGCAACAAGGCTGAATCTGAGGATCTGAAAATGTGACTTAATCATAGGACAGTTGTATTCTGATATAAAGGACACAGTGAACATGAAATCCTAATGCATTTGGTTGTTCTACTTAATCAAAACATACATTTTAGAAAACTTTTAACACCGGTTTTAAGGTATATCCATGTATCAGGACGCGTATCGTATCAAGTTCCAAGTGCGGAGATTCGTATCGTATCGTGGCCCGTGTATCGAGATATTCTATGTTGAGGTACTAGGCAACACCCAGCCCTAATCCAGAATATATTTGTATTTGATATAATACCAGTTCAAAGTGGTATGGACATGTTGCACCCCAAGATAAATCAAATATCTGGTCCGAATAGACTGCATACTCTGCAAAGCACCGCACCGATCGAAGGCCACCATCTCCAGTTGGATAAAAACAGCCTAATATACAACTCCCCCATTTAATTGCAGTCGTGTGTTCAATCAGAAAGCATAAAACTCCGGGAGGATAGGTGGCATCTGTCCGTGAGCTCGTCCAGGATTGATGTGACAGAGTGGGCCAGTACCGGACCCCCATCACTTTTATGGCATCTTAAGGAATCTTCTTTTTAATACAGCCCATTACTGCTGACATACAAATCTTCCCCAATGTGTTCCCTTCTATGGCCTGATCAATTTTTACTTTGCTGAGGCGTCCCCTTTTGCCTCATTTTGTCATCTAAAAATTCATATATAGGATTTTATTATGAGAAAAATTGCAATAAAGTACATTAATGTCCGCAGATGTGCTAAAGTCGGTGTTTGCCGGTTACTAAAAAGCTTTATAGAAAATAAAATTTGTTTCTGTAGTAAGCAGAACTGTTTAAATGTTATTTATTTTTATGTTCCTAAGAAAATATATTGTGAAGTGCAGCATTGATTTAGAACATAACCATGTCTCAGTGCGGGTCGGAAAGGCTGAATTTATGAATCCTTTGCACAACTTCTTTAATTGAATTTTCCAAATCTCTCACCACACACAAATAATCAATACCCACTGCTCAGGGAAACTTGCCTCAGAATTATTGGGACCTTTCTTTTTCAATTTTGTAGTCATCAGCACATACAGGAGCTGTGGGAATTTGTAATGCTGCCACTTCACTCCTGAGGATTTATGCCTGTGCCAAGTCTGATTGCTCACCAAAAGTGACTTCTTTAGACTGCTTTGCTAACTGAAACTTTTGTTAATCTTAAACAGGGACCGAAGTGATTCTCAACTGTCAAACAAACAGAACCAAATTATAGACTGTTTGACAAGAGGGGTATTTGAGATTAGTAGAAATGGTCATTATAGAATGGTCTTATTGAACATAAAACCTGCTAGTTTTTTTTTTTCCTTCTGTGACCTGTAAACAAATATACTGTATTTCATCATCTTGCAATTTATGTAATGAATTAATCCTCCCCCAAATTAACCAGTGATATTGAACTGTATGGGTTATTAGGCAGAGCATTATCAGACTGTTTTGATGTATAATAATATAATTTCCTGTATTATGGATCTGATGCTTGAGGCCATAGTTTCACATCTAAACAAACATTTTACACTAGTCCAGGATCATGCACAAAACCATCCACATCAACTGTCTTAGATTTCACACTCCCAGCAGATATAGGGCAGCTTTGAATAACAATTTGTTTACTTAAAATGTGTGTCTCAGTACACATAGAGGGCCAATTCTTTTCAACTACAATCTTTGTTGACATTGTGAGCTCTGTTGTTGTAAGGAGGTTTATGCAAAGCTGATAAATGTTACAGATCTACCATGTGACAAAAATGTGACATTCCTGGGGCGTGCATCCACAATGCATCATTTATGTTCATCTCTCTTACTGGAACTAATTAAAATAATTTCTAACAACCTTATCGAAAAACAAGCTGTCCTCCTGACAATAAAGGCTATTCATTTTCTACAAGTCACCATTGTGTGATTTGATCACAAGAATTGCTTTGCTTCAGGCATAAAATGTGCCTAAATACATTACATAAATTCTCTCCCCAGGAAATCTACTCCAGTTGTTTTTGTAGCCATAACAAAATGTTGTCTTTTTTCCAAAGGTTGCAAAGTACTCACTTGTTTAAAAGCGTTCATTGATGCGGATCATGTAAAATGGTCATGATGATGCAGGCAGAACAGAATTAAAGAGGCAAGTTGTAATCTGACAAATCTAAAAACTTGTGACTGCATTTCATACCTTTCTTGATCATCAATTAGGAGAAAATGTTTTTGTAGATTCTTGTAGCTTTAGATAAGGTCACAATCACACAGAAGGCTCGTCTGGTGGCTGTCAGCAACCACCAGACGAGCAACGATGACCAAAGCATTATTGACAAACTGCTAGTAGAACAGTACATTAAGAAGCACATCAGAATTAAACTAAATTAAAATATTGAACAAATACATGTTGAATTGTCAAATAATTAAATGTGTGTGGTGGTTTATTGAGGTCTTATTAATGCAATACACTTTACCTCGACATGGTTTCTTTGGCTCTCTATTTTCCTTCAGACGCAGCTTTACTTTGGAAGCTGAAAGACATGAGCGTCGGCCGCTGTCATCATATTATTGTGGCTCACACGCTCTTAGATTGGAGCTCATTCATGACTTACTCAGGTCCCTGTGTCTTTGTAGCTCACACTTCAGCTCAGCAGCAGCTTCAGAATCAAGACGCCCTTGTTCACTGCTGCCCCCTGCTGACTAATTAAAATACATACGTAGGGATATATATTCAGAAACGGTGGAGGAAATGGGAAGAGGCATGATAAAAGGGAACGGTCATGCCAGAAGTAATAATCTCTCGGTCTCAATGATCGTGATCGCAGAGAAGACATTTCCGCCTCCTGTTTGACAGATTCAAGGACAAAAAAATGTACTCACCAAAACTTCCTCCAGCTCTTTCCTGGCCTTGATGAATGCACTCGTTGAATTTTCCAGTTTGGACCGCAAAAAGTCCATCCTGCAAAATTAGTATGAATAGTATAAAGTTGTTCATGTTCATGATTGAAGGTTTGGTGATAAATCCATATTCTGATCATGTCAAATCATTAAGATGTCAAGGCAACAATCCCTCTTCTCTTGAAATACCGACATGCTTTTGGTATTTGACATAATAAACCGAGTGTTATGAATGTACCATAAATGTGACTCATGTAATGTAGCAGTGGCAGAACTATAAAATTAAAAACTAATGCTTGTTTTGATGGATGGGACGGACACAAAATGTCAACCGAGACTAAGGAAATGGTTCTTGTGTTAAGTGACTCTTATACAACTATTTTTAGTGCTATGTAAATCACTGATAATTTGGCCAGTGATGAATCTCTATCATTCCGAGTCTCCTGTCATTAAATTTGGATACGTCATTATGACCATCAGGAAAGTGTGGCAATTGAAATATAGCAACTAATAAAAGGGAGTTCTGTGGTCTTTGTCTGAATCTTTCTTGTGCGATACGTTCAAATTGCAGCATTTAATAGTCAGATGGATTTTAACAAATAAGAGGCCAAATTAAATAACTTACTTTTCTTCATCGGTCTCTGTGATATTGTCCAGTCTCAACGCTTTAGAATTGGCAGCTGAATAAATACAACAATAATAAATACATGCCACTTTAAAAATAAAACAGCTGAAATTTTAAATAAAATAATTATTGATAAATTATTGACCGTATTGATCAAAGGGAAACAAACCTGCTGGAGCAGTCACTTTTGATTGTGGTTGTCTTCTTTTTGGGAGTGGTATTTTTGAGGTTGGTGTCTTTCCGGGGGGAAAAAAGCTAAATTACTTGTTATGTATTCATTAAGGTACTCTTGTTGGTTTTACAACTACAATCATAACTGAACCTGGGATGCCAGTGCATTAACTTGCATACTGTTTGGTGAGATAGTAGCTGTGGTAAATAATTATCATAGTTTTTCATCAGTCAAGTTGCAGTGTGTGAAGAACATTTTACAAATAAAAGTTAAAAATTACAAGTAGTGCTGAGTTCCTCCACCTATGTCATCAAAAAGCACCATTCCATCAAAAATGCTGATAAAATGTACAAGCAACTTACGCCTTTCATGACAGTTTATTCATTTAACAAAATAAACATGTTGTCAGGTGTAATTATTTGTCAAATTATAACTAACATATGATGCATATGGATTTTGGCCTTTGTTTTCACGACGTAACATTATAAACGTCACCAAAACTGCCAAATTGGAGACAAAATTTAATCATATTCTTTTTGTCTCACTGAAAAGTCTAATGTGACGCATAGACTTTAACTGAGGACATCCTAGTGTCAAAATGTATGCATTTCCCATGCCATTTTTATGTGATTCTTGCTCTGAGTAATAAAACCTCTTCACTCAGCTCATGGCATGGTTTGGAGTCTGTGTATTGACCAGTTAATGATTATTCAATTACATAATTGGTTGACAACTATTTCTATAATCAATTAGTTGAGATTAATCGGTTAACTTCTCACAGCCCAAGGACAAATACAAGTTGTTTTGTTTATCATTAGCATGTTCAGAACATTCAGAATTCCAGACTCACTGAGCTACAGAGGTTAAACTAACTCTGATTCATGATTGGTGCAGGTGCTGAGAAGTGACCATTTAATGCCAAAACAAGTACAAACCTTTTTCTGATTCTGATTCTGATTTAGATCAGAGAGAGGACATAGGGGTTTGAACACACTGGATATCAGTATTGAAAATGGCGACACACTTATTTACCTTGTAACTGGGTAAATTTATCCTACTTTAATATTAATAATAATGCTAATAATGTTAATGTTAATGCTAATAATAATAATGATAAAAAATAATATACAGTAATACGCACAGAAAATGCTTCTAAATGACGTATTTAACTTTACTCACATGTTGTTTACTTTTCTTCTGTGTACTGCAATAAATGAGATTAACAATACGTTATTGTTATTACTAATATTCATATTCATATTATTATTAATATTAATATTATTATCATACTGATAATAACACTTAGTTGTATTAATCACATAAACGCTGTACATTTCAATGGTTTTTAAACAAGTTTACTCACGGCATTTTGATTTCCAGCTCCAGTGTTCAAAACTGGCGCTGTGCACCTTTATTTCTGGGCTCGTGCGGAAACAAATTATTCCTTTCGTTCCGCCAATGGATGATGGATAATTACAAGACACAAGTCATTTGTACATTTAATAAAATATGCCCCTAGCTCAACAATGAGGTTAGAATAGTGATTTCAATTTTTGACAATAATACGTAGCATTAGCATTTTTTGTTTTTGTTTCCTGGGAGCCGTTTTGGGTGTTGCGTACTTTTTTGTTTACCTAGCGACAGCAGTGGTTAGCAACGTTCTTCTACTCGTCTGCAAACGCTAAAGAGCTAAGTTTACTGACGTTATAACTGTTAACTGTTTTGTCAGTATGCAATTGAATAGGTTACTGATTTTATTAAATATTATAGCTCGATGAAATCCTAACAGTGCCTCCATAGGTTGTTGTTGTTGGTGGTGGTGGTGAAAAGATACTGTTGTGTCGATTGTAAAGAGGAGGATGTCATTTCAAGATTCTCCTCCACGTCCGACAGGAGAAGAGGAGGCTTTTTACATACAGTGCAGAGCTGCATATCTGTCGGTCTTTAAGTCTAGTCTGGCAAATATATCCTCAAAACAGCAGCTTTGTCGAGGTGAGATACTAAAACACAAGTTCATTCATGCACGATACCTTACAATTAACGGTATAGCAAGATAATGTGTAGCTTCCATCTAATACAGTTATTATTTTTACTACAATGTGACAGTATTTCTCTTTGCATATGGTGAAGAATTTGCATAAAGCAAATACAAATACTTGGTTTGTAGTAGGGATACATTATTTTAGAAGCAGCATTATTGCGATTAGATTAGATTGGCGTTAGATTGGCAATTTAAATTTAAAAAGTAGTGTTCTTTTCTGATTGCTCATTTCAAACACGTCTAGGAGCCTTTGAGAAAATACTAAATTATGAACTGAAAAACTAATACAGGAATCCTATGAATTTTAGAACATGTTAATATGTCTAAACTACTGCTCCAACAAGATTTTTTAAAATAAAAAAGACAGACATTTTTGTTCTGTGCACATGACTTTTTATCATCAAAATGATCAGAGTATTTGATTACTTGATCGATTTGATTGCGACATATTTTGCAGCCGTTCCAGTAGCATCTCATTACTACAATGTATTTCCTTTATATATGGTGTTGAATTGTCATAACATAACAAAATACTTGGTTTGTAGAATATTTGCTCCATCTAAATGATTTGTTTCTGCTTTAGTTTTGCAGCAGGCTGGAAGAAATCCATCTCAAGCAACTCTCAATAAATACTGGACGCAAAAAACCTCCAAGCTAAACTTTGACGACTTCTGTGAAATCCTCAAAAATGAGAAGGGGACGGATGAAAAGGAATTGCTAAAAGCATTCAGAAAACTAGACATTAACCATGATGGATACATAAGTCACAGTGAGTTGGAGAAGGCTCTTTCAAATGTGAGTAAAGTTTAAAAATATAATAATAAAGTTTAATAATGTTTACACTGATGTAACAATATGGTCACACACAGAGAGGTGACAAAATGACTACTGAGGAGATCAATGCCATTTTTTCCTTAGCTGACATCAACAAGGATGGGAAACTGGACTATACAGAGGTAAAATACTTTTGCAATAATAAACCTACTGTATTAATGCTGCAATAGGGCCCTATTGCTAAGCTTTCAAACTATGTTCATGAATCACTGGCTTATATGTGCTTTGATTTTCCCATCAGTTCTGCAGATTGTTTGTGTCTACAGTGGAACAGTGTCAGGTGGCTGCTGTAGAGAAACTTGAGGCTGATGCCAAGCTTAAGAGACAGAACTTCGGCAGCCAGTTCTACAGCCCTCCCAAGAGCTCAGGAGCATCTTCTACAGAAAATCAGGCTCTAGAAACATCCAGATCAGATGCAGACAGCACAGCTAAGAAAGGTAATCAGTTATTTTCCCTCTTACTATGTCATTGTTGTATTTGTACAACAACATAATATATTAAGAGTAAGCTAGTGTTGTCCATGCAATACAATATTCGAATTAACTTTCACTATTTATCATACTTTTTTTGAAACAATGGTGACGCACATTATTTTTATTGGAATAATTTAATCTCATGCAATTTGTGGAGCATATTTAAACTTTAAGCAATATTTTCTGACCAGTGTAGTCACTTTTATATGTTTTGGATAATGGGGGCTCTAACTTACTGACAAAAGTAAGTCTGCGGATAATAATTCCTATTTCTAGTGCTCAGTCACAGCAAAGACCCCAAAACACCTCACCGATTAGTTTAGATGAATAAATAATAGCTCTATTATTGATCAATTTTTTTTCCCTCACTCTGACAAATGGCCTCATTAAGTCAGACCATACATCATAATAGCCACACAATTAGAGCTGCTTGTTTGGAGGGGAGGGACCTTTAAAGCATTTCTGCCTTCAATAGATTGACAAAAGATCCATCTACTCAGGTAAATATGTTGTCCATGGCATGATGGGCTATAAACTGGTCCCCTATCTAACACAAGTAAAGCAGTTTTTACAACGCTGACAGCTTCGCTATCCACTTGTTTACCAACCTATCACATGGAAAGTGGATATGAAAATCTATGTTTTTTTTTGCACTATTCCGCAAAAGCAATATGTGCCAAAAAGGTCTGGCCTGGAATCTCAGATGTGTAAACCAGAGACAGGCAAGAGTAGGAAGACAAATGGGGTTGATTTAAGTGGTCAGTTCATGTTCGTGTTATTGATTCGGAGGATTCCACCACTTCTCACCGGGGAGATGATGAGGGATTAGGAGATGGCGGAGAGGAGTGTCCCGGCGACCACCACTGCAAAAACAAATGAGCTCCCACATACTAGTCGGGATTATCACATTATTTGCCTCTCGTACGTATTGATTTGTTTCTGGTACATTTTAACGAGACGGCGACAAGAGACGCCGCGTGGTTGTGCAAGTTCAATGTGTGCATTTGCCAGTACATCATGAAATCATATTATTTTATGGAAGAAAACATTTCATCTCCTTTTAAATATCGGACCCTGAAGCATAATTTAGATTTTCGAGATTACAGAAGTACAAAAATCATTACAAAAAAAAGATCAATAACAAATAGCATTGCAATCCATTTATTTTATCTCCTTTGCTTGAAGGCATAACGCATTACTTTGCATCTTGATTTTCCAAGATTGAAAACAATTATAGCCCCTCATTAGCAAATTGACATTTTCTGGCTTCAATTAGTGTTCAAAAGGGAAGGAGAAAAGGTTTTGCAAAATGAGACATCTGAATGGGCGCTGTTATGCCATTTGTAATTTAAAATGCCTCCCTAATTAATTAAAGAAGGTTAAGCTTTAGATCACATGCTTGTGTAGTCCAATTGGAATGGAGGCATCTTTACTTGAACTTTGTAATGGATTTCAAGGAAGACAAATGATAGTTTCAGTGATTCCACTTTTCCTTCTCATCTTTCTTTCAATGTGAGCGGTCTCGACTTGTGTGTATGTACCGTAGTAATCCGTCAAGCATTCTTAATTGTGCATTACTAAGTTAAATTCCTAATAAGTATTTTGTTTGTTATTCTATTTTACCCTTTTTTTAATCCTTTTGATTTCAATCTCATGTTTATTTTGCAGAAAGCCGTTCATCGTCTCGCTCCTCCTCAGCTCGCAGCAGGCGGTCTTCTTTATCTAATGTTATCACAATGACGAGTGGCTCTAAGATCAGCAAAGTACACGAGCCTTCAAATTTACAGGTAAACCCATAGCTTTTGTCACTCTGCAATGCAAATCTCCGTTGCTGCTTATATCTTATGATGTCCAAACTCAGTGGGCAGGGCCTAGAACTGTACAGTTTATGGACAAACAACAATCAGTTCTTACTTAAATACTCGACAAACATTTTCTGTAAGCAATTGTCTCACAATTTAATCTTTTATCTTCATGCTTTCTCTGCAGAAGATAATCAGGTCAGTTTATTTGATTAATAAGACAGAGGAAACGCTGAACTTTTGCTTTGGATGCTTTTTTCTGGGCTTAATTTTCAGTAAACCCAATAGCTACAGATACATATCAAAACCATGCGATTGAACATAGACCACTTTAAACATTTGTTTTGTGTGGTTTGCTTCATCCATAGACCTAATGTACGGTAGTGATGCATCATCATGTTATGTGTCACAGTATATTTTTTTGTTCCAATTTAACCCGGGACGAACGGATATACGCACACTATTGATCCTGGTGTTTTGTTTTCACTCTTTTTGGCTTAGCCTCAGCTGGTTTTCTTTACTTCAAGAGAAAAAAAAAGTACATAAATAAATTGCAATAACTGCTCCATCTCTCCGGCCTGAGCACACTGTTGAGATTGGAAAGGGCTCGACATCAATGCTGTAAGAAATGTGTGTCCAGAGATTACCTCCACAGGAACTTCACTTCACTATATTGGTTGCTATATTGCCAGAGGCTGATAATTGGGCTGGGGTGGTGGGGGTTTGCTGTGTTTTTGTTGCCGTACAGAAGATGTGGGTCTCTCCATTTCACTTTTGATAAGACATTTTTACAAGAACCATCTAACTACTGAATATGTAAATACTCCTTTGTTTATATAGGTTGGTCTACTATATTAAAAAGATAAAAAATATATATATATATTTGTGCAGTTTTGATTCGCGTAGTTGGTCCCAACACTCGACGTAGCTCTAAATCACGTTTGTGGTCAGAGCGGGTGACAGTGGCTGTATTACTCTGCCATCTGACCCTCTCTCTGTGGGAACATTAATTCTGCTGTTTTTAAGCTCTAAACAGGTGCCGATGGCAATTTCCCTCATTTAATATTGTCTGGACAAACCACTGAAGTGTTATGGTTTGATCTTGTATGCCTCTCACAGCCTACAATAAATAATCTGAGAAAATGGATTCCCTCTAAAGGTGCGGCATGCTCCATCTTTATGGTTCTTTCTTTGTTTAACTTAGTGATTTATTTGTCCACCAAAAGGAAATATGGCCCATTTCCGATGTCCCTGGTCCTCTATGACCATTCACAGCACGGCCACATCAACTGTGTTTTCTTTTAATGAGTCTCCGATGAGAAGAGGGAAAACTTTCTGCTTTGGTGTTCCTGTGTAATGTCTAAGTATGACCTTATTTCAGTTGCTAGATGAAGAAAAAATGGGGGGGGGGAAATAGATAAGGGTCCATAAATATTTCTGAGTATCCTCTTGGTAACGTTAAATGTCCATGAGTACAAGATTGAGGCTGTATTTGTCAAAGTTAAAAGCACTCCAATTTGCCACATACATTTTTGGAGAAAATGTTCTGTCCTGTCTAAATATAATGGAACACTTCTGCCCCCTTGTGGAGGAGTATCATATCACAGAATTGTATTTCTTGCTAAACTAACCAATAATTACGTTATGAAAAGTCCTCTATATTTGACCTCCCTTTTTATGTTTTTGTATTAGTTAAAATGTGTAAAATCATAATCATAATGGCAGTAAAGGGAGTAATAGTCATCTTATAAAGTGTCTTATGTCTTTCAGGACTGGCAGCACAGTTTTGTCAAAGGCTGTTTTTTTGTGGAGGAGGATGGACGTATCAGTTCTCTACAGTATCAGCTGCTCCTCCCTCAAACTACAGATGTCTACCTTACTATTCAGCCGGTCTCCCTCAGCAACAGACCAGGTATACTCCACACTTTAAAGGTTCACAATGTAACTTTTCTAGTGGTCTGATATCTGCTTGTTTCCATGTTTTTGCTTTACTTGGATTGTAGCACAGAATGGCATTATTTATATTGCGTTTCTTCAATTGAATGTATTTTATTGCCCATTGTGGCAATGTCGGCTGTATTGCTCAGTTTAAATGTAGTTATATCAACGCTAGAGTTTATTCTTGGAAAGAGAAACTAGAATGATAGCTTTAGTTCAATGTTAGCTGTTTTACATCTGAAATTAGAGTTTATCCAGCTCTACTGTTTTATTACATTCATTACATACATTAACAATTTAAATACATACATGTTATTGACTTTGTGCAAGTATTTATTGAGAGGTTTAATGTCCAAGAGTAAATTTGATCTAACATATTTAAAAAATAAGGTTTGTCTCAAGTATTTTGCAATTTATAGCGCTTATAGTAGTTTAAAAAATGGTGCCAAATCGGGCAGGACCCTCCACTTGAAAAGTTACATTGTGCATATTTAAATGTGATACTTTCATCTTTGTATTCTGTCAAATCACTGTAGATAAAAGGTTATGTTGTGTTTTTCAGACAAGTCCGATTGGCTGTCAACAGACACAGCACTTTTTGTCATGACACCTGGTGAAAACAAGGAAGAATCTGCTTTAGTTTGTTTTACTGAATCTAAAGACAAAGAGGTATGTGATTAAAACTTGATTTTATTTGTTTTGTTTGCTACAATTAAAAACAAGTCAATGTAATCCCTCATTTGTCCAGACGTGGTAGAAAATATTTCCGAATCCAAAAGACATTCTCAATCTGATAAAAAATAGTTGGAGAGCATTTATACTCTCTTGAGCTCAAATTAGTCCTGCCCACAGGGAGGAGTTATAACTGAAACTAAAACAGCTTTGTTTACTTGTCTGTCAGTTTCACCTACAATGTGGGTCATCAGGGTCTACCCTAAAAAAGAAAACCCTTCTTGAAACAGAAATGGAGAGTACTGTACTCTTGTGTCACCCTGGCAGAAACCTAAGCCGTCCAATGCTAATGAGGTACTTGACTGTTTTAGTTTAGACCACAATAGGGCCTAAAACCTGGAAAACAGTCATAACTGTGGGCATAATTAATTTGAGCTCAAGAGAGTATAAATACTAACCTCTCAAACCATTTACTTCAGATTGAAAATGACTTTCAGACGGAAGTCGAATAGTCTTTTTTTTTAAAACAGAGTTCGGATGACTACCTTAAAAACATTTCCTACCGTACACTTAAAAACAGTTTCTCTTTACAGAAGTATGTTTGGAGAGGAGAGCTGAATGCAGGGACTTACCACTTGCTTCCATTCAGCAGTGGTTGTAGGTTAAAGAAAAGTAACAAGAACACAGCCACTTTTCATAAACCCAAAGAGCTGGTGTATCGGACTGACACAGGGGAACTAGATCTGTCTCGAGAACTCAGGTTTGCATTACGACAGCCTATGTACATTTTAGAAGATATTAAGCAGAATTCTATCTTTTTGCAGTCTTTTATTGAGTTTAAAAAAGCTACAAGAGATAATGGCACTCTATGAGCCGTGTTTTGTTCTCTTTGCCACAGGGAGGTGCTGTCTGACGTATTTGAGATGATAGACATAGATGGAAATGGTTTAATCAGTCTAGATGAATACAATTTGTTTGAGCTCAGAACCAGTGGGGAAAAGTGTGACAAAGACGCCTGGGCAGTCTGCAAAGGTGAAGTAAAACATGTGCTTTTGTGGTCACAAAAAACAACAACTAAATGTCTGTGTCATGATGGTTACAGAGAACTTTGATATGATGAACAATCAGCTGACAAGGCAAGGGTTTATGGAGCTAAATCTTATGGAAGCTACAGAGAAAGATGGGGACCCAACTGACTTGTGGCTAACCCTTGAAGCAATGGGATTTAACCGTATGCTTGAGCTTTTGGAGGTGAATATTACATTGGAGGTATTTCCGCTGTCTTATTCAGATTGAAAAATATCATGTTTACTCTTTGATGCTTTCCTTCAGGCGTGTCCGTTCCAAATTGATATTTTCTGTGAAAGTGCCCGGCCACTGTTGCACCCAATCTGCCTGGACTCAGCAACTAAACTTCTTCACCAAGCTGTCCACAAGTCTATAACTGCCAAAGCACAGGCCAAGCCTCTGCGAGGGACTGACAACGTTTTGATCCACACATACAAAGGAGATCATAGGATTTCCTCCCTCATCACCAATAAGGTACAGCTAACAATCCTCTGTCTCTGACCTGTTTAATGGCAATGAGCAACATTGTTTTACACTGAACCGAATAAATTCATGAATATAGTGTAGCTTCATCATCAAGACTGTTTTGACTTTTTTGAGACAAGTGTATGTTTCATGAGCTCTTGTCACACACTACAACTTAAATAATAATCACATAATAACATAAATAATAAAAACAGGCAAAAACATCTGATTAAAACAGGTTCTCGTCTGAAAAGGACACACCTGTTTGTCACTAGTGCTCCGTCACTGTGAACTATAGTCTCTCCTCAAATGGCCAACACTTCATTCTCTTTGGTATATTCTCATTTACAAAACTAGCATTGGTAAAACCCTTTATTATCTCCGTTCCCTCTGTTCCGTTTTTCTACCCTAATGATTGGAATGAGCTGCAGTTTGATCTCTTTAGTTGCCTTCAAGTCATCCTTAAGTCCTGTAGTTTCTGATGAGTGCACCAGTTTTTAAGTGACTCTTTCATACTCCTTATTGTTAATGTGTGAAATATCTGTATATTATTGTATGCACAGTAGCTCTGTTCTTTGTGCTTGTATAAAACCTTTTATATATTATAAAACAAATGTAACTTATATTAACATTAGTCAGAGCTCATTGTGTTTGTATTGCAGACCAACCAGAAAGTTACGATCCATGTCAACAATGAGCAAAGCAGGAACTGCTGCAGCAGTAGAGGCATGAATGTTTTTGCTGTGGAAATTCCTGCTCGCACCAAGATGGTTAGTATTTACTATCTTTATACTGTTTCTATGTAACATTTGAAATGTATTCATTTTAATAGTTTATAATTTTATTTTAAGGTCTGCCATCACGTTCTCCCTCTTAATGAAAAACAGGACTGGACTTACAACTGTATAGAAAGCATACTACCCGGCATCTAATAAATACAGTTTTGAAGCTGCTCTTCACACAGAAAGCATCAACATTAACTAAGAACTTGGTCTTGTATGATCATAGATGCTCTCCATTTTTGACCATGTTTTTTGTCATTTGGGCTCCTACATTGTGTCTTAAGTGAACTTTATTGCTTGAAATCAGTTTATTACATATTTATGCAAAATAATGTTTCCTTTTGCTTGCATAAATGTGAACTGATACTGAATTAAAAATACTTTTCCTCTTTCAGGTTACATGTTACACTTGTCTATGTTTTATTTATTTTGTTTAATATTTTTTTGATCTGTATCTTAGTATCAACTAACTCATTTTAAGTTGCATGCCTCCATTGCACTCAGGTCTAAACTTTATTTGCCCTTGGCCTTTGCAGCTGAGAAAAGTCCTGCCCTACTATTTATATCTCCCAGGCCAATATTTGCCCTTTGACTTTCTCTGCTGAAACAGTAGAGCAGATCAGCTAAATGTCACATGTGTAAGGCGTATTTAATGTTGTGTCTTCGGTGGGTTAAATGTATGGCGAAAGTAGCTTATGAGGCCACTCTGCTTGGTCAATTTGTCTGTAAAGTTAGGTAAGAGGAAATGGCATATTCAGTTTATTTTTTTTCACTTGTTCACAAAGTTTTATCAATTATATAAAAACATAATCGTGATTAGAAGAATAGAAACATATTTTTGAAAAGAATGATCGATCAATCGCTGCATTAGGTTATTGCTAATCCTACACATTGCACCTTTCTCAACAGGTTTGGACTTTGCTCAAGCTAGATCAAATAATGTGATGCAATGGGCAAACATTTATGGATTCCTTTGCTATTTCACAATTTTGGTAATGTATTTTTGTTTGCAAAGAATGCACACGTTAGATCTCGAGGTTATTCGATCAGTGATTATTGATATGTGTCATTAGGTACGAAAGCCCCACTGTAGAGACAACAGGTGACAGAACCAAGCATCTGTAATTGCAAAGAAATGCAAGATAGTATACGTTCAGCAGGTACCCACCTCCTCCAGAAAGTACATAGTTCACCTTTAATTGAACGTTTTGGTACATATTTTGTAAATCTTGAAGAACTGTGTTGTTGAGTGCAAAATTTGCCATTAGCCAATAACCAATAACCATGTCATCATTACATTTTCATAACGATAACGACCTCATTAACATCCACCTAAAAAGTGACATGACTTTACTGAATGAAAAACAGCATGTGGAGTTGCCGTGACCCGGATTCGAACCGGGGTTGCTGCGGCCACAACGCAGAGTACTAACCACTATACGATCACGGCGAGCTAACCCCACACGAGCGGCATACCCATGGAACTTTTAAGTAATGGGGGCAAAGGGGGCTCGTAGATCACTGATTGTATGGACCATGGATGGACACTGAGCCCCCCTCTGCTGACCCCCCTCCACCCTCCTCACTCGCTCTTTAAACCGGGTGGGCGGGCCGTGTCTGGGGGGCGTGTCCCGGTGCGTACGTGCGCGCTGGCTCCACACTGCGTCCCTCTCCTCGGATAAGGCTGCAGGACACGGGGGGCGGCTGCTGCTCAGGGCTCCAAACTCGACTCAAAAATGGTGAAGATAACCACAGTCAAGACCAAGCCGTACGCGGACCAGAAACCAGGGACCAGCGGCCTGAGGAAAAGGGTCACGGTCTTCCAACAGAACCAACACTATGCGGAAAACTTCATCCAGAGCATTCTTTCAGTCATCGAGCCCTCGGAGCGCCAGGCGGCCGCTGTGGTGGTGGGAGGAGACGGCAGGTTTTTCATGAAAGATGCCATTCAGCTCATCGTCCAGATAGCCGCAGCAAACGGGGTCAGTGAAGTGGTGTTTTCGTGTTAGCGGCGTAATGCTAACTTAGCCAGCCCGGTATGTGACATTTGGGCTAGCACGTTAAGCTAGTAGCCAAGTTCAAGCAAGTTCATTCTGCATCTGGTTTCTCACGGTATCCAAGTATTACACTATTATTAATCAGCTGTGAGTTATTTTTGATGAATTCAAACGTGCAATTCGAGCAGATGGTCATGAATGCTACATGCTAGTCTATTTTGAGCTCACACCATAAATAAAGGACATGCTTTGATACAGGTTTGAACTAGCTCTGTCTGGTTGGTGCAGAAAAAAACCCTAAAATAGACAGTTAATGCCCCTTTTATAGTTTGCAATATATCATGGTGAGTGGGCCTTAGTAACAGGTGTAAATTACAATACTTCTTTGGACATTCCCTGAGATGTTTCTGCAGCACTGCTCCTCTCCTGGGCAAAGTGCAGCAGGGGTCACGTCACGCGATAACCTTTTGACATTTCAAATTGTAGCTCTGCTTCATGTTGCCTCAATCAATGTGTAATCGATATGTATATTCTTCAATGCAATGGACAGAGAACCTTGTTGTTTCATAATGTTCTGTGGAGTATGGCCACAGGGGGCGTGTCCGGAACGTGCACTTGGTCACGTTGTGCTGCAAATGTCTATGGGATAGATTTGGGCACTGATTTTAATCAGTTTAATTAACTGTTGTTGTTTTTTTATATATATTTTTTGTATGTTTATTTGGAGACCTTTTTATAAATTAATGAATAGCCTGACCAGCCAGTCCCTCCTACATTCTGTTTGCATGTATTGTCAAACATAGTAATAGTATAGTATAACTTAATATATGACATCATAATTTGTAGTTATTGCCAAAGTAGTATATGAGTTTATTTAGTGACCATGATTTGTTTTATAAATCGTAAGTAAGTCAGTGGCCCACAAGTTCCAAGTCCTTAAATTACTGAACACAGCTCCTGTTTTTGTAAATAGTCCTGTTTTACAGAGAAGTGGAGAGGGACATGTTCCAATTTTTCTTGTAAACATTAACATTAAACACTGGAAGCACATGTAATGATCAACTGTTAGAAATAATGTTTTCTAAACACATTTATTTTTTTGAGCAGAAGTATTGTCACAGGGCTGACTCTAGTCAAGTCATCAAAAAAGCAACTTACAACTTGTTCAGACAATGTATTCTCTTTCACAGATTGGAAGCCTGGTGATTGGTCAGAATGGCATCATGTCGACTCCTGCTGTCTCTTGTGTGATCCGCAAGATAAAGGCAGTGGGTGGGATTATCCTCACTGCGAGTCACAACCCCGGAGGCCCCAATGGGGACTTTGGCATAAAGTATAACATCTCCAGTGGAGGTTGGATGCATTTTATTATACTATTGTTTAAACCAGAGGTGGGTAGAGTAGCCAAAAAAGAGTAAGGTAATTTCAGAATAATGTTACTCAAGTCAAAGTACTTACCGGTTTTAGTGTTCCATAAAATCACTCGAGTAAGAGTATGATTTTTCGATACTACCACTCAAGTGAGAGTAATTTTAAAATAACAATTTTAAGTCGGTGTAATTGGAAGGAAAAAAGATACAAATAATGCAACAATATTTACAAAGAAGAACACACTAAATTAGAAACAGAGATTATATTTTAACATGCTAAATAAAAAATATAAATGCTCAAATAATTTAATATTGTAGACATAAAGCTTTTGTCACTGACTCTGATTTTGGGAAGAGAAACTAGAACCTTTACTCAACTAAGAGTACTGGTAATTCAATCTAAATATTACTAAATGAAGGAGTAAAAGTATTCAGCCCAATAACTACTCAAAGTACAATTTCCTTAAAAAGTTACTGAAGTAAATGTGATTGAGTATTGCCCACCACTGAAAACAATACATTATGAATTGCTCTAACTCAAGCCATTCTTTCGTCCACAGGCCCTGCTCCTGAAGGCATCACGAACAAAATCTTTGAAGTCAGCAAAAGCCTGCAGGAGTATTACATCTGTCCAGAGTTGAAGGTGGACATTTCCAAAATCGGCAAACAGACATTTGAGGTTGACACCTTCAAACCTTTTACAGGTATAATTATTTGGCACCTAATCTGAAATGAAAGACAACACACTACAATGCAATAATATAACGACTTTGTTTTTTTTCTCTTTCCGCCATTATGTAGTCGAAATTGTAGACTCTGTTGAGGCATATGCAGAGATGCTAAGAGGTATATTTGACTTTGCTGCGCTGAAGGAGCTTCTCTCAGGATCTAACCACATCAATGTCCGTCTGGATGCAATGCATGGAGGTACTGGATCTAACAGCGTCACATTTTATTAGTTATTTTCATTTAAATGTGAATTAGTTGCAATAAACTTAAGACCATCAGGAATATCAAGGTGTTCACATGCCAAAAATCCAGGTTGTTTTTTTTCTTCTCCAGTGGTCGGTCCTTATGTAAAGAAGATAGTCTGTGAAGAGCTGGGTTCTCCTGCCAATTCCGCTGTCAATTGTGTTCCCCAAGAAGATTTTGGAGGCCACCACCCAGACCCTAACTTGACCTATGCTGCTGATTTAGTTAATACAATGAAAGGAGGAGAGTATGACTTTGGAGCTGCTTTTGACGGTGACGGCGTAAGTTTAAATGCGTCTTCAATAAGGAAAGAAACGCCTCAAATACTAGCCAAACATGCTAACTGTCTGGGCTTCATAATATTTTCTCCAGGACCGCAACATGGTGCTTGGTAAACACGGCTTTTTTGTGAACCCGTCTGACTCTGTGGCTGTTATCGCTGCCAACATTACCAGTATCCCGTATTTCCAGAAGACGGGAGTGAAAGGCTTGGCCCGTAGTATGCCAACAAGTGGAGCGCTTGACAAGTAATGACACTTCGAACAATCGTCTCTGCCCTACTCTGTGATGAATGTTAATGTTTGGACGTTGGTCTCTTTTGTGAAGTGTGGCAAAAGCTATGAAGATGCAGCTGTATGAGACTCCTACAGGCTGGAAGTTCTTTGGCAATTTGATGGACGCTGGTAAACTTTCCCTCTGCGGTGAAGAAAGCTTTGGAACAGGTGAGTTTGCATGTTAAGTAGGAACGATAATGATAATAAACTATGGAAGTGTCTACGCCTCAACATGTTTTTGTTTGAAATGCAAAGGCTCAGATCATATTCGGGAGAAGGACGGCCTCTGGGCAGTGCTCGCGTGGTTGTCCATTTTAGCCACCAGGAAACAGAGCGTTGAAGAGATCATGAAGGATCACTGGCAGAAGTTTGGTAGGAATTTCTTCACAAGGTCAGTTTCATAATTGTATTCAACTTCATTTGACACAGTACTTTGACGCCCTCTTGTGGCATGTCTGTAAAACTCAATTCCATCATTAAACTTCGATGTTCAGGTATGATTATGAGGAGGTTGACTCTGATGCTGCCAACAAAATGATGAAGGATCTTGAAACAGCCATGTTTGACCCGGCATATGTTGGAAAGAAGTTTTCGTCAGGAGAAAAAACTTATGAGGTTGCAATCGCAGACAACTTTGCCTACACGGATCCTGTGGATGGAAGCGTGTCTAAAAATCAGGTACGAGGGACATGGGTTATTCAAAACATGAGCAAGTCTACAATGTTGTTCGGATCACGAAGTACAGAGACTGTTCTTTTTTTATATCAAAAGGAACAAATTTGGTTACAGTCACAGAAACACGACGCTTTTCTCAGTGGACCTAATCCTAGCCCCCTGAAAAACTAAAATCATCCAGGTTGTGAACTTTTTAAACTATTTGAGAATCATTTTTTTCACAAAAGCCCTCGTCTTTCATGCGTCATTGGTTCAAATAATTTAGCCATCATACAACACCACCCTCCCCAGCTGCTGCAGGTTTCTCAGTGTGCTTTTACATCTCCATTCATCTCACTCTCTCATCGCTTGTCTCTCCACCTCTCACAGGGCCTCAGGATCATCTTCTCCGACGGGTCGAGGATTATTTTCCGTCTCAGCGGTACAGGCAGCGCCGGAGCCACGGTCCGGCTCTACATTGACAGCTATGAGAAAGACCCCCAGAAAATTTACCAGGACCCACAGGTCAGTGCAATCTGGAGTTATGTCCTCCAGCTACATCCACAGAGGGCTAAGCTCGACAATAAAGTCATAAACCCACTTCACCAGTACCAGAAAACCATGAAGTTTAGAATATACCCCTGCAGACAAAGCATGTATTATGAGTAGAACATGTCGTAGTATTCATATTGTAGATTGTTATAAAAATGCAATCCTCAGGGTTTTATTTAGCATTGGAGAGGAGCCGAAGACATCTGGCTGTAATTTCAGTAATGTCATCAGATGAAACCAGGATTCAGAAAAGTAATACAATTTCAAGATGGGAATGAACCGACTTGGACAGAAAGCGGGTACAACGCATAATAAGGAACATTTTAAATTTGACGGGTTTCGATTATTGTTTTAAATAATGAATCCTGCCAAAACCTTCCCTCAAAAATGTCAGGGGATGAAAAGAATAGTCTGTTGAACACAAAGCATTAAACGCTTTGAAAGTAAAAGTGCTGCTCTAGATTTTGATCAATATATAAAATGATTGATTGCATATCGAGTATCGTCTTTAATCTTAAATACAGCAGAAAAAGATGATTGAAATCAACAACGGAACAAACTTGTGCTGTAACCTTTGAAACATTGATACACATGTCATTTTTCTGTAAACGTTTTTCTCTGAAGGTGATGTTGGCTCCTTTGGTTGACATTTCCCTGAAAGTCTCTCAGCTTCACGAGCGGACGGGACGCACCGGCCCCACAGTGATCACATGATCTGTTTGACACTGCCTTCCCTTCACCCACGGCAACAGGATACCTCTCCGCTCCGAGGGTGAAGCGCCCTGTCTCGACTTCAGCCTCTGGTGCTCTTCAGTTCTTCACCACGACTAGATAAACTACAGTCATCATTACGCTGTGCTTTTCTCATTTAAATGTGAATCAGCATTAATTAAGTGTTGCATAGTCTGTTTATTATGTCATAAGAGCCCTGTACGTCTGTAGATGTTGCACTGCCACGCTGTTGTTGTAGCACAAAGCGGGAGTTGTCTAAGGTTGACTTTTTGTTTGCACTTAATTCATGAACGTCCATGATTCTAACAGCAGCATGGTGAAGTTAGTGTTTCAGTTCTGCTTCTCACCGCTAGATGTCCCTGTAGCTTGAGAAACTTTATTGTAAATGTAAGCAGGACATATGCAGTAAGTCCTTTTATGAGACCTATGTTACAGTATGGTATTAAAACATTTCATTCTGTTGATACTTTGGACACGTTTAATCAGTACGGTAGCAATCCTGACTGACGATGTGCCTTTCCTTTGCTCATGTCCCCGAACAACTGAAAAACCATCGATCCCACAGAGAAAACGCTCTTCCATAACCTTAATAAAAGCATTGCCCAATCATAATACTGTGGTTGTGATTCAAGACGTTTCATTTCTTTTAAACAACTGTCTGCAGTGGCCTTAGTTGACCTGGAGTTAATGATGACCTTTTTATTAGTTGTGAAACAACTCTGACAAATACAAATATCCTTTCCTCCTCCAGCCAAGAGTTGTAGTCAAAAGTCTCAAATGTTGGAACACTCCAACAACTTTCCAGAGGCTTGTTAAAATCCACAAAACAAATCATTTCCCCCCCCTTTTTCCCCCCAATGTTGTTCTGCAATGAACGTCAACATACTATCGATTAATGAGAGCAATAAGACTCGGGAAGGGAATCCACATAGTATTATCTCAAAAGCTAAAGGGATTCAAGAAGTATTTTTCATAATGAGTTGACAACAAGTTGGAATTATGCTTGATTAATAAGTATTTCCTGAGAAAACTTGGATATTTGGACATAAATTGGGCGCTATTAAGTAAATGAGCAGAAAGTCAGGGTAAAATTGGGTGAACGCAGAAGAGAAAACTGCCTCCCTTCCAAAATGTATGTCATGTCTTGATGTCCTTCACGTTGATTGCAGCGACAACACAATTATTGGGCCCGTTTGTGCTGATCTGCAAAACTCAATGTGATTTCGGAAGCCGTTCAGAATTCATGGTGGCACAGCTTGTCAATCACGAGAAAGGCAAACATCATTTCAAATCGCAACTTCAAATAGCTTCAGCGTGCTCAATTTCTCTCTCAAACAATTTTCTCTAAGGTACTAGTTTTGCTTTTGGGTTGTATAAGTGCACTAAACAGTTATTTTTTTTCTTTCTTCTCTATTCCCCTAAGCCATCATTTGTTGAAACATTTACCATATTACACTGCATTGTCAGACTTTGTAGTGCGTCTTTAGCGGCTAATGGCTCACAGACCAGATTTGGACTGGCTGTCATTACATCAGGCAATCACCAAGAGGCCTATATTAATTAAACCTGACCGATCCACAGCTATTATGTCCCACAGACTTTCTTTAGGCATGTGCGGCTTGGGATCTTAAAGGTGGCTCATTGGTTACTTGTAAAAAAGGAGGTGCCATGACAGACAAAGACACTATTCTTCTATTTAAATAAGGCCTAAGGGAAATGAGCCCATGGACATTATCAGGAAGAGTTGGTTCAGAGCTGACTCCAAATAAGTTCATTTATTGGCAGGCATTTGCTTGTCTTTTGTCTCAAATATTACACAAAAAAGTGAGAATAAAAAAAAACTAATTGTATTGCAATTGAAAACAACTCAAAATTCTATTAGACAAGTCAAAATGTACACAAATCGAGAAAAAAAATCTACTAATTCAAGGATAAAGTTTTAATTCTAGAGTTAAACTGTGGTGTGCAATGCTCAGTTACTTCTCAGAGTACTTTTTGGACTCCTATTTGAGTGTGATATTTGACAGTGTAACATTACTTATAATTCAGTAAAAGTTTCTGAAACTCTCCCCAGTGTTTCTTGCAGCTTTTTTCAATTACATTTTTCAGGTCCATCTTTTGAATATGCCAGATTTTGGTGCATTATTTCTTGTTTTTTTCCTTCCAATCACATCAACTTTGAATTATAAATCATATCTTACCTCCAAACTGTTACTCTTACTGGAGACTTTCTTCAAATAAATTTTTTTTTACTCTACTTGAGTCACTTCTTGCACCACTACTTTGTGAATAATATCCTTTTAAAGTAACTTTCTAGTATCTTACTGATCTGCGTCTGTCTATTTGAGTGTATTTTCCTTGTTTTGCTCTGATAAAGCTTGGCAATTCATTATCTGGCACTCATTCTCTGGATAAAATGAATCATTTCTTAATAATACCGAATCTTAAGAGAATGTTATTACCGGTTGGAACTGCATTGCCAGAGAGGTCTGCGTTTCACAGCTGCCTCTAGTTTCAGTCTTTTATACCATTCTTTTATCGGCCCATTTATGGCACAAGCGCACACAAACGCATTCAATCCTACTGTACAGCATCAGAGGCCGGTATAAGTTTCACCGTGCCAAAGCAAAGTTCAAAAGTTTGTTCATAAAACCTGTTTGATTCGTGTGAGCATGCCCGTCGAAAGCTCAGATCAGATGCAAGCCTAAAAACACACGAGGGATTACTTTTCCTTTTTAATTAATAGAAAAATACACATTAAGTTTGCAAAGGGGGATTTGAAGGAGAGAAAGGCATAAACCACCAGTGTACACATAGTCCTTGGGGATGGATCAGACTGCGTATCCTCTTTATAAACCGTCACGCAGACTTAAAAATAATATGAAGACAAACTCCAGCAGACGCCACACGTGAAAGGGCCCATTGTCCAGCCCTGTGCGCGTCTGATTGGGGCACGACTTGTGTACCATTTATGGGATTTCGGATGAAAGAAAAATTGGATAATGAGGCATTAAAGACTGGTATTACTAGACGTTTGGAATCAATGTCACATGTCTGCGTTTTAAAAGAAAATGAGAAATGTGTTTTGTACCAAGTCGGAACGAGAAACATAAAGGCCACACAAACAGAACAAGCACCGAGGTTGTAGGCTGAACATTGCAATAATTTGTGTTATTTTACAGTGTGTTATTGTTATATTATGTTTGCCCAGGAGAAAGGAAAGTAATTTTGTATTTTCTAGTCAGTGCCACTACTGCAAAATATATTTAGAGTGGTATTGGGCCGTATAAAGCAAGAACAGACTAAAAAGGCAATGTAATAAACAGTTTAAAATAATGAATATGCAATGTTTTATGTGTACATATAACTTTATCTAATACCCAACATATATGGGCCATTTTATTTTATTATACTATTTTCTCAATAACCCTGGTTTAGTCATGACTTGGTTTGGCCCGGTTCTTGTCCCGGTTTAGTCCAGGTTTAGGTCTGGGCTTTAGTTTTTTATGTAAGTGTGAATGACAGAGAATTGTCGACATGTTTTATTTTGTTGTTTACACTGGGAAGGGAAGTTTCTAGTTCACCCTTTACTGGGCATCAAAATTAGGTTCTTGTAATTCATGGATTTTGATGTCAAGACAACAATCAAGCAACATCAGAATCAAAATAAAAATAAAAATGTAAAAGGAAGTAAAGACTGAATGGAATATAGGCTTTTTTATCAACCATTGTTTCCACTGACCCTTTTGATGCGGAGGGGTGAAAAATCAGCAACATTGCCATAATAATTAGCAATTACATTCGATATTTTGAATGATAAAAATGCTCATTTTGATTTAGACTTGGACAAACTTTACCGAGGCACAAAGAAGACACAGCAGCTTAAACTCATACATTTCTTCGGTGGAAAGAACAAACACATTGGAAATTGTGGAAAAGCCACTCGCGCCTTTGTATCTCCATTCCATCTCACTGACTGATTCGTTAACGACATGTTTCTCCGCACAAGGAGCTTCACTGTCCACTGCCAGACGCCTGAGGGATCTGCTCCTCAAAGACACTTTTCCACCCGGATGACACATGGTCGCAGTCTTTAATAACATCTTACTTAAGTCCAAAAGTTCACTCGCTACAGATCAGTGGAGACACAATAAGACAAGCATTATATTTATCATAAACAGTAGCCCAGTTGCCATAGGAATTAACAATGCAGAACTAAATATTGTATGTTTTGAGTGATGAAAAGTACTCAAAATGACACAGGGAACTAAAACCCGCGAATAGCAGTTATTTGACAGGGGCATTTCCTGTGACTTACTGACACGTTCTTCTCTATAATCAGTTACGCCTAATCTTTCATCCTCTGCCGTCGCTCGACTACAAAGGTTGCTCTATTCTCTTTTTCAGTCAGATGTAAAATCACGCTCCATGTGATCTTATGCACAAATGCACTGAAGAGGCCATTGAAGACATTTCTGCACTATCGAGGCAATTGTCCGAGACGGTTGGTCTCCAAGCGTCTCAGTTTTGTTTGTATCATTGAGTGGTTCTCCAGCTAATTCCAAAAAATGACAACATTTCACACAAACTGTAGTGGAGTGAGTCAGTAGTAGACCATCAACTATGCTAACAATCCTCTGTTGAAGTAAGCCATGTTCAGGGAAATGAATGTGGTGATCTGAACCCACTGTGCCTTGTAGTTGATATGTTCAGCATGTAAATTATAATCTGTTTGACATTTAGGGTTGAAAGGTGTTTCATTTATAATGGTCAATAACATATATATGACTTGCCTAAAGTTCTAAAGTGCATGCATTTGCAACTATCACCATATAATCACAATTAATATTTTGTAACAAAGGTAATGAAATGTTATATACCGTAGTAATAATAAAGAATATGTCTAGTACTTCTACTGCTACTAACACAACCATGACTATTATTACTAATACATGGTTATTTGATGTTTCAGACAGAAAACAAATAAATAAAATAAGTATTCAGCACCAGTAGCAGGCTCTTCAAACATGAACTAAAACAAATGAGTACTTTATCATGTGCAATATAAAATCAATAAAGCGGTTTTAATCTGTTTGAAGATGTAACATTTCTTATGGATGCACTGCTACTTGAATGTTCTGCAGTGAGGCTTAAACTTCATGGAGACAAGCAGGTAAGTGCCACCACTTCAAGTTATAGGTCAGATCTGTGGAGAGGCGTACAGTAAGAATCAATTTTTGGTATTATTATCATGAAAAAAAGTAAAAAACCACATTATTTTATTATTTTATTTATTTTATTTATTTTATTTATTTTATTTATTTTATTTATTTTATTTATTTTATTTTATTTTATTTATTTTATTTATTTTATTTATTTTATTTATTTTATTTATTTTATTTATTTTATTTATTTTATTTATTTTATTTATTTTATTTATTTTATTTATTTGCATAAACATAAAACACAGAACAGAATTCAATCAGAAAGCAACATTTCAAATAAAAATACAATTAAAAAAAAATATATACAAAAAAGACATCAACTAAACATCCAAAGAACCATAATCATGGCACATTTAAAATAGAATAAAGATCCCATTTGGTCCAAAGTCTGTCAAATGTGTCCATTTGCCTGATGTCTGTCACTATGTCAGTCCAGTCCTTGATCGTTGGATGTGCCGCCAAAGAATCCATGTTTGTCAAGGTATTTTTTGAGACAAATAAAGGGAAATTGAATGCCAGTGTAATGCCATGATGTGGAACATTCCAGTCACAATAACATCTCCATGGTGACGAGCTGGAAGCGGACTGCCTGGGATCCAGAATACACACTTCCCACAAAAATACAGAGATATCATTCTGAACTTACATATTGCACCTTTAATTTAATTTAATTTTTTTATATAGATTTGTCTTGCTTCTTCTTTGAGCCAAACATCAGATGCACTTTTGTCCTCTTTTCCTTTCACAGTAGTTAGACAAAAGTTTCAGAAGGACTGTTACCATAGCAATTAACAATTTAAAACAACATATTCAATCGCTTGAATGGGGAAAAACTCCTCCAAATGTTGCGTACAACCGGAATCTGAAACCCACGAATACTGTGAAGTACAGAAATGCAGTATTCTGCCTCTCTCTACTCTTAAGTGGACAGGAGCAGGAAGTGTGTTATCTGTGCAGAGTCTTGAGGGATAAATCTATAATAAAGCCGTGCGGTTTCATTTGGCATCAGACTAAGAGGGGGAAGCGTTTATCTGAGGTCAGGCACTTTACCTAACAACTTCAAAACATGTTTGCAGACAAGATGAAATGTCTCCTTAATCAGCAGAGGTGAGCCAAAGTGAGGAGAACCGGAGGTGCATAAACTGATGTTAGGTCAGGTCAAAGTAGTAGGTGTGGGAGTAATGCTATCTCTATCTTTTTAGGGCCATGATCACAATTTAGAGTTGATCATAATAAGATAAATAAGAGAACTTTATTTGTCCCGCGATGGGGAAATTCTAGTGTCTTCATGCAGTTGTTATTATCTGCTATTAATTGGTAAATAAAGCAAACTGCTGCTTCTGATAGTTGACTGTGATTGGTTGAATTCATCTGTCACTCATGAAGACCAATAAGAGGAGTGGGCTGAAATAAAGTGTCTGTGTTTGAGTGCAGCATTCAACAGAAGAAGACTGAATTACAATATGACAATCCCAGCAAAGTAGCTTATCTTCACAGGTATGGATCACACTTCAACTTTGAATACACAATACCAATACTTTCAACATATTTTTACTGTTATGATAGTACTCTTTCACTCTTTTCACGAGTAATGTGTAAAAATATTCTGTGTGACTTTTGGAGGGTCCACCAAATACATGTCGTTATTGTTATTACTTTGCCAAAATGTTCCACAGAATGACATTGGACTATCTCTATGGAGACAAGCAGGTGACGCCACTGGGTCAAGTTACATGTTAGGTCTGTGGAGAGGTGAACACGCTCACGGTAAGAATACATTTTTTTCTTCTTTCTTAGCAATAAAAACTGTTGTAAGTGTAAAATAAAATGAAAATAAATGTATTTGCCTGTACTTTGTTTTAAAGTTGCAGCACGACTTCCTTCAGCTTTGATTCATTTACTTTCCTCGTAAACTAATCAAAGTTAATTGAATGTTTTTTCGAAGGCTTAATCTTAAAGCAGCCAAAATCAGCCCCGAAAGCCAGCATCGTGACAGTTATTTTCACATAGATTTCCAGGACTCATTTCTTTTCTGGGCCTCGTGTTTCAAAGAGGATAAGCAGTTGTCAGAGCAGTAACTCATAATACAGTTCGTAATGACGTGATGCTCTCAGTGACTCACAGTTGATTGAGCGGACGTTAATTGAAAGCAGCTTGTCTGAAAACGTTAGTCCTTGGGAGTGCGCGGGGCAAACCGGGACACTGGGTTAACGACAACGCCACTGTGTAATTATGAATTCAAACAGCAGTAAATGTATTGGTTTTCGGCAGACGATGGCCTCATATTTCTAACATGAAACACTTTCTTTGTGTGTTTTTACAAGAGAATATTTTATGTGTCCTGGAATAATTAGCCACATGGATGAGACATATTTTGGAACATGAAGTGATGTAATGATGAAGAAACAACGCATTTTGTTTTACTTTTATGCTGTTTATACAACTGCATTTTGTATTGGTCATTTGTTATTCGGGCGACGACAACAGCATTCTAGACGGAGATGGATACAGCAGCCAAACATTTACTCAAGAAAGATTAATGTCATTAAAAAAAGATGACAAAGTCGTGGTCCAGGTCCAAGTATTTGGGGAAAGAACGCCTCCACTCCAAGAATAATTGTAAGAGTAACTGAAGATAAATGTACGTAATTGAAAGGACAGATGTTCAAATTGTTAATTTTGTCACTTTTAGATTTACTCACAGTGGTAAGACTACTTTTACTTCAAACAGAATATGACTCAAGTAGAAATAAAAGTATGCAGTCCCAAAACGACTCCACGAAGTACAATTTCTTTAAAAAGCGACTTAAGTAAATGTAACTGAGTAACTTACCTCTGAAAATGTAGACTATATTGGTTAAGTTCAATGTGGAAGGAATAGATGGTATTTTAATTGCTATGGAAAATGTGTTTTGGAGACATTAATAGTGGTTGGTTCCTGATGGTTCTGAGAAGACGACACCAAGACTAATTGACTCTGAACTGAACCACAACATTTTATTACTCACGCGGCAGTTTAATGCAATTGCAAGTCACAACTTTATTAAGAGGGCCATTTTGTTGAATGTGGTGGGACATGAAAGGAAATGTAAGATAATAGAACATAACTTATCAATCGTAACCCTCAGAGAGAACATATTGCAACCCTCAAACCAGGTACACCCAAAACGTCTTTCATTTCTTCGCAAAAAATAAGAATAATACAGACTAGCTAAATCTCACTTTTTCAGAATCAGAAAAGGTTTTATCGCCATTGTCGGTGAACAAAATTCACAAAACTTAGAAACTGCTTCAGCGATTTCATGCTACATTAAACACTGAATAATAGTGAAGTATAAACAATGAAAATGCAATAAAACAAAGAAATGGCTGACACAAACCAAAGATCAAGAACTGGACTGACTTTAACGGACATCAGACAGAAAAAATTACATTCAGACTTAATTTGGAATTGGACCAAAAGTACTTTTTATTTTGATTTGATTACGCCATGAATGTTTATTGAATGTTGATATTTAGTTGATTTCTATTTGTATTTTTGTTTTAAATTTTGCGCTCTGGTCGTTTCCTGTGTTTGTTCTATGTTTTAAAATGAAATAAAACAAAACGAAAGAAAGAAAATGCAATAAAAATAGACTTTGAATATAAATTTTAGTTTTGGAAAAAAAGCTCAGTGCGCGATGCTGCTGTCAGTTCCCACCATCGCCGCTAGATGTCGCGTGTTGGCTAATCAGAGCCATGCGGGGCCCGCGGAGCCCGTGGACGCAGCAGCAGCACTGCTCCACTCAGTCACAGAAGTTTGCAGAGAGAAACGCGCTCAGTTGGACAGAGGCAGAGACGCGGGCGGAGAGTGGAACGGGGACCGCAGAGACGAGGGGGAAACGTGGACCAAACCTCTCGCACTTTTTACGCACGGAGAGACTGAGGAGCGCGCGAGCGGCGAGTGACCTTTCCGCGCTGTTGAGTTCATTGAAGAAGAAGTTGCGCGTTTGTTTGTGTGGGAAAGGAAAGGAAAGGTGCCCTCGGTTTCTTGTGGTGGATGAAGGTGAAGAAGAAGAAGAAGAAGAAGAAGAAGAAGAAGAAGAAGAAGAAGAAGAAGACGCGCACAGCCGGAGGAATGTACCCACATCGGACAGAGACGCGCCCGTGTCGTTGGATGAGATGTCCAGCCCGTGTTCTCTGGATCCCACTTCTCCTGCTCTGCGCCTTGGACTTGCGCGCGTCTGGTAAAGTCCTTGCAACATTCTACATACACTTTCTTTGCAAACTCACACGTTCTTCTGCTGTTTTCCTCTCAATGCGATGATGATTCTTCAGTTTACCTTCTCGTCTAAAATGATCTTTTTTGGCTTAGATGACCTTTCCGTTTGTGATTCAGCAGCCTCAGCCTCAGCAGGAGGATTCACCATTGAGCGGGACTTGACTCCACGGTGGGAGACAATGGGTGGCTCTTAACTGGTCAGCTGGGTGGCAATTGTCCCTCAAAGATCTCCATAATTAAGTTTGATTAGAAGATAAGTCATTGTAAACTGGCTGTTAAGAAGACAAATGCGTTCACACTCAGAGTTAAAATGTGATTAGTGGGTAAATAACCACAAATTAAAAGGGAGAAAGGTGGACTCTGCTGAAATTGTTGTTGTTTGCTTGAAATAAGGTACGATTTACTTCATTTTCTCCAGGCTTAAGTTACCTGTTGCTTGTGTCGAATGCAAATCAGTCATTCCTTTGTGACAACCTACAGTGCATCTTATCCTCAAGGCATTTTGTTTTGTTTGTCTCCGTTCTCCAAGCTTTAATTACAGACAATATACAGGAAAAAAACAACAACATATGACTTATACTATAAAATACTATTACTCCATGGAAGTTGATTGTGAGTGTGTTGAAAAGTCTTCATGTAACGGCTCAGGGAAAAAAAATCTACTTTTTCGACTGCTTCTACCGCAACTATTAGTATTGCTTTGACAAGTGCTACTCGAGTTTATTTGTAAAGCACAATTTGTACTTAAAGTTATTCGACGTGTTTTACAGAGCAAGAAAAGATGCTTTAAAATCACAAAACAGACACATTTGGTAACACTGCACTTACTTAATAAAGCATGAACAAACTTACTTATACTTTATTAAGACTGATTCAGGCTTAATTACTCAACCAATACTCTTAACCCTCACCTTAATTAAGTAGTTAGCCTGAATCATGCTGACTAAACTCTATGTTCAGTGTGAATTAAGTCTTTGTTAATGCTTTATTAAGGCAAATTAAGGTGAAGTTATTATACGATGGTACCAAATTTACTTTAAAAGATTCTTACCAATACTGCCACTATTTAGGTAACATCTTGTCTTCAATTGCTATAACTGTCTGTTGATTTATAGTCAAGGTAAATGCATCTCACTTACAAAGTCGAGCGATAAATACTGCCACTACTTCACAACATACAAACAAATAAAATGTCCCAAATAGTTACACTGGAATATAATACTTAGTTTAAATATTATCACGTAAACTAAAACCCATCTGTGTTCACACTGTGTGGAACTTAGTCTGTGGTCTAGTTTTAAATCAGGTGTGCAAGTCATTCTCCTCAGTCATTCTCAGTCATTTTGCTGAATCATATCAAATTAAATGTAATGAATGAGTGCAGAAAAGAGCTGAGGCGCGGCCCCGCTCCTGTGACCGCCGCGTCTGGCATGCCCCAATGGAAACCGCTGCATTTGTCTTGTATTAGCTGCATTCTTCGGAGGCGTTCTGTGCCCGTGACATTCAATTTCATATGTTAAGATGGTTTTTCATGAGGCAAAACGGCAACACTTCGACACCACGGACCGTTTCTGCTCTGCGAAGTGTGAGTGAATTATACGGTTGTTGTATATCTTTTTCATATGGCGTTAGAATACTGCAGACCCGCCGCACGCTTGATCCAAAGAACCCATACGGAGCTAACCACAGACGCCCTGAGGCAGACTGAATAAGACCTGGCAGCTTTCCTGTGGCCTCTTTGACCACTATCAGTTTATAATTAACCATACAATCAATGGTGTGGGCAAGGTGGGCGGGGGGGGGGCATGTTTTTGTTGTGTTCCCATGGACACAATGGCCTTTATGCAACAAGCAATGCTGACGTTTTGGATTGAACTGCAAAAGAAATGTAAGACCTTGTTTCCAACCATCATGGCAAATACTAACGTTTCAAACTTTGATAGCGCAATGACGACAAAACAGACAATTGACATTTGCAACAGAAATAATAGTACGTTCTTTATGTCACTTATACTAGCTCTCATGTAGCTCAAGATCATTCTAAAACTTTTCAGAAACGGTAATTTTGTCCTGTTTATGTGATTTTAGTGTATCTTGTTTCAGTACTATAATATCCTTTTTATTAAATACTTGTGACAGCCCTAATTCCAATGAAAAGGATTTAACATATAGTTATTTTGTGTTGTTAACATACTGTATATCTTCTGCCAGCATGTTAAATCCAATAGCGGTGGACATTTTTCTTTAGGTCAACGTTTCATCAATGTAACACCGACCCGCACTCCTTTTTCCAGCACCAAAGTATCCTACATTCTCTGAGTGTCTTCTGTTTACTCCACACATCTCCCGCTCCCCATTAGCTCCCAGGTAATAATCACTGACATGTTCATAAAAATAAATTGACGACAATGTTTATCGACCGTGTAAACTGTGTATACGTTCCCGAGGCCGCGGCGCTCGCCTCCGCTCGTACGAGGTCTTCTGCGGGGCATCGGCTCTGTGTGGGTACAGTTTAGAGTTGCATTTAGCCTTTTAATAACACTCAGGAAAGCTATAAATCATGTCGGGCGGAACTGCCTGGCTGCACTTTTCAACAGGACGCGCTGTTGACACTAAAGGTACTGGAAGCTTTGGAAAAAGAAACTCCTCCTGACTGAGAGAAGCTTGTGCTGCTGCTGCCATGTCTGTGTGCGCTGGGGTATGTCTGCCGGAGTTACTGCTACATGTGGGTTAAAACAATACGATGGCATTTGGTCATTGATATTCTCGGGAGACAGTTCACATAGATAGACTTTAGCTGAGGCTTAGGCCGCATTAGTCAGGCTTACTCAAGTCACCCATTGGACGAAGCCTTCTAACCAAAATAACGTTTTTAATTGTATATTGTACAACCAGGTTAGTTGATTCATCATTGTCAGTTGGTCTTTGTTCTCCTGGTCGATGAATAGGTCCTTGGTGTCCTAGTCGACCAACATTTTTATCGGTTGACTCACTCCCCTGGCTTTATAAGGATTTGGCAGTAAATGGAGGGGTAATTCTATCTTTTTTACATGTGAATGCCTAGTTTGCTATGTCTGTTTTGTTTGCATGAGTTTATGCATGAGGTTGTGGTAGTTTTTGTGGTAGCAGTTTTGGTCAGATATTTGGTTAGATCATAGAGGTACTTCATCGTTTTCAGAGCTTTTGGCCGCACCACACCTTGGCCCCTTTGCCTGGATTAATCGAAGCACGAAGCATGTCTTTAATCAACCAAGGATTTGTTTAACTGTTCAACTGTACAACCCTAACGGCACAATTTCGAATACGATCTAACTTTAATCTTCTTCTTCGCACATTTCCCTTGCTCTTACAGTTTTGTCTCAAACTGTTTAAAAGTTATAAGCCAATTGTGTGGGGGGTTAGTTTTGATTTGAATGCAGTGATGGAAGGTACAGATACAGGTTTTTTAATCACGTAGTAGGTTTTGAAATACCTGTTCAAAAGTGTGCTTTAAAAGTAAAAAAGTAAAAGTATTTCACATCTATTTTGTTCAAGCTTCAAATGCAGTGATTTTTGCAGAGTTTTGCAGATATTTTTTTTTTGTCCACAGTAGCAATTCTAATCATTTTCCTTAGTTTTACTTGAGAATTTGAAGTCTACATTTTGGTTTGCGGAAAGCTGAGGCTTGAACTCAAAATGTTTATGAACATGTTAAAAAAGAACCCCTGAAACCACAAGAAAACTACTTTACACTTTTGAGTCCAGTTTGAAATTTTAATGGGAAGTACCGTTCTACCTGTACCTGCTCTCAAATGTAATGAAGTAAGTATCCACTGTAAAAAGTAAAGTAGGGATAGCTAAAAAGTTCACCGTATTTTGGGTTATCTGCATGTATAGATGCAAGGGAATAATACATATGACCAAGTAAAAAATTTTGAATCTTTTTTTTATTGTTGTAAAGTTATGTTTATATTCAAATATTAAGTAGCATATACAAAAACATATTTTTGTACTTTACCTTCCACCACAGTTCTTTATGTCGTACACCAAAGGCTTCAAAAGATATGTACTGTTTGGCCCTTGTTGAAAAATTAGGAACTGTGTGGCGCAGATGTAGAAGCGGAGCATTCTGAGAGGCCCATAAACCTTATTTTTTTAACAGGAAGAAATTAAATTTAATCAGAACATAAGCATAAATCAATGGTACTAACTGTTTCAAGTCGCTAATTTGCTTTCATGTTAAGTCCACGTGTTTGCCAAGTGTTTCTGGACTTCCTTGTCGCCATGGGGCAAACATTATTAGGATAGTGTGTGGTAATTGTATAAGTAATGCACTGCCAACAGGCTTTTGCATATCAAATATCAACTCCACATCGTGAATTACATAGTTGAGGTTACTACGCAACTCGCAGCATATGAATTGTTTTGCCAGTAAATGTTTTTGTTGTTTCCGAGAATGCCCCGATAATATGTGACCAAAGTTTGCTTCGACGCAGGAATTTTGGAAGGTGATCAATCTGGAGGCATTTCTGCTGCTTTGTAAGGTATTCGTGGGAACGGTGGAGAAGTGTAAATTGGCAGAAAGTGACTCTGATTTCCTGGTGTCAGACTTTTGAGTTGCAGGCTTGTTTTTTGTCGTCTCGGAAAAGCAGTGCTTGATGGAGGGGCTAAAGGCAGTTCACCGGGATCCTGGACAGACACTTTCGATAAAACTCGTGCCAAAACTGTAGTCGAGTGTGAAAGCCTTTTTCCTGCAATTTACTGTGTGCACACTCAGGTCGCCCGTCGCAGAAGGAGAAGGGAAGAAAAAACTGCAGAGGCCGGAGTTACGCAAACTGTGGGTCAACGGAGATGTTTGGTCTGCCACAGAATTTCCAATCCCATTACATCAAATTACAGTGGCAGATGTCCATTTAAGGAACGAATGCAGCTTCGGAACAATGTCAATTGAATCTTTTAAACTTGACTACAACTTTACAATTGACATGGATTTTAGAAAACTGATTTCGATATCTGCAAATATCGGTCATCAGCCACAGCAGCAAGACAAATATCAGATATTGATATTGGCAAAACGAACAAAAAACACATGGGACCATCCTTACAATGCAGAGTGACTCAAAAATACAAACTTGGAGTAAGCTAGTGTTGAGAAAACATGGTTAAAACTCATAAAAGTTGATTTTACTTATATGTAATAATATATAATTGACAAAACTAAATTCCATCTTTTCAATATGCACAAAGTAATGGTCATATAACATGTCATGATACATTCTGAGTATTGAAAGTATTGACAATCATAGGTAAATCATAGGTTTAAAAAAAATCATGAATAAATGGTAAGCGTTTTGCACAATTTGTATCAACTGACAATAAAAAAATAAACCTTACTGTTACTTACTGTTCTAACTTAAACTTGAAATAGGCCTTGAAATGTTGTCAGCCTCTCTTACAATGCGCTTTTGACTTTTCCAATCTGAAGTCAGCCTTGCAAATCATCTGTGCGCGTTTAGTGTTCAGCGCTTTCGAACATTGATTTAGCATCGGCGTAAATCTCATTATTTATACAGACTTGGGATTGACACAAAACATACTGACCTGTAACTCCCTTTCCCCCCCAAAATACGCTTTCAGTTGAGCTATTAAAATAAAAAAAAAATGCCTTCACAAGCCTTTAGGTTATATTAGCTGACCCGTATCTCACACATACGGGCTATAATTATCGTCTGCTTCAATACTTTTCTATGTGGATATTTCGCGCGCGCTGTCCGGAAGACAAATTGCCACTGCCGTATAAAAAGTAGCCGCACTGTACTTTACACAGCGGCACAATGGCTCCTTTGCTGCAAACTGTGAGCGCCAAAGTGTGCTGATGACAAAATGACACTTTAATGAGCCTAATGGAATAACACACACATACCGCGTATCAATTTCCCCATACAAACTTGGCGCGATGCATTTAAGGACCGCGGGGAATAGGAGGGATTTACATTTCACACAGTCCACTTCTCATTGCACGTTTATCAAATTACTCTTTGGCTATTGGCTCGCCAGCGGCCAGACTTGCGGCGTCCTGATACGTTGAGATCGCGCCGCGTCCGTTTAATAGGTGCCAGGATGAAACACGGCTTTTGAAACTGCCCCGTGTGTGTCACAGTAAATCTTTTTAACCCCTGTTTGCGTTGCATTGAGCGCTCCAGAATCAACCTGTGCAAGCAGATGGACAGGCCGGACACAATTAGCTCTTAGTGCGAACGCGGCAGTGCTTAAAACACACTTTCAATTCACCACGTTACTTCTTTTTAGATACAGTAGAATAGCTTAAACATAATTCTACCTTTTAGCAACTGCTACTGTTTAATGTGTCAAAAGGGACCAATAGACATCTCGCTAACTTTCATTTTATGGAAATGAATGGTAATTTCCACTTTGCCTCCATTTGGAACTACTTTTTGCAGATGTAATGACTTTGACTGTGTTTAATCATCAAGCAGTCAATTTCTTTGGGATTTTTTTAACAGCGTTTTTGGGACAATGTCAAATGGCCAACTTAAAATCTGTGTATGAGACAAACCTTACCACAAACGGTGAATTAATTCAATTTTTTTCATATTTAGAAATTGAATTGTACCAGCTCAGAAAATAAAATAACTCAGAAAGGTTTTTTTGGTTTAAATGTTTATCGCCATAAATGAACAAAATTCACAAACAAGGAATTTGCTTTGACAATGTGATATTGCATAAAATGATGATGACTAATAATAGAAAAATATAAACATATCACTGTAACAAATTAATATGCAAAATAATGTTGCTCCTGGGACATTGCGTGCAGTTGCCTCCTGGTGCTTTGATTCAACCGTTTGCTTTCAGTTCAATAAGTATATGCTTCCCACTCTTTAAATTATGCATTTTTATGTATATGTCACTATTGCTCCTTTTCATTAAATCTAATTCCCCCAATGTTTCCTTTCCATAGTATTCTGCTGCTGTTTTAGCCCTTGAAGTCTTAACGAGGTTAATAGCCTGTTGTGCCACAATGAGAGACATGGAAAGACCCTTGTTGGATTACAGGAAATCATATTTTATGGTCCTTCCAGTGATTTTTGTGGAGTGTGAAACGGCCCAGTGCTTCCTTCAGTCTGTGTACTGTACTCCACACTGTAAATACACCGACAGCATGTTTGGTTCCACTTCATTTTAATGTTTACGCTCCACACAAAGACCAGTGTTCTCAACTCTCTCTGACTTTTTATTGCTCGGTAATAATTACAATCAGAGCCTATTGCTTTAATCCTTTTAGGCTCTGAAGTTGTGGAATTCTGTCTTTTGAAGATTAGTCCCTCTAAATGGATTTTAGTTCAAGCTGCTGGTTTTAACAAGCCTACATTGACCACCGCATGCATTTCGGAGATCTGCTAAAGTAATATGAACATGAATGTAAATGTCATGCACAGTATTTCAATGTACATTTCAAAGTAAAGATCCTATGTGACAGGTTTAATACACATCTGGATTTGCAGTTCCGTTTTCTGGACGACTAATCCGAATTAGTTTGCTGCAAGTTAATTATCAGACGTGCTAAAGCTTGAGAACATCTGTATTACATGTGTAGGTGTTGTGGTGGGACTTGTCTTTTTGGGAACTTTGTACGCTGGCTTTGACGAAGTGGTAAGTGAAGCGTGTATTTAGGCTTAGCGAGTTTGTTTAACTAAAGGATTTGGCACATTGTTCTCCAGTCAGGCCTCACATCAGCCAACAATGAGTGTTTGCCCAGACACTTCACTCAACCACTCAAGATGGGATCCGTCTCGGTTTTGTTTCGGCCTGTGGTATAAGTTAACTTGTCTTGATTTGGTAAAAGGAAATCCACACAATTACAAGGGCCTGTAGTTGTGTACTACAGGCCCTTGTACAACTACACTCATCAGAACAAATACAGAGGACCAAAAAGTAAATTCTGTTTGTACTCTCAGAACTGTTGATAATCCTTTGAGCTGGAAAAATCGAAACTAAAGTTGACCTAATAGTACTCCTACTTTGCAGCTGCTTAGGGCCCTGGAGCCACTGAGGGATTATATTGCAAATGATAAAAAGTTTTGCATTGCTCTTTAGCCAACTGGATAACATTGAATTGAATCTGGAATATAGACAAATGTCTGAGGCAGGACCATGGAGGCAAAATCAGTTCCGCATTAGGGCTGCGCAATTCGCGGAAAATACCGAATTGCGATTTTTCTGACAAGAATTGCGATTGCGATTCGATTTGCGATTTATTCATTCATGATTTATTCATTCATTCTACCGCTTGTTCCCGTTAGGGGTCGCGGGTGACTGGAGCCTATCCCAGTGCCTTTGGGCCTTAGGCGGGGTAATATCCTGGACAGTGGCCAACTCGTCGCAGGGTTAGATTTACAATTTATGTTTTATAAATAGGATTAAAAGTTCACATTTTAAATGCAAATTGACAAAAAGGCTGAAATAGGCCTATGAACTGACTACTAAAAGAAATGCAAGTATTTCAGAGCATGTTTGTACTGACGGAAACTAGAGTTAGCAGCTTTTATGCAGAATTAGAATTGTTTTGTTGTTTGTGGAGGAAATGATGGCACTTCAAAAAACTGAAGCCTTTGCCATTTGCTAATTGCGTTCATTCAAATTTCAATTTCGAATCGATTCTAATTAATCTTGCAGCTCTTATCCACGTTACTTCCTCAATACTTGCCCAGCGTGACGACGGAAACGTGCACAGCATGATCAGAACTTTTAGGCGCTTTGAGGGGTAAAAAAAAGTTATTAAATACCTTCATGTCCATGTCAGCTGAGCACAAGAGGTTCAACTTCACTTAAAATACATTGCTCTCCCATCAAGAAAACGGTCCTGTGGCCCCCTACCCTGGTCATTGTATAGATCCATGGGTAAGACCCCTACACTCCCTTGTCCACTCCTGGTGCACTGTTCTTGTGGCTACTTGTGTTCTTACGTTTGACCAGTCTGAATTTCTCTTTTCACCTTCCATTTGATGTCAGCGATACAAACAAAGTTGGTGGATGCGATTACAGCTGCGTGCCAATGTTGCGAGATTTAAATCCAAAATAGTTTAGCCCGGGTGGCAGAGGGCCGTGGTGAGGGCCCCCAAGGCACATTTTTCTTAGGTCTCCCTTGAATTCGACACCTACAATACGTACAGTAGGACAAAACTTCCGCAACATTTAAACTCTACGATCTGTGTTCGGTTGTAATGACATCTTTCGTAGTCTTGCATTGACCATGTGAGTTAAACATGTGCTGGTGGCTGCAATCATTTGTCCCATCAAGTGTCAACTGCCCAGGCCAACTTGCTCGTCGGACGAATACAAAACCACTGGGAAATCACTGGTTCTGTGTGTTCAAGCGGTTTTCTCATCAGTTGCACATTACGATGGCACGCGGGAAATACTTCAGTGTCAGGACAGTTTAAACATCTTGCATCGGCTGTTTAAAAATTGATGTCTGTATGTATGTATGTATGTCTTCAGAAAGTCAGCGGTATTTACGAGTGTCTGCGAAAGTCACTGGATTTAACACCTTGAACTTTGGCGAGGGCTCAAAGCTCCAGCTCGGCGCTCATTAAACCCGTAAAAGCATTTTGGCAGACCTGATCGAATTGAATAGCTTTACCATACATGGCAATTATGATCTGAATTTAAGGCCTGAATGGAATCAAGACATACAGTATCCTTGCTATTATTAACACAATGCAATTCGCAGTCGTGGCGTTTTCATTTGGTTCAGGTATTACTCCAGATGCCTTTCCAGACACATGCAACACCATTTATCCATTTATCCGACCACACTTTTGTTCTACCAAAGTTGTAGATACGGAGTAATGTTAGTTATAGGTCTTAGAAATAGACATAGTATTGGTTGCAACTTGGAAATAAACATGTAATGCAGTTTTACAAATATCAAATATACAAATACCTTGTCCTTGCTTCTGTTATGCTTGTTATGCTCTTAATCATTGGACAGTAAAATAACATCATCCTTTTAGACTCAAGATCTGCATGTTCAGGCCTGGCAGTGTAACATGGCAAATGACTGTACACAATGACTTGAGTGGGAGTAGATTTTTGTAGTCAGATGTGCAGTTACGTTAATGGAAAATTGTGGGATAGGAATACAAGTAGAAGTACATTTGATGCCATGCTCTACTACAAATGTACTTTTCACCGAGAAATTCCTCCTGACTTGGTTAATCTTGGGCGTAGCCTTCATACTGCATGGGGCGCAAATCATCTTGGTGGCAGTTCTCTCTGATATTTCACCTTTTCCTGTCTCCTCCGATCTCTCTCGTCTCTCCATCCATCGCTCTCTTGTTATTTCACCCAGATTTCAGCCGTGCAGGAAATGAAAACGATCTGCCCTTCACCTCTCAGCAGGAGATAGGAGACCCGCTAAACGGAAGAATCTCGACAAGGGAAGAAATCTCTCCAAAAGTGTTTATGTAAAAGTAATGAAAAGACGGCGGCCGAAAATGTTTTGCTGAACTCTTGGGCGCGTCCGCATTGACTGGGGAATATTCTCCACACTTGGAAGCCTGCATGTTTGTTGGTGGCTCCTTTATCTTCGTCCACTCCTGACCTCCGTCCCTTTATCAGAAGTGGATGATCTTCTTCTCGTAGGGTGCATAAAGAGGCTTAAGGCCGGGTGATCCTCCAGCCTTGTTTGCTTAACCTCTGCGTGGCTGCTTGAGCGCTGCTAAGCTTGGTCCACAAGAGCTCATTACTTCTCAGGGCCTGTGATACTGTGTTGAACCAGACACAGGGTCAACTGGACCTGGCTTTAGCAGCTTTTGATCATGTAAAACACTGTGATGCATGACTGTGAAAAGATGCATTACTTAACGTGGATTTTGAATGTAAATTGCATATGTGGCACTTATTTTAGGACATTTATAGTACATTATTATATGTTTCAAATTGTCATAAACATAAAGGACCAATGAAATTACCTTAAGAGATTTACAGTTGGTTGTTACAAAAAGCATAAACGAAGAAGCCGTAGTTACACATAGTAGTGCTACTGTGACAGGAAAAAAATAGTGCGGCCAAAATTGTCAACTGATCTGGGAACCTTGGATAAATTCAACATAGCAGTTGTTGTCTGTGTGTTAAGTGTGTGTGAAGTCATGTGCATTTCTTACTGAGACATTTACGTCACAGAGTGTTTGTCTACATGCTGAAAATGCTTTTCGCACTAATTCCATTACATTGACAACAAACAGAATGAACCATTTTTGTTTTGGCTCTAAGTAAGTGTGAAAAGTGCATTTAGACTTAATTCAGTGTAAACTCTGCCAGAAACATTTGGCCTCAAAGCTTCCTGCACTCTAAGGATTATTGTAGATTTTCTTCTGTTTGGGAGTGTTTATTTCTTTGCATGCATATGGTAATGATGTTGCAACAGAACCAGGTTTTATGTAAACTTAGCTCACAGTACTGTTGTCCTGTGCCCAAATCCATTTGCTACTTATTCCAGCCCTGCATCTTGGAGCTACAATTTGACACCAATTTACACCTCCATGCTCAGGCCTAAACCAAAACAAAGGAAACAGTAAGGCTAATCAGAGAATGCTAATAGGTAATAATTAGGCTAAAAGGTGGCAGTTCACACTTTACAATAGATCAATAGACTTTAAGTAGCAATCGCTTCCTTGTGTTAGTTTCAGTAAAGTTAGCTCCTCCCCTCAGATAGATTTAAGGCAGTGACTCACCAGTTATCTGTCTGATGAACTGAAGAAGCGACTTGGATGAGCGGCAAAACGTCTTCACTCCTAAAAATGTTAATAAAATGTTATTTTCTTAAAACATGCTTGTAAATGTCTAGGTGGAGGTTGAAGTATCACTCAAAAGTGCCAAAATATCACCTTAGACCATGTTTTGTTTTACATTATCATCTTATTTGCTGTCAATTGAATAGATTGAAAAGATTTATTGTATTATAACCTTCCCTCAATAGTCTTTCCTGGCATAGCTCCCAGCAAATGCAATGTCATCATATTGATATATTTTTTAACCATATGTGCTTAAGATCTGGTCCAGATTGACCCATTGTCCTTCCTGGCCTTCCACTGCCCCCTTCATCTTTGTTTGTCCCTTTAGTCTAATTTAAAACTGATTTAAGTCCAGCCATCTGGCAACTGAATCTCCACTCATGATCACCCACACTGGAGTGGACACAGGCCTTTGTCTGTATATTTGTTTATTCTGTCCACAAAAAGATTCCTAAAAATTAGTTTTGAATGACACACGTTGTATTGTTCTTTTTAGAGGTTTGGCAAAGAGGCATTCATCTCAGAGTTCATTCCCTGTGCGCTTGGTGTCTGTTTTGTATTTTTGGAAGTCGTGTTGCAGCATTGTGCCAATCTGTAACAATAACCAAGCTCATGTAGCTGTAGAATTTAGTTTGATATAAAACTGGACAAAATTGCTTATCAGGGCGTCAACAAGTATAATCATAATCAAGCAATAATAAAAAAATGTATCAACTTATTTGTGTTCTGGCCAATACACACTATGTCTGCTGTGGTTTAAATTAATATACCTTTTCAAGTTTTCTTTATTCAGTGTCTTGAAATTGATTTGCTAATTGGTTGAACTGGGCAATATATTGAATTAGATTATTTTAAAGATAGGCAAAATTTGGATAATAAGTAGATTTTTCATCAATCAAAACTGAGGATGCAGCAAAACTAGCTGATTCAAAATGAAAAAAACCTTCAAAACAAGGGTCTAAAGTGATATTTCTGCACTTCAGTGGATAGTTTTACAGTCCTTTCACATTCAACCTACTTTAACTAAACTTAAAGACAGGTTTTATTTCGGTTGTAGTGCCAAAAGATCTTTTCAATACTATACTGATATTCATTTTCATCAATATCTCCCACTGCTCTTCATTAATTAGTCGTTCGGTTCCTGGTTAAAGAACAAAAATCCTGCGTTATTTTCTCACCCAGTGCCCTTCATGTTCAATTGGCCTCAATAAGCCGTTTCTAATGAGAACAGCGCTAGCCTGTAAACGCCGAGGTCGTTAAAGGACGCACTGTAAATGAGTTCTCATGGCTCTGAGCTGCAGAATGCTAAACAGGTCCGTTGGCTAGTTTACCTCCCATTATAACACTAAAGAGGTTCTCAGACAGTGCTATAGAACCCTTTACACTGCAGATAATGACCTAAAAGGCTGTCCCAGTGGCCCTCGTGTATGTGGTGGTATGCACACCCAGTCGCCTCCTGCTTGGTGGTCTTGGAATGGCACCAAGTTCACCCGGCTGCTCCGTAATGTGAAAGTGATTAGTCGCTAGTGTTTTTCTTCTTCTTCTTCTTCTTTTTTTTTTTTTTTTTTTTTACAGTCCGCCCTATGTGTGTTATAACAAAGGCAAATGTAGGTCATCCACCAGTCAGACCTGGTCATTTCTCTGTAGGTTTAATCCATTATTACTAGTATTGATTCATGCAGATACAGTGCTGTCTGTCATAGTCGTAGAAAGGCTATGAACCAACTAAGATGCATAAGTGGACAAACATTGACATGAGGAACAGTAGGCCTGTCACGATAATTATTATATCGACCTATTGTTCAGTTCATGATAAAAAGAACAATCATTTTTAGCAATCAATTATATCTTTATTTGAATTTGAACTTATTTTTTTAACAATTATTATTATTGTTCAATTATTATCGACAATCACTAACTATAGTTAGTGATTGTAAAGATTGAAAAGAAAAGTAGTTATAAATACTTTTCTTTTATTATGCTGTTTAGTTATTGCAGCGCAATTGTTTAATGTCTGTGGGAAGTAGTTTAAATTTTGCCATTTATTGTGATATTTTCTGTTGCAATATATAAAATATGTTTTACTCCAAAATTTGTGATGGAATTCTCTTGGTACAACCCTTGATTTAACTCTTGATCTTCTTGCTTTCGGCTTTATTACATTGGTCTAGCCTTTGTGTGTGTATGTGTGTGTGTGTGTGTGTGTGTGTGTTGACATGTACAAGCCTGCTGTGTGTCCTCTGTCACATCTGGAGGCCTGTGGTTTTTTCATGAACTGCTAAATGAGGGGAAAACTACTCCCAGCTGCCCCACCAACACTCACCTGGAGCATAGGCAACTTTTTTTTTTTTTTTTTTTTTTTTACACAGTTCATGGCCCAAACTGTATTTCTGTTTCTTTTCATGCAACATAGCATTTGAATTAGTTTTTTTTTTTTGTTCTGTACTCTGTAGTACTCCATGCTTTTTAACAAGCCTTCTGCTGAAAGGTCTGGTTTGACCATGGTCTCCGCATACAACATTGTCAAGTGTGATAAATAAACAAGATTTGGCAGATATTCCATCTCAAAAGTACAAGGGACATTTTGCTTGCCTGATCAGCCAAGACCACACGCTTTTACAATACTCTACAGAGACGTTTTGCTCTTCAATCGAATCCCCCCGATTTCAAATGGCTGCGATTAACAGGCGGATTAACCAATCAGAGGAGTATATGGTCCGTCCGTGTCTAAACGAGCATGGCTTACGAGCAAAAATGGAAAGCAAAAACGAAAACACTGAGGAGTGAATAACAGTGCGGATTTCTGCAGATCAACAATTGACCCTCTAAACTCTGTATCTGAAGTAAAAGAAGTTATAGATTTTGTTTTTGATTACCTTTATGGTCTAACGTGAGACTAAATGTCATGCATATTAATACTTAAAACCTTAGCATTCCCATTTTAAATGACGGGCTTATATTTAGACCAAGTGATTAGTCTAAATATCACAAAATTGGTCGTTGTTGTTGTATTAATTTTACATTACCATGAGTATAGTTTTTGGGTCGATCAATTAGACACAGACTCATCCTTTGTGTCAATTTCCTAAGACTTCCTTTTAAAAAATCTACATGCTATCCTTGCAGATAGACATTTAAAAAAAAGCTTAGTGCCATATTGTGCTATTCCAACCCAGCTGAACCTCAGTCAGATGAAGAGCAGCCGATAGGGACAGTTAAAGTCCGTCGCGCACACAGCAGCAGTAACCACAGCCCCGCACATATGGTGGAGTCATTTTCACCTCAGCCGCAGTGGGACAGGGAGGCCACATGCACCCTTCACCACCCCCCCACTTCAAAAGCCCCCCAGCCGCCTTCACACCGGGCCCTGTATCATGGCTCGGAGCTGAAAAGCAGTTTTTGTCTCCGGTGACCCCTGTCTGTCGGTTCTATCAGCAAATCATAAAACATCCTCACCACTAGAAGCAGCGCAATAAGAAGACAAGGAAGAGTCAACAAGATGAAAAGGCTTGAGTGTTTTGCCAAGACAAACATTGGACTGTTTTGGTCATTTTACAGCACAAAGTGACCTCCCCTAATGGATGGAGAGCATTATTTAACATCTCACCCGATTTGTATTTGTCAGATTTGCACTCGAGTGGCTCTTCCCGGCGTCCAACCATAAGCGCCCTGACATGATATGTTATCAGTGGTGTTTTTGGGGGCCCCCGGACCATTTAGCACTGCAGTGACTGTCTGCTAAAGAGAGTCTCCATTAGCAGCAATCTCCAGACTAAAATAAGAACTTGGTTGTCATCACTTTCTTATCCCACTTTATTTTTGCCCTATTGATTTATTTGTAACATTTGTAAGTATCAGTAAAGCAAATTTGGAAAACTTCTAAAGGTGCATGATGTAGCTTTACTGGTGTAATCTAATCATTTATTACTAAAACTATTACTATGTATTTTTCCTTCACTTGTGGTCTACACATTTTGGTCTCCTGCAGGCATTCCTCTCTGCCATATCACATTTGTCACTTCCTTCCTCACTCTGGTCTCATGCCTTTTCTTGCCCCGACAGGAAGAAAGCTACCTTTTAGCTGGGGAGTAATTTAAGGAGTTGTGTCTATCAAAGCAGGGCTCGTAACCAAGATTTAGACGGATTACTGCGTCTCACTGTGAACCTGCCATTTTGGGATTTCCAGGTTTAACACCATTTTGGGCACAGGATAAACAGACCTACAGTAGACACTCGCAGGCTACTGTTACACTCGGTGGGACTCCAAAGAAATGTCTTGAATATCAATGTCATATGTGTAAATGGTATATGGAGGACTTAGTTTGTGCATGGGGCTTTGCAAAATTACAGACAGACTTGTAAATAAAGATAGGTTGGTCAATATATCGGGCTTATAATTTGCACTTTTTACATATTCGCTATATTCCCCTACACAGGCCAATATTGTGTTTTGGCCAACCACTTGCCCATAAAGAACTCACAAAGTTTTATTTTTACATTTCAGTGCATTTAAGGCACTGCAGTTACTACTTGCACTACTTCCTCCTACTAATTACTACAAAAATGATCAAAATCGGTCCTGCATATTGGTCCAAAAATATTAGTTTCGTTTATTGGCCGTCGATTTCTCTGGATTCCAAACAATCTGCATCGGCCATGAAAAAAACCCACGTCACTTGATCTCTACTCTTAGATGCAAACATTTTCCAAAATAGAACTGTTTGTTGAACTTGGAAACATACATATTAATTATTAATAGTTTTTATTTAAAAAAATTTATAGCTTACCTGCTAGACGATTTTCAACAATATTAGCAACAACACCTATTAACATTTTGTACCATATTTGTTGATTGGCACGAGACAAATTATTATCTTATTAAGACTAGGGGGTGGCTATCAATGTTACTTTGGATTACCGACATATATCATAAAGTACACAAAATAGAATCACGTTACGATAAATTCTGAGGTAGTTCAACGTCACCATGCACCTGAATTGGCGGTTGTCAGTCATTGCATACCTCTATATCAACCCTGTTACTAACTGGTCACTGTCAACGGTGCATCCCGCCTTGGACCCACAGTTTTTGGATTCTTTGCTCCCCATAAACTCAGCGATAACAATTCAAATGATTAATGAACGGATTAGCAGACTTCTTGGACATACCACATGCGATCTTTTCCACTCAGTACGACTCCTCTCTTCATCTTTTGTTCCCTCGTCTAAATCAACTTGTCAGTGGCCAGTTTGGAAAGCCCCTGTTCCACCACAAACCCTGTGTTCAAGTGCTTGTACCAGTGAACTCCCACACACTTAAGTGCCCAAAAACAGGCTGGAGCACTGCGGCTGACCATGTAGCCTCTCTACGGAGTGGGAAAATGAAAAGAAAATGCCCCTTTTGGGATCTATAAAGCAATCCATGCAAATCGGACACACCCCTGGTCCAAGTGGCTACTGGACCACCGCGTCGATCGGCCACGTTTTGTTGTACCTGCTGAGCAATCTCGCCGATACCTCTTGGAAACCCTCTGACTGGACATGTCCTATGTGTTTTTCGCTGCATTCTCTTGCAACATGTTTGACTGCATGCGCTTGTATGAGGACCTTTTTGTAATTCAATCACCCCATTACGTCTGTTTTGGTTCATTTATTATGGCTATTTTAGAAGAAGGCAAGAGTCAAAAGGGCAGGAGACAAAGGACACTGTTGTTTTAGAGGCGAAAGGACAATTGGCCAGTGTTTCCCAACCAGAGGTACGGAGGAGCCCTGGGGGATGCGAGCACTTAGCAAGGAGTACTTGGAATACTTGCAATGATTGAATAGTAATTAATTAAAGACACTGTTAAAACATTCAAAAACCTCTATGCAGCAGTCCAAATGCATTCCCAGCATCCTACATATTCACCGCAATGAGTTTAAAAGTGATTTTCCCAACTCTCTGAGGCTAAGCAAATGTTGCGGTCACAGTAAAGCTGACAACAACTAGCATGCTAACAATGCACTTCCTGCTTCGCGGAGAAGTAAACGCTCCACGATCAGATGCTAAGAGCACACAATGGACTCATTTTCTGCTGAATAGATGCCGTTATAATATATAAATACTGTGGGAAAACAGAATTAACTTTATTACATGAAAAAACACCTAGTAGTATACGTTACATCTTCAATAATGTTATACAGAATTTTGGACCCCATTATCATTAAAAAAAGCTAATATAACAGTAATAGTAGATAATAAACACTACAGAGTGTGAGACAAAGCTCAGGGGCCACTTGTTTGTGACCCATTCAACGAGCAGTATACCTAAACAATAACTTAACTTGTTCAAACAATGATCAGTAGAACTCTGTAATAGCCATTTAACACAGATACCATCATTTGTACCGAATCCGTAGTGGCATGCCATGTATCAGAGAGCGCTGGGTAAGTGAATGGCACCAGAGCAAACAGCAGAGTCCATAAAAGAGCAGGTCAGGGGTGAGTGCGAAGCTCGGGCTGTGCTTTTATGAAGCGTGGAGAAAGGGCTGGAGCCGTGTGAGCCTTCTGCTGCTAAAGCTGCTCTGCCGGGGTTGAATAGGGGGACCCGGTGCCCCTCCGATGTCAAGTGAATAACTTCTGACCTGCGCAGGACTCTAATTGGGAGTGTGGTGAGATGAATAGGACGTTAGGTTGGCTGTTACAATGGCATGTGAACTTCCTGTGATAATGATTGAAGGGGATTACAGTATATGCACACCTTAAAAAAACCCAGAAAATACAAAAAGTTGGAATTTGTTTGTAAAATGCCCGGAAACTTAACGCATGTACATTTTGAGGCAGATTTTTTTTCATTGATGGATGTAGAAAAGTTGGTCACAGTACATATTGTATAACTATTATTTAGGTGATATATATTCAGTTTTTGTGCCTCAAGCCTGTAGTATTAAGTCTCTTGCTTTTTCTACTTGTACTGTACTCTACTGTACAATAAATCAAGTTTTTGATTGAGATTTGAGTCACTTCTAATCGTCACTTGTGTTTAATCAAGAGGTCTATCGACAATAAAAGTCTGTGGTTTGGGGCAACGTTCTGACATTGGAGGACAGTTGTTTTGTGCTGGATGGCTAATCAATATTGACAGCTAATTTGTGTTTTCAGTAAGACTAAATACAACTAAATTGAAAATAGTGATTGATCAATTTGAGGAAATAAAATGTGATTAAATATTATTAATTTTTTAGCTAGTTTTCCGCAGTAAAATATTTCATAATTTACACTTCAGCAAAGACAGCTCCTATCATTTCTATTCTCGTTTCATTCATGCTTCACTGTGAGGATGCTGAACACACTAGCTGAACAGACCTCCACTCACCACAGGAGCTTTGACATGGTTGGGGGGCGGGTGGGGGGGGGGGGGGGGGGGGAGAATCTTGCTTTAAAACCTTGTTGAACAAACTTGAATGCTGTGTGCCGATGGGGGATTTGAACCAGGCTTGGAATGGGAGGTGACTGAAAGAGGCAGCTCAAGCAGAAAGGCAAAGGGAGAGAGGGGTTAAGTGGAGGCAGGTGTCCCATGACAAAATCTCCAGCTCCCCCTCACACTGCCTCCCTCACCTCCCCAGGCTCCAGTCCGCTGAGACCAGGGCGAACCAGGCTAAAAACCAGGCTCTTGTTTGGTCCCATTCTCCCATGCCTCTCTGGATCTGATCTAATCTCCTTTAACTAAATTGAACTCCATTCTGTTTTTTATCTTCTTACGGTTCCTTTCCCGTGTTGCAGCGGACCACCTGGCTTTGTGGCTTCAAATTGTGTTAAAAACGTCTTCAAATCGGCAGTTTTCTCACAAGATCCGCTTGATTCTGAGTCTCGGCACATCTGGCAAATTAAGTTAGACAGGTTGTAAAATTGCTTGATTCGGAGTCGGTTAAACTTGAGAAAATGCCAGAGCAGTACAGACTGTAACTGTTATGTGAAAAAATGTAGCCTCTCTTATTGTCGTAATGTAGTAATTTAGTTTGGTGAAATAATCAAACATTTCCTTCAGTGTTGCCATAATACATCATCGTATTGTTAATGCAATTTGTTTGTTCATTCATCCCACTTCACTGTACTTCCCACAAATGTAATTTCATTTCGAATTCATCTGGCAGAAATGGTGATGGACTGTGATGCATGACAGGGATTTGGTGTTTTCCATTACCTAGAAACATGTCTAAATCAATGAATGAATGTGGTTTTGCCCCTGGAAAACCAATGTATTCATTTTATGTTGAAATGGTTTAAATAAGGAAGAACAAGGTAAGATTTTAAGATCGGTAGAGGTAGAATATTATTGGTAAAATGGCCTCATCGCTTATACGTTCACATTTCTATATTTTGGTCATGTCATGAGGAAATGGACTGAATTTGTTTGTTTATTACTAATAGTAACACTTCACATAGAAATTAAGCAAGGTGTGCGATACATTTTTTATATTTGACCAAATGATGTGTCTTATTCTCTGCATTGGCTAAGAAACCAAATGTTTTAAAAAGTAATGAAAATTGAGATGTTTGCAGAAATTGAGATTTTCTTGTATATTGACAGACAGCGCTGACACCATAACTTTTATTTGAATCCCGATTACGTACTCAACATTAAAAAGAAATGTCAAATTTACTACTACATTCAAGGCTTGAATATTCACCTACCTCCTTGCTCCAACCATAGCTCTCTACTCACTTGCAATTATTTAAAAAAATTCAGACTCAGTGTCATACATTTTCAAATGTTTCGAAGCTATTTTCAACAATAAAAACAGGCAAAATCAAAATTCACTGCTTGCTACGCTGAAATGTCTTGATGAAACACTACTAATACTAGGCCGTTTTTGATCAATATTGCTGTTTCCAATCCACCATTTGTTATAATTCGATTTAAAAAAAGCATATGTCTTCTTTAATTGTGATGGATATACAAGCTCAGTCATTGTCACTGAAATACTTTAAGGTGCTTAATCCCTATGACTGACATCCTTATCCTCACATCAGTGTCTTTCAAACCCTGTTTTAACACCAATGATGAGTCTTTTAAAACAATGTTGTCCAATGGAAATACATCCTTTGGGCTTATTGGTGATTATGTCTTGATTCAGTACTTACTTAACCCTTAACTCATCCTTCTGTGTCCACGCTTTTCTCCACACGCCTTGTGGCAATTCATTTCTCATGTGTGTATCACATGTTTGGGAAAAGGCTGCTGGGCTTTACTTTACATTACAGGACAGCATGTGTTGCACTGTTACACGGACAATAGGGCATGTGTTGGTCAAATCCGTGATGCGTGCTATGTATGTCCAGTCATTCACAAAGTCTCAAAATAGTCATAACAGCAGTATTGTGTACTGACTAAATTTATGTTAATGGGTTTTAAAAGAAATTTGCTGTGGAGTTTAAGTGTAATGCAATAAGACTCTGTGCATTTTATGGTTTGATATGGATGAACTTGTTACAGTGCTCCCTTAGAGATAGGGTGAGGAGCTCAGTCACACGGGAGGAGCTCGGAGTAGAGCCGCTGCTCCTCCACGTCGAGAGGCACCTCCCTAGGGAGGCACCCGGGGAAGACCCAGGACACGCTGGAGGGACTATATCCCTCGGCTGGTCTGGGAACGCCTCGGGATCCCCCCGGAGGAGTTGGAGGAAGTGTCTGGGGAGGGGGAAGTCCCTGCTTAGACGGTTGCCCCCGCGAAGAAGATGGATGGATGGATGGATATGGATGAACTTGTTACTGTAACAATGGCCAATTTAGATATGATGAACTTGCCATGTAATTTATGTAAATATATTATGTATATTATCTGAATATCAACAATAGAATTATAGTATCCATGCTTTTTTTCCCTGCACAACTGCAAAACATCGCACACCAAAAGTGAACCGTCTCAGTAGCACATGGCACAAACATAATGTCATTTTCATGACATTATCATCTATAATATAGATACTATGAAAATGACATTATGTTTGTGCCATGCATGCAGCAGTAAAACATTGACAGTTTTGGTGATGAAAAAGGTTTTTAGCACATTGCATATTCTTGTAAATGTAATCTTTTATCTTGCATGACTATAGTAAACATGATGACTACTTTTAAACACTATCTTTGAGGTGTAAACCCTGCCTACTGGTTTAGTCGTGTATGTGGACAAAAATATGTGCTTAAGCTTAAATTAAACACTGATAACTGGGCCGCCAGTCTATAGCTCTGCATTCAGACCGGTCTCTGATAAAGAGGCAGACCTGACTGATAAGTTATCAGGCTGGAAGCAGAGACCATCTAAATACAAGCATGAGAATGTGGCAAACGTATCCTTTGTTCATTAGTAACTTCCAGGTGATGTTACAACATTCTATATTAAGTAAATGGAAATGACAAAATTCAACATTTGCTGATATCTTTTATGGGCTATTCCATAATAGAAAATACACAACAACCTGTTCCAGTCCCCATCTGAGAGTGGTAAAATAACATCACCACATTTTAGGTAAAATTAAGAATCAACAATTGTAATAAGTATTCAAATTCAGTTTCTTTTTGAAGACGCTTTGTCACGTTAGGTTTTTAGCAATGACCTTTAGTGGTACAATGTTGGGAAACAATGTCATAAGATGTAGTAGAAAGGGTACAGAGAGGTTAGGAGGTTACTGCATTGCTCCGGTCAGCTGCAGAAATGACTTCTCCATGACTCTTGGGTACGTGATCCTGGCTGAGCCCTGGGATATCCTCTGTTTATGCTCTGGCAAAGTCTCTCAGATTAGGCCGCCTGGTATTCACCTGATTAAAATGACCTTCTTGTGTAAACTTTGCTGTGCGCAGGCCTGAGAGCGCAGCACACATCCAGGAGCACCTCTGAGACCTCAACAGTTCTGTGAGAGTAATTAATGGACAAATACACACACACGCATGCTTTTGAGTGCAGTGTGCATACCAGGGCTAGGGTCAGTCATGGAGATTATGGACCAAAGCCCTATGCAAGAAGCAATATTAGCAAGACAAGGTGGAACATTTACTTTGAAAATAATATAAATTACAAAGGAAACTCTACTTATTACAATAAGTACAGATTGTTATATGAATTATAAAATATTTAAAATACCAGGCTAAATTATTGGACGTAAATAGTACACCTACTAAAAGATTGTTATCAAATAAAGGTATTTGGCAAAAATGTTATGATTTAATATTTTACATGTTTTCTGAATAAGGAGGTCAAGATTATTTTGTTAATTGAGAACTACGATTATTCAGGTCATAAGAATCATAAGAACTAAAAACTAATACCGGTAATTGTAACTATTTAAGAAGCTAAGATTAAGTAATTTCAATTAAATTTGTACTCCAAAAGAGTCTAGTCTAAAGGTCTAGTGCTTTTTATGTGGCTGTTTACTGTATATCACAATAACTTTACTTTTGCATTCAGATAGTTTGACTTCATTAAGCTTCATTCTAAATTGTGACACCCTATTTCTGAAACCGCGCAATTAGTTGTTGCTTAGTGGTTAAAATATTCATAGCTTCACACTTCACTCGACTTGCCTATATATGAATTTATGTGTGTGAAATGGAAGTGGTCATAAAGGGACGACAGCCACTTCCCTGCAATCAGCCCCAGTCAAGCAAACAAAACGTTTTCTCTGCCATTATCAGTTGTTGCATATAGTTCACAAACTAAGGATTTGCTTTGACAATACGTTGCAACAGAAAACTATTAATAATATAGTAAAATATGTATACAATGATTAAAAAGGGATTCCAAAATAAGATGTGGCTACATTAGGTCTAAGTATAGAGGAAAAATTGGGAAAAAATGCATGAAAAAGTGTCCTTAATTCCCATAAAGAGCTACATAAATTGATAACATTATATTATTATACTGTATAATTGCCCTTTTTCCATAATATTCTACACTTCATGTGGAGCTCTGCACTGTAGCTGACTGTAGCTGTGTCTCGAAGCACAAATTCCCTGACATCAAAACCCCAGCTTTTCTAAACTAACGTCATTCAGGCATTTAGAAAGATACAAAACTAACATACCTGACTAATATCTTTCTTATGTCCATATCCTTGTGTGTGCATACTCAGTTGTCAAAAGCAGGTGAGTGGATTACCCAGCAGACGCCCAAGGCCAGTGCAGAGATTGTTTGGTTTGCTTCATCAATCACCTGTCTGCTGCTCATCTGCTCTGTCTCTCCAGTTACCAATGTCCTCTCTGCTTCATGTTTGGATATGTTTACTATGCGAGTCATTATTTTTACAGTGTGACACGAGGATATATCTTTTCCTCTTCTTTGTTCTTCCTATAGCCCTCTTTACGCCTTTTTTTATGTGCCGGTGTCAACACGTGTGGCTGTGATTCTGGTTTTGACCTGGCGTGGCGCTGTATATCATGTATGACAGCCGTCCTTTTGTCCATCTACGTAATATTATAAAGCAAATTAACTAAAGTATATTTCGCAAACTCAATTGTATAAATAGTACAAATTCTAGATGACGTAAAACTTTTGGGAACAATTTGTAAACCATGGTGCAATCTGACCGTGACAAGAAATATGGGGGTTGGAGCAGCAGTCACACTATTTCATGGGTATAAATCTTGATGTCTTACTTTGGTGTTGATTTATATTGGCGAGGTCAGGGGGGGAAATGCTCAGCAATAGACAATGGTATGCTTCAAGTAAAAATGTAACTAGGAAAAGTATTAGTCAAGATCATTTGGAGATGATGAATTATGAAAAATAGAAAAATAGAATCATATTTTCATAGATTGTGTTTGGAAAAATTGAGCAGTCCTACAATTGGAAGGTTGCTAGTTTGAAGGTTTTACCGATCCAATATATCTATCTAAGAGTATACTTCTTTTTAAAAATATATATATTTTTACTATGATTACATGAATGCAACAGTTTTATTATAAATGCTTATTACGAGTCAGAAGATAGAGCAGTCATCCTTTTGGGAGCATGCAGTTTTGACATGGTTCCCTTAAATGTCGTAGTCCTTCAGTCCATTAGTACATCGATTACTCATTTGATGGTGACTTGGATCAACCAAATTTTCATCAGTCGACTAATTATTATACAAAGATTTATAAGCACAACAGTAGAAAGGAGAATGCGTGGAGTGAGTGCCAGTGCCACGTCCCCTTTAAGTCGATTTAGCTGAAGGATTTGTCTTTAGTCTTGAGTTGACTACAGCCCTAATTTATCATCTCTTCTACATACAGTTCTCTTGTTGTGTCCTGGAGCAAGGAGCATATTTTGCATGCACTCTATTACCGCCTTCAAAATGCTTACTTTGAGAATAGACCATTACTGATGTGTAGCCTTAATTGCAACACTACACTATAGCGGGGCTTAACCTTGAATTTGCCCTGACACAATGGAAGCATATACCCCGGGTTCAAAGCATATTGTTCATGCTTCCGTATCGCATTATCAGGCCAATGATCAAAACCTCACAACAGGTAGTGCCCTGCAAAATTGACTCCAGATCAAAAGGGCACCCCCAACCTTGAATATATATTACCCCAGTCAGGCAGATATAATTAAGGATACATATATTACTTGGAATATAAGATGTTTTGCGATGAGATTTTGAATGTCAGAAATGTAAAAGGGATTCAGAATGATTATAAGTACAATCATGAGTAAGTTGGCATTGCTAGAGTTGCCAGGGCAGTTGGTTTCCTTGGTGGGACGCTGGGGTTTGGAGGACACTGGGAGGAGTGGGAATGTCAAGACAAAGGCCTCCAGTAGGGATGGAATGCCGATGTCCTGCTGGGCTAATCCTCGCTGGAAGAAAGAGCCAAATGTGGAGACGTGAGGGAGAGCGGGAGGACACGACAAAGATGGCAAGGCAAGGTCTCGAGGGTGCGAGCAAAAACGGACAAAAAGAGAAAAAAAAGATCCTCAAAAGTTTCACCTGCTTTCTCGGCATGGCGTTGGGGTGATCTGGGTTGGTACGCCGGTGGTCCAACTAGTGTCTGTTGGGTTCGCGGGGCAGTGGGAGTTAATAAGACAGCTGTGCCATTGGAGAGGTGCTTTTCTCAGTCGTCTATGGCCCGGCGCGCTCAAGCCTTTTCACTCCAAAGAAGAACAAGTAATGCCATTTTCACCCACAAGAGCCGTTTAGATTGAAACAACAGCCACCTCAGCGTGCTTTGTTTGTAGACCAAGCGCGTTTAACCCTATCGTCAACTGTTGATGTATATGTTTAGCATTTACAGAATCTGCTTTGGAACTGTCAATATTAAGTGTCCTGCAGCTTTCACCAGGTGTTTTTAATGTATATATAGATGTACCCAAGTTTGTAAAAGTTTTTCGTTTTCATTTACAGCAGCAATATATTGATTAGTGATTATAATTCTGAAATCTTTATCTTTAAAAGTGCAAGGTGTGCCATTATGACTCTAATTCATAATTCTAATTCTACTCACTTTCAGGCTTGATAAAAGTTTTTGAAATGCTATATGCAATTTGCCTCGTACTATATTATCTTATTGAATACTGAAAAGTCACATTAAGATTTCGTCATTAATATAGCGACTTAGAAAGGCATACAATAAGCCATTTGGCACCATTTCCTTTTAGTCCTTGTACGTTTTTGTGATTTAATTTGCATGCATTTATCACAGCGGTTCTTTGTGCCTGAGAAAAGGCTGGAACACGTCTAAACTATGTGATCTAAAGCAGTTCTTCTGAGTCTGTGTGCAGATGTTGGAACAGCCAGCAGCATTAGCCCACCTCGGCGACAGAAACCAGACCACTACATGTGTGACCCAAAACACGAGACAAAATTCACTATTATAAATGCCCTGACATGATGTAAAGTCCATGTATGAAATATCGAAATCATTGCAGATGTCAGAAAGCTGTTACACTTTTATCCATTCATTTCAATTACGAAGCAACTTGGATATGTCAGTGCGGTTGGAGGCAGTGACACAATGCATACACCCACTTAGTTTCTCGATGCTGTCTTCTCATTGGCTGGATCCAAAGCATTTCCTGTCCTGCTTCCTGCCCCGGCCCTCCTGGTTTGGTCCTGTCCCGTAAGAGGGGGCTTGAAGCAATTAGACGCAACCCCAGGGAAATACCCTCCCTCCTGTGCGTGCTCCAGTCCATTTTTCACAACACCGACAAGCCTTTGAAAGTGTCGCCTGGAGTATTAAATAAAGATGGTCTCTGTCACTGCTTCTACATATTATGGAAGGTAAAAATTACACAGTATTTTTTGTTGTTGTCGTTGGATTTAATAATGGTAAACGTTTGACTGTCATAATGCTCAAAGTGGGAGATGTATCCAAAAACAAAACAAAAAAGAAAGAAAATATTGTAAAATTAGAATATCCCAAAAGGATAAAAGTTATATTTCTGTCTTTTTGTTGGAAATTGTGCGGTCAGTTCACCTTTAGTGCGATACTTGGACCTCGACAAAGACATCGCAGGGAATTCTTGATCCATTTTTAATCTGAATATTATCGATAATGTGACTTTTTTCTTTTAAGCCATCTAACTAACCTTTCTGGTGGGGGGGTCTGCTATACTTATTGTTCTGCGTGGAATGTGGAACGTGGCGCTATTTGTCTAAAATCCATTTACATCACGGTCAGTCTCTTCAAATCGCCGTAGACACGCTCAAATTCATTTCAATTTGAGCAATTTCAGGGACTAATTAAATCCATATTGTTTCATCTTTGTTTTATAGATTACAGGATGACCAGCCCACCAGACCAATGCCCACAAACTGAAGGGTTGCCAGTTCAAACCTTGCTCAAATGCGTACTCTAGCTGTGTCCGTGGTCAGTAAAATACAACGCCACACCACGATCGTATATTTGTCATAACGTACGCGTTCAAGCAAGGACATTATCTGGTTACGGTCTTGCATTGTTTCTGTTCTGTTTACTCGGCAGTATGTCACTATTTAAACATTTATGTACGTCTTCAGCATGATTTATTCCAAACATAAATGTCCTCCATTCACCCATTCATCACTAATGGCTTTGTGTTGACATGAAGGAGATGAAGGGGATAAACGCTGTGGAGAGAGTGATTCATGGACAGTAGAAAGTTTGTTGTGGAAACTCGTACGCCCGGAGTTCCACCGAAGCAGGAGTTTTATGATGCGCTCGTCCTCTCACTCCTCAGCGCGTCCACTAAACAAAGGTCAGCAAATCTCTGTTCTGCTTTTCGTCTCTGTCTACAGCTGTGATTTCAAGGCTAATCATCACCACTTAGCTCGTGAAATATGTACGCAGATCCCAGAACATCAAAATAATTTAAGGCTCCTTCAGTGTTTCAGGTCAATGCTTATAGCATGGCACAGTTCAAAAAGCTGTGCGTGAGTTCACCCAAGAGAGCTGTATGGAAGTCATTCATTGTTTGGTGTACAAAAGTATAGAGTTGTCAAAGTTAGTTGTTAACATTAGATGTAGAATATGGAATGCCATTTGAGATGGTGCATGAGCTGAAATGAACTGCGTGAGTCCAGTGAAAGTGGTAAGCTTTGTGTTCGGGAGAAATGGGACTATGAACATAATAAAAATAAATATGAAAACGTACTCCAGTCCAGTATGGTTTGATGAACAGCCTTATGATACAAATATTTGCATGATCTGTTTTATGGATTCAAAATATATAAAACACAAACAAACAAAATGTTTAAAATTAAAAGAGTACGCCCCGAATTATGTTATGCTTGAGAAGATCAGTCCTTGTAGTTGTAAAATTTGTTGATATTTTGCAAAGATGACCACTGAAAGTTGCTTATTTCTTTTTTTAAAGTCTCTATTGCTGGCACATGTGGCACACCTTCGGTTCCTATAAAATACAAGATCTTATACAAAGTTGATTTTTGGAAATCAACATCAGACTTCCAAACCCTGATTGGAATTTGACGCTTGTGTTTCATTAGAACAGTGTTTGAGCTCCAGGACCAGAGGCCATTGTCCTGTTTGTTCCCCCGGCCCCGAGCTGCTGCCGTGGGGAGCACTCGTTAAGAGAGACAGCCTCCCGTCGAGCGGCTGGACAAAGGTTATCAAAGGACAAAGAAGTCTTTTGGTGTGCTGACAGGTGACCAGGTTTTACACGCCCCCTTTCCCTGTATGTGTATGCGTGCGTGTGTGTGTGTGTAATCTTTCGAGGGGGTCTTACATGTTTGTTCACAGTAGCTTGGTCAGGCTGAGAAGAGGATTGCTGATAGATAAGTAAGTGATTGGCTCCAATAGGACTTTGCCTGTGTGATGGAGGAGGATTTGTGGGCTGATGACAGGAGAAAATGCTGGAGCTGACTTTTGTTTGTGCCGATGAATAAACTACAAGATGGACTAAACAGGCCCAAATGTGAAACATCTGGAAAAGTGTGTGCAACTTCCCAGTATTACAAACAAAACAAAGGAAACTTAACTGACTGTCCTAGAAAGTATTGAGATAGAGTTGTCCTAATCATTGTTATCCTTACGAAATTACCATTTTAAAGCTTAGTATTTGAGGGATTGTTTATTTAATGTAATATTGTACATTGCAGTGTTTTAAAAATGTGTGAAATGTGTGAAATAATCCCCTTTTAAATTGATGCTGTCGCTGTTTTGGTCAATCGGATAATCTGGACCCTTCAGCTCTAGTGTGCCCCTGCTGGACACAGGCTGCATAGTCAGATTCCAATATGCTGTCCTTTATCTGCTATTTTCATCTCCCCACCTTCCCCTGGTGCTTTTGACGAGCCCGCCTCCTTAGAACGGCTCAGATTAGTTTATTAAAACCAACATCCAACATTCCTCATCCACAGCAGTCCTTTTCTACTTCTGTCTCTCATCTGCCAACACACACAACCACGTCTTCCCCACTATTAACTTTTCCGGGATTATGAATGTTTTCGCACCATTTCGGTTCAAACTTCACTGTAAAACAAATGAATAGGTCCTATAAATTGTCGGTCTATTGTTTGATACTGCTCAATTCCTGGTTTAGGCCTCATCTAATTAGGGGTGTGTCTAGAAAAAACAAAACAAAAAACAATACCCAAGTACTAATCGATGTTAAAACTAGTATGGAAACTACAGTTGATACAGAAAATATTTGAACGGTCTTGATCTAGATTACAACTAGTACAATAACACACGGTAGTACTAGAAAAACGCTACTACTTTACTGTGATAGAGCAAAATCCATTTAAGTATTGAGCCTTTTCCTTGGTATCAAAATAGACTTTAAAATGATAACACTTGCATTTAATATTACATCACTACATCGCTATAGGACAATTTTAAAAAGGTGAAAAATAAAGAATTGCGAAGTCCAGGTCCACATCTGGGAGTATTTGCATTTGAGAAAAGGCTGGAATAAAAACGTATAAACTAATTCAATATTTCCCTGCATTTCAGAGCATGTTTCTATTGCCTAAATATGATAACGACACCTACTCAAATTGCAATTTTCTGTTCGATTGCAATATATAGTTCAGCCCTCCTCATTATAGATCATTTATACCAGATGTCGTGTTAAAATCACATTTAGACAGTGTGTGGTCTTCTTGGCTCTCAAACTAGTCTTACATTTATTTACCGAGAAGATGGCATCATTCATGGTGATGTGGGCGTTTGATTCAAAAGCCGCACATTTCTGATTCTAAACACAAGTGTCCTCAGGGCTTTAGGCACGATTAGCGATGTATACACAAGGATTAAAACTGTCATTACCTGCTCATTTGTCCCCAACACAATCCTAACATTTAGACTAAACATCTTTTCCTTTTAATTCCGAATTTCACACACCCATTTATTACGCACCGTTGTAATAAACACTGCGGCGTTGGGTTCAGCCGCGCCTTTGTTGAGTGATGCTAATGGGATTATATGTGATAATTGCTGTAAGAGCGGTCAAGTGTTGGACTGTATATGTCGTAATATGAAGGTTTCATTTTACTGCCTGCACATTAGCTCCTTTAAAGCAGGAGCAGGGCCCACGCTGATGGATTTGGTATGTGATTGGCGGAGACATGAGCTGCTACAGCCCTGCCCCATCACCACTGCTGTGAGGCTATCAAAGTGAAGGGCTCTCAAAGTTTATGCCCAGGGCTCTGTATTTGAAACTGGACCGGACCTGTCTCTCGTCTGGTAACAGCAGCCTGAATACGTTTTGGTGTATGTAACAAACGCCTGTAATGTTTAGTTCGGGGCCGTCATGTGCTAAAGCTACAGCTGAACGGGGATATTTCAGAGACTTAAATTAAAGGGCGGACCGCCAACGCTATAGTCAATTCGCTCTTGTCCCAAAACGTAACACGGCAGCAACATATTAGACTCTTTCCTTTGGGTTCGTCATAATAAAATGTCTTAAAACTCGATGCAGACAACGAGCAGTGCTCTAATTTTCTCACAAAGTGCTGCGATATGGTGGAAACGTGACTAATTTACAGTTACAGCAGCTTTATTTATTTTTTCATTTATACCTTTTTTTTTTTTTTTAACTGGAAGTCAGAATCTCCTTTACAAGAAAGACATGGCCAAAGTAGCAGCCAACAAAATCAACACAGAACAGAAAGTCAGAAAATATTACATCGTAAACGGATCTCTCTCAAGAAAAACAATCATTTCTCTGTGTCATCGCAGTTTTCAAAATGTTCTTGAATTTATCAAAACTTTTTATGGGATTTTATTTGATAGGTGTTGCAATATAGTTTATAACTCCTTTCGAAGTACCTTATTCCTGCTAAGTGGAGGCAGTGTCAATCAATTTTTTTTTAGAAACTCAAGGATTTGTCTTTTCATTGTATCTCCTGTTTATTAAAGTTTATTATTTAGAAGTAACTGTACCCATTCGTACTATTGTGAGTTAATACCTTAGCTACACGGAATGGGTGTTACATAACTTATACCATGACTGTGTACTCATTCAAACTTACTGTTTAAAATTCAATAAGTTTGAATTATTGCACATATTTCTTCACTTAAAATGACCACAATGCACTTGACCTGCCAATTAAACCTATATTGTTAACCCATAAATGTATTTCCGTTGAACCAATTTACATTCTGGTAGTAAATTGAAGGGTTAAATTCATAAAATGTGCCTTTTTAATGATATGTTTTAAGATACTTTATAAGATAACTTTATAACAATGTGTCTGAGCTTATTTTTGCACATAAATCAGTGCAATTTCTTATAAAACAGGCATTACACTGAACATGAAGTTGAGTTCCCCCATAATGTGGATAGCATGACCTCTCCTTGGCTTCTGAGACGGTTTTTAGTGCTCGCCGAGGAATGGAGGCGGTGGTTTGGTGGAGGGTGCTGTATGTTTGCAGATGTTTGGTGAATGCTTGTCATATGTTGAACTTACAGTGGGGGTTAAAGCCGTATAGTTGTTTTCCTCAGTCACATGCAAGTTTTAATACATGTAGCCCGCGGACGCCCTCGCAAAGAACAAGTAATAAGCCTCTTCAATGCTGAACGTCATAAGACCTACACAAGTGACAAAAGCCTGGTCGGAAATCGTTTTACTGTAAGTAGATTAAAGACCACCCGTAGATTTCTATGAGCGTGTTGGTACGCTCTGATCATGACATAACTTACTTAAAACTATCGCATACATACTCGCATGTAATTGATCGTTACAAATACCTTTAGTAGATCCTGCTGGAGCCTAACTAATGGGTAATACAAGGTTGGATACTTACAATATACATACAATATACATACATATACATACAATATTGAATATTGAATTTCAGGGATTGTCTGATATTAGTCTTGCCGCTGTGGCCGATTAACCGATATTTGCCAATACCGTTTTGATTTTGAAATCCACTATAAGCCCCCAAAATGTACGTTAAGGAAAGTTGGCATTATTTGGAACATAAAATAATTTGTTGCATTTTTATGTAATTGTCAGTGTCAAATTTGTTTATAAAGAATGCAAATTTATATGTAAAGTAATCATTTCTTTCTTTCCTTCTTTCTGTAATCATTTCTTTCTTTCCTTCTTTCCTGTTCTGTTCCTTTCTTTCCTTCTTTACTTTTTCTTCTTTCTGTTCTTCTCCTTCTTTCTTTTCTTCTTTCTGTTTCTTCTTTCCTTCCTTCCTCCTTTCTTTCTTTCTTTCTTTCTCCTTTCTTTTGTCTTCTTTCTTACTTCCTGTCTTACTTTCTTCTTTCTTCTTTCCTTCCTTCCTTCCTTTTCTTCCTTCTTCTGTTCTTCTTCCTTCCTTCCTTCCTTCTCTTCTTCTTCTTTCTGTTCTTTCTTCCTTCCTTCCTTCCTTCTTCCTTCTGTACTTCTTTCCTTCTTTCTGTTCTTCTCCTTCCTTCCTTCTGTACTTTCTTTCCTTCTTTCTGTTCTTCTTTTTTCCTTCCTTCCTTCCTTCCTTCTGTACTTTCTTTCCTTCTTTCTGTTCTTCTTTCTTTCCTTCTTTCCTTCTGTACTTTCTTTCCTTCTTTCTTTTCTTCTTTCCTTCCTTCTGTACTTTCTTTCCTTCTTTCTGTTCTTCTTTCCTTCCTTCCTTCCTTCCTTCTGTACTTTCTTTCCTTCTTTCTGTTCTTCTTTCCTTCCTTCCTTCCTTCCTTCCTTCCTTCTGTTCTTTCTTTCCTTCCTTCTCACTGGTCTGTTCAGAAAGACAAATCCAGTACACTGAGGACAAACTGGGATTTACACATCAGAACACAGACACTGGGTCAGCTAAGAAAGAAAATGATCTGTATTGGTGCAACATTTTCAATATTGCACCAATACAGTGCAAGAATGAATGTTTTTCTTTCAAATGATGATATCTTCTCCTCCTTTCAACCCATCATCGTAACGTGTCTTGCCTAACAACATGTCAGAACACACTGGAATCGTACCTTTTTAATACTCTAATTAGTGGTGCAAAGTGAACATAACAGCACCCCTGCATTTCTCATAATCAAATTCCTCCATGCTGACTCCCAAACTCCCAAACGCATATGGTTTTTCCCCCCATGTCATTGGCTGGTGATGGATGCGTCGCGCTGTCTTCACCTACAGTTGGTAGATTTAGAGAACCGGGGATGGAAGCATGACGCTACACGCACGCCGCCGCACCGACCACAAATCCACAATGAGGAAATTCTGCCTTGCTTTCAATAACAAGTTGTTTTGTTCACTGCGGCCACCATTAGCTGCTCGCATCGCTGCAAAGTCACAAAGACATAAACAAGAAGAAAGGTCTCTGTTTTGCAAGGCGCGGCCCTGTGCCAAGTGTGTCTGATGGGATGGGCTGGAGATTTGACTTTCAGTAGTTGGCCTGCACAGGGAATAAGAACAGAACATACAGTTTGTTGTGACCCGGAAAAGTGAATTTGAACTATAGTAATCAACGCATGAACATCTGAAAGTGATTATCCTTTGGTTAATACATTTGAGTTTAAAGTTGCTCAGAGAAACCACGAGTTAGTGTCAGACTTTGCCAAAAGGAAATTTTAATCAAGGCTTAAAAAAGAGCTCTGATTAAACGCAACTGGAGCTTAAATTCAGTTTTGATGAGCTTTCTGCATAGAAAGGGTGATACGTTACCTACAGTTAATGCTTTGAATCACAGGGTCCCTCATGTTTTGGCTCCTGATATGATAATATCACAATTTTGTCATACATGCAATAATCACTGTTTATTTATACAGTGGGTGGCTAGAGCAAACTGTCATGTCCTTAGGCAAGACACTTCACATACGTATGAATCTGGTGTGAGTGAATGAATGAATGGTGGAGATCGGTGGGGCCAATGGCACGGGTGGGCAGCATCGCTTCTGTCTGTCAAAGTAGCTTACCACCACAGAGTGTGGTGTGAATGATTAATGCAATGTAAAGCGCTTTGGATGTCATGAAAGAGAAGGTATAAATCCAATGATTTATTAACTTCATGAATGAATTCAAATGCTATTTGTTATGACTTTGTTAAACCACTAGATCCACACACTTAATCATGAAATACACCCATTTTAAAACTCAAAACTGTTTAAACATTTCCATTGTCTAAACAAGCAACCAAATTGTGCTGTCACAAAATTATTTTGTGAAATATATCAAAAACTACCGGTACTCTTGATGATATAGTGATACAACAGCACACAATATTAATACTGTATCACCATCACATCTACTACTGTAACTATTGTCTGCCTCTGAGAGTTTACACGTCACTGTGATTGGTTAAAGGAAGTGTCTGGTTGGAGTGTAAAGCTACATGAATTGGAAGGGCACTGAATCACAATGACAATTTCTGAAAAGCAGCAGATCATCACTGGTGTCAGATCATAACTAGATTCCTAACTTCCTTAAACCGCCTAACTCTTTGATGAGCACTCTAAAACTGCAATATCCCAATGTTTTTCTTTCAGTTTCAAATGATCTTTTGCGCATGGGTAAATATTGGATGTGTTAAGTCCCGCAGAGGGCCAAACTAACAGTGTCCTCACATGTGGAGTGCAGATCAGCTATATAGTCATAATCCACTGTTATGTCTCCCTCACGTCTCACCCACTCGTCCCCTCGCTGTCCTCTGCTGCTTTGTTCTCACCCCCTTTGAGAGTGTCTTCCAAAAACAAGCCTCACTGACATTGACGCCGTAATCAAACGCGCAGGCATCTGTGGATAAGTGAAACCATAGCGAGGCGGAGGGAGGCCGGTATGGGAGACTTGGCCGCAGCATTAAACAGCATAAACAGATTTGGAGCACAAGCTGGTCAAGTGTACTGCAAATCCACCACTGTTTCCAATCGAGCAGTCTGTGTGCTTTTAGAGAAGTTCTTCATTTTGTCCCCGCGGGCAGAGCAATGACAGAGCCGGCAGTGGCAGCAAGGAGCACAATCTCTTTCAAATCTCAGTGAGTGATTTTAATAAAGAATAACTGGAAATGCTCCCCAAACACAGGCTTTGTATCAGACCCTGGCAACACGGAGGGGAACTGACATCTCCCTTTTGAAGTTTAGAACACATCTTTCTTAAGTTAGCCCAAAATCCCCCATAAAATAGCTTTTGGCAGCTCTTGAATAGTACAAGAAGTTACTGAAAGTTGAGTGGTCGATTACATGGATAAATATGCAATAAATCATGACACATATTGGTATAGTACGAGTCAAATATTGTTTGTTTATGAGGGTTGATCTGAAGTTGAACATGCGCCGCCTCATCCTGATTGTGATGGTGTTTGACGTCCACTGCATTCTGTGTCTTGTTATAAAACTACAAAATAACTAAGACTGTAGTTTTCTCTATGCAATGCTCTCCATGAAAGATTTGGACCTGGACATTTGACTACAGATGTTGCTTCATACTGTTCCACATCCCGTGTATGTGCAAAATATATGCGAATAATGTATGGTTTTATGCCATTTCAGGAGGCTGTTAGCTTTCACTTTGTCACTGAAACACAGACACAAGACTATATTTATTGGACTCACGTAGTGTGATGCTTAATTACCCTTGTGATATAACAAAAATGTAAATTTAAATGTATGTGAGAGAAATAGTATCGTTATCTTCACTTCTGCTGTAGAATAAATGGCTATTTAGTACTAAAAATAAGGGTTTTCGATTATGTTAATCAATTGTTGTGATTATGCAGGTCACAATATAATCGTGAGAATCACAAAATAATGATCGTGGTAATTTTTGGAGTAAAATAAAGTAGCTTTTGTGCAATCTATTTCCCAAATATAGACCGAAGTGTAAAGAAAGTTTTAAAAATCTGGTTGCTTGTCACATTGAACTTTATTTTGTCTTGAACTTGAACAGTAACAACGGAAATGAAAGAAAACGAAACATTTCACTGTTGTTTGGTCACAGTCTCAATAATCGTGAATAATCATTAAATCGAGATGATTTTTCTCATTTTCATTTAAACTGGCTTTTGATTTATGTGTAGATGCTGTTTGACTCTATAATCGGACCCCAACATCTTTTCTTCCCATGAAAGTTGTTGCTAGCCTTGGATGTGATCGTTCTCGCCTTGGTTTAGTCTTGGCCGTGATGTAGACCTGGTTTGGTTCTCCTAGTCTTTGTCTGGTCGTGGTTTATTCCCAATTTTGATGCGATTTGTCTCCAAGTGTGAACGCAAACCATATTAACCTCTGCATCACTTTGTTATCAGGGCGACGTCCATATTAAACTCTCAACATTCCGACCATCTTTGTTTGGTTTCTCATAGTCCGTGCAGTTTATTGACATTACCACATCTCGTACAAGGCTCTGTACACATCCAATCACACACTTTCACAATGTTGTTTTCGTTGGCCCCGTCTGGGACCTGCAGTGTGTCGCAGTAGCAAGAGGAGGAGAGCGAGGCCAGGTGCTGTGTGCGGGGGAGACGCGCTCGACCTTGTGATTGCAAAAATTCCCAGTGTCTTCAAAGCCAAATGTCCTTTACTCCTCTTTTGAGCTCACAAATATGACTCTTATTCATGCACTGTTTAATTCATCATGTTTGCTTCCTCACTTCTTCAGGAGGACATGCACTTTTCTACAAGCAGACACGTTCATCTCAAGTGCAGAGGAGGATTTCAGTTGGACATTGTAGAAGAACCTGCACTTTTATGTTGCTCCGTTTGAGAATCACATTGTCACAGCTTTGCAATCTCATTTTATCATTGACTGCGATATATTTGCAACACACTTGTACTTTGTCTCCCAAACACTTTTTTTTTTCTAGATTTGTGTTAGAAGCCAGTTACTCCAAACTCTGCAACACCAGGAAGAGCACCTGGCATTAAAACAATTAAATATGCAATTAAAATATATGTGGAAATACAGTAGATTTGCATTCTTTAAGTGGAAAAAGTCAAAGGGGTACAATTATAGACAAATGACCACAGATTAAAGGACATACAATAGTTAAGGTACTTTCATCTGGCAATAAAATTAGTGGGAACTGTGGTATAAGGCATAAGGTAGCTCAACTTAATCTCTCCTTGAACCGTCCCAAAGAAAAAGCAGGCCCTCTCCATAAACCACACATGACCACATTTACAAGTCTTTTCCAAATGACTTCAGTGAATTAGAGGTTGCTTTTATGCACTTGTTTTAAGGCATTTTTTGGGGTTAGACTTTGCCCCTCAGCGTCAAGATTATCATTCCAAGGCAGACTAACCAAAGCGTGCTTTTCGGGCCCACATGTGCAAGATTTCCATGTTTGGAGCTATGGCGTGTCCGTTAAAGCACATACTGTTTTGGGTAAGTGGTGTGGAACTCGGTAGCAGAGTTTGTGAGGCTAAATGACAGGGCGGCGATACGGCATGACAGCAGACTGCTTGATGAATTGGCTGTTAATGAGAGGAAAGTGGGTCGTGCTCTGACGACTTAACCTCTGGTGCCACACTCACGTGACGTTATAAAGCGACGGGGATGTGCGTTTGATTAGAGGAAATGCTAATAGAAGCAACGTTTTATACTTACTATCCGTGCTTCGTTAGTTTGTGTCTCAACTTGCATCCGAAAGTCTTTGATTTTAAAACATTGTCCAGATGACTTCATTTGAAACTTTTTCTACTTTATATCATTTGTATACGAATGAGGAATTACACCGACTTAGAGTAGGGTTGTCAGAAAGACTGATAGATGACTAAAACTATTGTAACTCGATACTTATTCGATCAATACTGGAAATAAAAGCTCTTAAACCGGACATAATTGGACTTTTCTTGACTCGTTTTAGAATGGTCTCGATCTATATAAATATAAATCATTAGAGAAACTATCATTTTGTGTTTTTTTTTTATCATTGGTATCAGAATTAAATCACTGTTGAGTATCGAGCCTTTTTCCTCACTATCAGTTTGAACTATTGGCGTCATGACGACCGATGATAAACATACGCAATAATAAGTGCTGGTGATGGAAAGCTCCTGGGGCAGACGGACAAAAGTTTGGCTGCCAATCTAATCTCATCACACTGTTGCATAGATTCTGGTAAAGTAGGCGAAGTAAAAGGCTAGTTTAACCGTAATCCTACATAATAACGATGAGGGATGTTCTAAGAAAGTAGGCGGCATTTCTGTGTACTGGCTGCTCACTTTAGCATAACCGGCTTTTTTAGCCCCTGCACTTCACTCAACATGCACACTAGTGATATATTTTAATGTGCGTGTGTATTAAAAGCCATAGACTGCGTGTCTCCTCCCGGTCCTAGGCAGTTATAGTTTATACAGCCCTCATATTAAAGGATACAAGTTGTAGCGTGGCGAGGACCTGGCCTCCTCTCAACAAAACGGACCGCATTCTGAAAGAAGGGCTCCGTCTGTTTTCATTCTTTAAGATTTAATTTCACTGACACAGATAGGAAATAGAAAGGCCGAAAAGGGGAGAAATACCTCACAGGACAAAGTTATGTATTGATTTTGGATGATATTGTAGCACTATTTTATTTTATAGCCCTGTTCATAGTGCTTTTTCCGTGGGTATTTCTCTGTTTTTATGCCAAATCTTGACTAACTTCTCCATCGTGCCGTACAGCAGACAAATCAACTATTTAAGGCTGTGGACGGAATTTATGGTCGACTAAAAACATGACCTTGTGCATTAATTACTCGAATAAAAGGGGGCAAAAGCTCTCTCTGATCCGACCAAATATCTGACCTTAAGACCAGAAGCTCGCAGGATTTCCAACAAAAATAACAATTGTCCAGGAAAAAGAATAAGTAACGATGTACATACGGAAGAATAAACTCACAACTAACTCCTGAACCCTTAATATCAGTAAAATAATTAGTCGACTAATAATAATGTTGGTTGACTCGGACACCGTTGACTGAATAAACGACTAAAGACTTTCAGCCCTACAAGTATTATAGCCCAATTACTTGTAGAATGTTTCTGCACTTCCCAGTTTAGTCTTTCCTGCATGACTTTAACTTTAAATTTGTTGCTTTTGTCAGTTACGTAATTTTATCCCCGTAACATCCAAGAAAAGTTCAAAACTAAACAACTATAACTTGTTTATTAACTCAATATTTTGCCAGGTTCTCATTTTATAACTACATATACTTAGCATTATTATTTTTTTTTAAACAACGTTATCATAATAAGCTATAAAACTATTGATTTAACATGATTTTGTTTTCTTGTTTTGAATCGTTATACATTTCCCCCATTCATTTGTGCTTCCCCACAACGCCGTATGCGCTGACCTCTACAGAACCAGTTTCCAATAATAGTTCCCATGTCCCAGGTTTTTCTATGTCGTGGCACAGTGAACAGGAGAGGACTGTTGGAGCTGGTCACCTGTGAGTCCTCATGTGTTTGTGGTGGTCGCGCTGACAGGGACTTCGTGTGTTCTGCGCTCCGAGGCCTCTCCACAACAGAGCACAGACGTACATTTGACCAGCAGACGCCCGGTGAAGAATGCACAAAAGACGAGCTGTATCCAGAAGTGTGGATCATATTCTGGACAAATATTATAGCACAAATGTTTACAGTCTCATCAGTTGCTGGGGCATTTTGTTTCAGTCTTTGCCAGTCCTCCTGACACGGATAACAAGTTTAATCGGTCTGGATGTGGTCTAATTTAAGCAGTGTGATCATGTGTGAACTATGTGTACGAGGACCGATGTTAAGGGTGAGAATGCCGTGTGTGTGTATGTGTGTGTGTGTGTGTGTGTGTGTGCGTTCTTGACATATTCACTGTGCATATTATTGCTTTTTATTTAAGTATTACTAAACAGATTTAACAATGCGTTTGGTGAAATCTGTTCTGTCAAAAGCCGTATTTGGTCATGGAAATGGAAGCGACACAGACAAAACAAATGTCTTTAACCAGAGGTCTACAGGTCCAGTTAACTGGAAAATGCAAACTAAAATGCAAACTAAAAGTGAGCCTAACTAATAAGTGCTTTAGTGATGGTTTAATCCTCAATAAATCAGGTAAACTAAACACTATAAACAAACAAGTGCACACGCCACAACTTCAATGAGTGCAAATTACGTACCAATTTTCACATTCTAATAAAGATGGACAGTGAAACAGTGGACGTTCCAGCAGCTCGTTCCTCCAGTGATGGATTCATAGAGAACGACAAACTTACACTGACGGACCGCCAAAGTAGGCGCTGGGCAAACTCACCATATTTGTCTTCTCATTTTGCGGCCAGGACCTTGTGTTTGCATGTCATTACCGATCCTAGCGTGCACAAGGTCCTCATTCATGCCGCCTGTCCCCGTGTACACTCTGCTCCGGTGCTGCTGTGCCACATCTCCCCCAGTCCTCCCAGAACCTCCCCAAACCGCCGGGCCCAAAGGCAATTAGCTGCCGACCTGATCCACTTGTTTTCTGTGTGAAGAGATTAGGTTAATTTCCTGGTTCAAATCACCAGAGACAAGATATTTTGGAATGGAGGCGTTTTAGAGTGGGTCAAAAGTTAGAAATGCAGAACCTCGAGTGGAAGAGTGTAAAAAATATATATATTTTAAAAATCCGAACGCTTCAAAAGTAGGCCTATACTACTTAAGGTGACTTCCCGGTATTGACCCGGTATTGAAAAGGGCAAATTCCAGTTTAAAATCCAGGATTAAACTTCAGAAAATAGATAATACTTTTATTTTCAAATTAAACATTTTCCCAATATAAAGTTTGGGTAGAGAGAAGGGTTACCGAGATACCCAGATACCATTCGATACTAAAACACCAATCATTGTATAAAAACATTTCGATACGAAGGAAATGCATTGAAATTGATGGATCATTTTGTATTGTGACACAACCAGTAAAAAAATGTGCTGCCAGACTTTTCAGGCCCAAGAACTCGGACTAGAAACTATCAGAATCAATATGTATTCTGCTACTTCTATACAATGTTAGAATAAACACATCATTTGCTCGAATAATTTCTCAGGTGATTATTGGCCACCAGTGTGCTGCACAGTCCACGGAGTGCCCTGGTTTCGGTTCTGTTCTCTAATTGCTTTTCCAGAAGCTGCAAAGCCATATGCCTTATTAACACATATTCAGTTTCACTCACTCTGTGCCGTCAGTGCCTCCTCCGCTCCTATCTCTGCGTTTTACTGTGGCTGATATATGTGACAGCTGTCATTAATGAGGCTATATCCAGCAGAGGGCGGGGCTTTGGCCAGTGTCCAGAGCCTCGCCAAATATGAGAAAGTGGATCTAGTTAGCATGTCAGATTTAAGTGCTGAAAACGGGCTCGCTTACGCACAGATGTCCGTACGAAAGTCACACCTCACGCACAAATACATGCTCGGACAACACGATGATCGAGTGGTGAAAAATACTGTGTAGTACTGTATACACGTGCATTCCACAAGTGTTGGCTCACGTTAGCGTTTAACAACTCTGCTGAATCATATGTGTGCGTTTATTTTGGCAGATTTGAAAAGATTTTGCGCAGAATTGTTGTGTTTGTTTGCGTTTCTTCCCTGTTTTATAGCGTCTTCAGATGTATTTTGAAGTGAAGCACAACATGGGCCTAATTGCTTTCATGTCAACTCCTATATAGACTGTTTTCGTGACTTGAGTGTTCCAGGCTTTTTGGGTGAACATTTGGACCAGAACACTAAATATATATTCTAATTACGGTCAATTAAAATAAGCCATGTTTAGTTGTCACGCGATATTCGAAGGGGACGAAGTGTTCATCTTGTAAGCGACCTTTGAACTGTCATATTCCAGCCAAAATACCACGATTCCCTATAGTTTTGCCACTGTTAAGTAGCTGTTGTAGAAATAATTCAAGTAGGGATTCACCAATCCAGCTTTTTCAGTTCCGATACTGATTTCGATACTTGGTATATGCGGATACCCAATATCAACCGACACCAGGTTACTTTTCCTTAAAACTTTGTGTTATGAAAGGGAAAATGAAGAGTTATTCCTGCCATTGTAATATACTAAAATGATTATTATATGTAGTACACCCATTGCAGTAACTTTAAAACTGCAAAACATTGTAAAATAAACTGAACTGACCTCTGACTGAATACTGTAAGTTCTGAACTTTAAAAGGTAATTCTAAGTATTTACTGGGTTAAAATCTGTTTGTGTTCTCAGAATGGCCAATTGGAGTATCGGATTTTCCAGTATTTCCAGTATACAGTGTACGCACCAATGTTGATACCGATATTGGTATTGGTGCATCCCTAAAGTCAAGCAATCTGAGAGTTGTAAAGAGCGGCAGAACATTGGATATCTAACGCAAATTAATTTACCACGAGTGCAGGCCTTGGAAACGGGAACACTCGACACATGGTGGTAGTTTTTTTTCTTTTCAAGTCTGACTATGCTTCCATCGAAGGGAGTATTATGAACCTTTGATTGGCTAGATAAGGACTGAACTGTCCGGTGTCCTTGGTACAGTTGTCCAATTTCCCCATCACTAGCAACATTTGAGCATCATAAGGCAGCAGTTGGACAACATTGGAACAAGATGGGGGGAATGTTTGAGAACGGAGAATGTTATGGTCTCAGAAATCTTGCAGCCAATCTTGAACCTTACACCTATAGTCTGACCGATCGAGACCTCTTTTTCAAGACCTAAACACCGACCGCTGTTCACTGTACTGAATACCTGAGGTTGGAGTCCAGGCTGGGACTCTGAGGAGCTGTCGGTGTGGTCAAGGCCAGCTGCTCGATCAGACTTTGTGTGAAGGGTGTGAAGTAAACTATCTCTCTCACTCTCCCTCTCGGTGACCTCTGCTGCCTTTGATCCAGGCTCTCGTGTTTGGAGTGGTCCTCAGCTTTGTGTCACGTCAGCGGGTTTCTAATCGGCACAGCTTTCCATTCATTGCTTTATTGTGGCTTTAAGTCTGCACAATTCTATACCAAAATCACTACATTTAATACATAAAAACGTCCTCAAAATCTGTGTGAAAAGCGTTTTTTTTTACTATTAAAGTACATTTTTAAACAGGTTCTTCAAAACTTTTACTCAAGTAGATTTTTGACATATTTTTACATATCTGTACTTCTACTTAAGTAACTAAATACTTCTTACACCAGGTATAGGACGGACACAAACATTGCCCTAGTTTGTGACGGAATTCCCCCTCCATAGTCAAAACATTATGTGAAGTCCTTGATTTTGCCCTTCTGGTTGTAATCTGAAAACAACCATGCCATTTCCAGTGTCTGCTTTGAACATTTTGCCAGCCAAACTTGGCATTTCACATATTCTCCAGCTCACCTTTATAATTACATGCTGCAAAGGCTTCTGCGGCCGTGTTAAACTCCCTCTAAATGTACGGGCACTTTTCCAGCTCCATATCGTGAGCCCCTATAGTGATTGTAAATGCGCAGCAAGGATATGGGACCCTGATACTGGGAGAGTGATGTAATGCTAAACCTTAACATACACTTTTGAAATCAAGGAAATCAAGATGCAAAGGAACCTGGCTGCAAAGTTTTAGAAACCGTTTGGAAAACTAAATTGTTGAATCGAATGAGCTTAAGCGCATCGCACATACATTCACAAAAAAGACAGAAAGATTGACCAAATATTAATATATTATGTCACCAAGATGCCCACACAAAAACAGAGTAATGTAGTTTACTCAATCTGAAGAAGTTCCTATGTTCTGATTCTGACTGCAAAGATCTGATTCTGATTCTACATCTTAAAGCTACAAACCGCTCATTTGAATCATTTGAGGCGCACACCGCTCATGGTCAAGCGGGTAGGACACATGCAGGCCGTGTGGGGCAGTGTGGGGGAGTTCAAATCTGGCTATTGACAATTTACTGTAGTAAATTTAAGTCGGGACAAGGGATGGTTTGAAAGAGGCATAAAGGAGATCAAAACAATCAAAGACCAACACCGTCAGATTATTTCAAATACAGTCACCAGATGATTACCTTTGAAACGTTTACATTTTTCTACTGTTTATTTATGTTGTTCAAAGGCAGATAATTGTGATTCTAAGATGATCTATTTAAACGTGTCAAATTGTGCTTGATATTGAACCAAAACATAAGTGATCATTATTTTACATGTTGTAATGTAAACCACAATATTGATCTAAAACAGCTTGGTAACCGAAATGGGTCAATTGACTTTTTTCAAAACTGAAGAACTGATAAGCCACGCCTCTTCATAGTGACATTTCACCATAACAAGCAGCGGGTTGTCATTTCCATGTTTTTGTTTTTGAAGTGTGGCCCTACAGAACCCTACAAGGATTTGGGCGGGGATAGGGGGGTAGGTGAAATTTGAATTTTCGGAGAGCTCGAGCCTCAGTTGCAGGACAATACAGGATTAACTCAATCAATCAAAATACAACTTTGAGAGGAAACTAATGACGAGGAAACACCGTTGAAACAAGGTTAAAAGATGATTTTACATAATATGTCCCCTCAAAACATAAACATTAATTTAACAAACACACGTGTAAATGGAGCGGTTCATTTCTGTAGCGTTGGGAGTGCATCCAGGAAACACAAGCCTTTCCAGTCTGGCACACTTCGCCTCCTCTTGGTGATTGTACATTACATGCAGATAAGGCGCTGAGAAGAGGCATTTATCAACATGGAACTTAAGACAGTGCTGCCCACACATCAAATGTAGGGCAGGGCGGTGTAGTGAAGGGCGGGGGATTATGGGTAATCAGAAGGTGAAAGGAATGCGGCAATGAAAAGGCAGGAGAAAGCACTGTCAGAGATAATGGAGCACCAGCGTTTATCATTCTCTGCATCTACATGTGGGATGGTGGGATACATGGGGCAGGACAGGGGTGCGGGGTGGATTAGGGAGCCTGGGAGGCCAGCATGTAGGACGGGTGAGTGAACAGGGTTCAGGTCAGGCTCCTGTCCAATGAGGCCTAGCTGACAAAAAGTATGTCTTAAGAGCGTGTTCTGTGGGTTCGTTTAAGGTGATGAGATGCGCGTCCTGCATGCAGACTTGCACTGAAGATCTGTTTATTTTTTTATTGATAATTATATTTGATTGTCTGCCACAGGGTGTGTGATATTGACAACAAAAGGAATATTTTATATTTTTGCATTATCTCAAAATATTCAGTTTTTTAGATCATTTTTTGTATCGTTTAATTGACAATATTCTTTACATTTCTCCAAAACAACAACAGCGACAGTATACATGTTTTTATATATCCACTCTTTGTAATTCAATATTTCAGCATTTGGTAATATTACTGCTGTGCATGGACACTACCTAATGTTTTAGCCTTCATCCAATGCCAGTTCATTATTAATGTAGAATCTTGAGGTAATTCTTAATTGTTTTTAATTTTTTATGATACAGCTAAATAATTGTGCTTTACAAATCTTAGAAATTGTACATCAAATATTCCTTTCAGCAGTCTGGGTCGGCCGGTCACAAACATCATGCTTGTGTTAACTTTGTAACAAAAACGGTCTTGCAGGTGTTGACATTAACCAGGAAGCCGCTGATTTAAATAACAATACGGAAATGTTTTATTTGATTTTTGCTTGCTCGGTGCTCGGAGAATGACTGCGGAGGAGTAGAGCGAGATTAAGGCTGATGACGAGCTGATGATGGATTCTGCGGTTGTGGGAAAGATGGACAGACCGGGTTTGAGACAGTGAAGGAATGCTGATGAGTGAACTAGCAGGCGCACAGACAGGGGGAGTCCGCTCGCTCCTCTTCCCTCCCTCTCTCCGCTCCTCAGTACCCTCTGGTTGACCCTGGTTTATGGCTCTTTTACTGCCCTCGCTCGCTGTAGTCCAGTTGCTCCTCCCCAGGGTTCTGCTCCCTGGTCAAACCGCAGCCCGAGCCTCAAGCCGCAGAGTTGGGCTGTCTTTAATACTGAGGGTTTAACGCACAGCAGATCCTCCACTCAGTTTTAAAAAAAAGTGTCCCACACATTCACTGATGAAAATGGACTGGCAAACTAAAATTAAAAGTTAACTGGAGCTATAAAATATTGGGGATGGCAGATGTATATCCAGTTATTGATCCAGATGAGCCATGATGGTTTTACCTATTTATTTGAAGGGAAAAAGACGTATAAAGTGTTATTAAAAAAAAGAAAAAAGATTATTCATAATAATAATAATAATAATAATAATAATAATAATAATAATAATAATAATAATAATAATAATAATAATAATAATAATAAAATATTAAACTGTATTAAACTTGGCAAACTTAAAATAAGAATGTTCCTCATAAAAGTGGTGCTGATCTCTGTATCTATTCTTCTTTAAAATTCTGTTAATGATCAACAGTAAAAATACAGGTAGTTGTGTATATGTGCAAAAATATAATCTAAAAGCAATAAAAGTCAATTGTCGAAAATATTACTGAGGGCTTGAAATTGTAAACATAATATATACCAGGACATTCATGACATCTCCTTTCCTAATTCATCACCTTTAACGTTGACTGGTCCTGGAAGACTTCATGACCGAACCATTAAGAGTTTTCCTTCAAAATGTTTCAGCATTTCTTGCATTGATAAATCTGTTCACACAGGACCTAATATGATCCAGCACAGACCAGCAGACTTTCAGACAGTTTGCATTCAATCCATGTTCTTCTGTCACTCTGTTTATTCCTGGCCATGGAAAGTACATTGAGTATTCTTACTCAGTTGTTCTTGTTTTAGTCTACTCAATATTGCCACTGTTAGTATTCTACATTGCATATAAGTAGATTATTTGCCAGAAAAAGTAAATCTACTCCTTGATTCTGGAATTGTCATATGTTTTATACATTTTTAAAAGTTCTTCCCCTGAGAACCGTACTAGAGTGTACCAGATTTAACAAGGTGAAGAGTGGCAAGAAGGAAAAGTGCTCCACAAATTTCAGGGACGGTGCATGTAATAAATTACAGTAACAAGCGGACGCCATAGTTTTATCCTGCTTTAAATCACCGTGTGGCGTTCGAGTGCAGCGCTGGGCAAGGCTCTGGGATCGTTTACTGTGCACAAAACAAACCAGGATGATGTACTTTCTCTGCTCGCTAAAACTGATCTAGAAACGTTTCAAAATGATCCACTTATTAAGAACTATGTTACAAATATGTTGCACACTAAGGCTTTGTTAAGTTCTTATGTACAATTAAATGCAGTCTGTTTTGTGTAATTTTACACTTTGGAGATACATAATTAGTCATTTTAGTAGTAAGTTTGTTGTTTCTCAGTAAACTTATTAAATGGCTTCTATTCTTACTGCTATAATGACGTAACTACATTGACTTGTAATAGCCCTTGCATTTAAACCAAATTCACCAAAGGTAGGTCTTTATTTTAGAGTACACTTGTTGAAAAGATGCTGTGGCACACCATCCATTAAAGCACTTAGATTTGTGTGGTCATTTTTGTGCTTTTTCTGGTTCAGAAGTTTGCTCAGGGACCAAAATGGCAACTTATTACATTAAATAGCTGTGAACTCTTTTCCCCCCTTTTCTTTTAATGCGCACCTGGTATAACTCAAGGTAATAACCTAGAACCAACTGCCAATTTGCATACTTGTATGCGCATTTTGGTTTCAATTAGTATTTTTTCATACCATATAAATGTCTTATTCTGCTTTGTAGTTTTTACTTTTGAACTCTTGTGCATGTTCATGAATGTCCTAACATCACACTAATAAGCAGTAATACGGAATTTATCAATAGGAAAGTGTTAGTAAATGTCTAATCAGCAGCAGGATAAGGTTATGCAGACCTACATTACATATGCATTAAACAAGGCCCAATAAATACAAATTAACTTCAGATAACCCACTTCAACCCACTTCGTCAATGAGCCACTAGTTAGCTGTGAATAAGTGTACTCTAAAATAAAGTGTTACAGAAAATGATATTCATTCTAAGCTTTTGTCCGGCTGTTTTGTACTAGGTAAAGCCTGGTTTTAATGCTTGCCGTTCAGCGTATGGCAGAGTGTGAGAGAGTGCGGAAGTCTTTGACAGTGTGCCCTCCTGACCCTGTCTAGCCTGCCGTGGCAGACTTCACAGAGCTCTCTCCTTTTCTCAGGCCATTCGGTCACGTCTCCCCTCCCCCAACACACACCAGGTCAGGACCGCTCAACATGAGACGGCACAGAAGGGGCACAGACAAACCGGCAACGTTTCTCAGGAGGAAAGGGAAGAAATAAAGGGCATAAAAGCATAAGAGAGGAATGCGATTATACTGTATACTGGCACACTTTCAGGTTTAAAAGATGTCGGTGCTACTGCTACTGGTTCTTTTAATTGTTTTTCTTTCGTTTTTGATACAGAACTATATTCAGAACAAAAGTATTGAAGTGTGAATTCAGAAAGTTTTACATTTTTCAGGACACACCTTGTGATGTCCCCTGCACCCTGGTTAAAAATCAAGGGATTAAGCAATAGACCGAACCTTTTTTCCTTCTACGGCCCATAGGAAAAAAGTCGGCTTGTTTCCTAAAATGCATTGTTAACTTGGCTTATGCAATCGTTACTTTCTCTCATTAGGAGTATTCTCAAAGTTTGCATGTAGTCACACTCTCTAGCATCTGTGTAAAATACCAGATCATGTTGTCCGACTGAAATCATTTTACAAACTCTAAAAAGATGTTACTGTCTGTGTTCGATGCATCTATTGAGATCCAAAAAGCACACACACTTGAGCTCTCTGCAGTTTTAAAATCGATATTTGTGCAACTGTAGCATCTTGAATGTAAACAGGAGCGAGTAGTGTTTTGTGTGAATGGGTTTTACAATGTGCCACAGAAACAAAGCAATTTATCGACATTCAGTGGGGAAGCTATGATAAATGATTTGAACACTGGTCCAAACGTGTGCATGCCGAACTACTTTTGCGTCTATCAGCACCAGAGGATTAGCCAGCGTGATACCTTACACCGCTGTAGCAGAAATGTAGCCTGGAAAAGCTCTAAGCAAAACCAGTCATTTGTCTCCCTCCAGGTCTGTCCATACACACTCTTTGTTACTTTGCTAGTCTGTCAAATTCAACTTTGTATCCTCTTTTTCTACTCTTACCTCGCCCTAGCTGTGGTTTATGGCCTGCTATTAAGTTACACACAGATAAGAAATGTTTTTGTTTGTTAATAATATTTGCCAAAAAATTGACTGCATTTAAGTTATTAAAAATTAACTAAAGTCCAATCAAAGTTGCAGAGCTGAACAGATTAGATTTGTCAAAAATATCAAAAATCCCATATTAATCGATAGTGAAACTAGTATTGAAACTAGCTATTCCGTTGGGATGGAAAAAATATCAAACAGGACAAAATGTCACCTTTCCTGAACAGTTTTAAAATTTCTTGAGCTTTTTCAGAACTAGAAAACTTAAAGAACGTTTTATTATTTTATGTTGTAAATTGTCATTGTGGTTTCTAAATCGATGTTGAGCCAGTTCCGTAGTATCAAAATGTTAGTATTGTGACAACACTACTATAGATTCAGTCGGCATCCAATGGAACGCCCACTAACGGACCTCCGTGGAGGAAGCAATCCATTAATTTGAATGTAGAAGAGCTGTTTTATCACCCACTGTTCAAAAACTATAGCGCAAATGCAGACTTTAGGATAAAGATTGTACCAAATCCAGACACAACGACGTGGAGAAGGAGAAACAGCCCAAATTTGTATAAATATTCAAGCATGTTATCCGTAGCTATGGGCTAAATGCTACTTCTTTGCTAGCTGTTATCTTTTAATATCTACAGAACAATCTGGTTATTTTTATGAGGTAACGCCATGTCAAAAACCTCCATTAAGACTCAATTATGACTCAACATGAATTAGTTGTGCTCACAATATCATAATACATGATACATAATTCACCCTTAAATGTCCTAAAGAGGAAAAAAGTTGGATTTCCTTTTAATTCAACAGGGTATCCATTCATACCAGACCCTGCCCTCTAATATGATGTGTTGCTGACTGTCTATTGATATTCTTACAATGTAATTAGACAATTTTGTTCTTTCATAGGTGAAATTTTGATTAATCTGGAGGATGGTCCTGCAGGTGTTTCCAGTCATTATAGAAGTATACAGTATCTGCATACTTAATATTATCGCATGAAAACAACAATGACCTTGATATCCAGCAGCGATGTTGTGTTTACTATGAAGCCAACTCATGTTTCCCCAAAGCCTTGAGGAAATCTTCTCTTTTCTAACGACTCTAGAAACATCTGCAACATCTAAAATTGTAAACACTATGCAACTTCACTGGCATGCGGTTCTTGCCAAAGGCATCAAAAGTCCTCTTCTGTTTGGTTATGAGCTCAGTGACAAGCCCCTACACCCCTCCTTTCTTGTCCTCTTTTTTACCAAAGCAATATGGTACAAGGGAGGTTCTTGGTAGTGCTGCATAAACTGTGAAATCAGTCTCTTAGCAGTAAATCAAAAGTTTATGCAAAAAATCATATCCCGGCCATTGGAGAGGCGGAACAGACAAGTTGGTGCACATTTCTCTTATTGGCTGGCAGACAAATATAAACACGCTGGTTGTTTTCAAGCCTATCCTTTCCAACATAATGGGGTTTATTAGTGGAACACACAGTGCGGAGCTACTGTAAACAGGGTGGCCGTAGCACACTTTTAATAACTCTGCAACTGTCAGCTTTAGTGCACTTTTACAGCAGGAGCCTCAGCCAAGAGAATGTAATGATTCCAAAAAGTGCAGGTGGAATATCACAGGCTCAAATGCATTAAGTTGTAAAGAGAAGGCGAACACTGATGCATCACAAATTGCATGTCAATCATAGTAATTTTGGCCTTGGCTCATCTGGCAGTGTCCAGTGCACGGGGGCCCAAAGGTTTTAGGCGGGTCAAAATTAATCAAAAGCATGCCAAAGGACAAACCTACAATTTTTATATATAAAAGTTCATTTGTACAGAGATTTATGATTAAAATGTCTTCAGTTATTGTGCTTTTTAGGGATGGGCAGGTTTGGTTTGTACTGTGGGCCAAATTTGACCACCTGGAATGCCAAGTCTGGCGGGCACCCCTGGTCCAGTGTCCTCTGTTTTTGCTACTCGTTACATTACTGTAGTGGATGTTTTGTTTGTGTGTATTGTGGCATGGATAAGAGTTCTCCTGTAAAATACTGATGAAAAAGAAATGCATCAAAAGGGCACTGTGCAACTTTTCTGGTGGCGAGTACGAGTACTACTTGCCGCTGCTTTTGAACATTCCACGAAAGCAATAAGCAATAACATCACCATGGAGACAAGCACGTGGCATAACCTCCACCATAAATATCTGCAAATGGAAGCGTCAGTCCTGGACCACCTGCAGCCTGTCCGTCCGTGGGAGTGGGATCTCTCCTCCACCGTGGTTCTTTCTGAGGTTTCTACTTTTTCCCAAAGGGTTTTGTAGTTTTTCCTTGCTAATAAGGAGGGTCTAAGGACAGGGGATAATTTAAGTAATTCTGTAAACTTTGGGTTGAGCTCTAAAATGTATGACTTTAGAATGTAAAACTAAACACACAATAATATGATGTGATTAAATTAAGAATGAACATTTTAGAAAGGTGGTCAAAACACAAACTCCTCCATTCGTGCTGTCAATGTTTCGCTAACAAAAACCCTGTGTTCAGCCATAAAATCCATCCAGCCTGTTGTTGGCAGCCGTCATTTCATCCATCCCTCGTGTGACTAATGCATCTGTGGAGGTTAGGCCCTTCACTCTGACACAGATGCTCCAGGAGGAATGTCAGGTATGTGAGGTCCATGCATGCCAGAAAAGGGCAGCCCTGTGAGAGAGTCTGAGGCCATCCGGCTGCCGCTGCTCCGACCGCGATCCTATATGAAGATAAACACTAGGCCCACATCAGGCCTTTGAAATGTCCCCTTATCTCCTTCCCCTGTCTGTAGCCTGTACGTCTCTTTGTTCTGCCGTGATGGACAAGGTTCTGCGGGCTTTGAAGTCCACAGTTATCTGTCTGTGTCATGGAAAGTGAATATGAAATGTTTAGAATATGGTAGATTGTGAGGTGGATGATAAAGAAGGGATATTGCTGTGTTTTGGGGGGAAGAATTTGAACTTCTGTCAGAAGTGCTTCACCTGCTGCACTCAGTGGAGATCTTATTGCTTTGCCTGAAATGGAATGTTCCACAGTATGGCAATAAACTTGTCCTTCTTACATTCAGTTTTTCAGGTAGGGCAATTAATCATATGTTGTTCATATGGCAGTAGCAACGAGTGGGTGACGTCACTTTGTACCCATGATTAACCATATGAAACCGCACCTGACCAAAATAAAAGGAAACAGATATGGGCAGTGCTCTTTTGTAACCTCGAAATTGCAGTACACCATTTCTTATTTTCAAGTCGAGTACCTGACCCAAAACTTGGTTGAATCTCGTGGATGAACTGGAGTTTTAGCTGCTCTATGATCGAATTGAACCTTCAACATCAATGAAAGACAACTTCTATTTAAAGGAAAGTTATTGCAGTTATTCCTAAGCATTTGTTATCATGTTTCATTCACTCCATCTGCTTTCTATCCCACATCGTCCTGTTTCCTTGCAGTGGCCTAAACGCACTCAAACAGATCCGGCGCTGATTAACCTTTAATTAATAAACTGTAGTTGCCTCGTTCAAGTTGTCCACAGGCCTTTTTTTCTGACAGCTTGTTGGTTTTGGCCCAGTGCATCCTCCATCTGTGCAGGAAGACTTTCCCACATGAGGCTGTAACTTTGTGGTCCCTGTACGTTGATTGCAACTGCTGCAGTTAAAAGAAAGAAAGATCCTGTCCACAGAGGAATAATTGGCAGCCTGGTGTCTTAGTGATAAGCACTCAGCAAGAAGGTCCTCTGTAGATTCTTACGGTGTGGAATTTGCATGTTCCCCTGCTGTCTGGGTGATATCCCCCCCCCATCAACCCTAATAATAGGCGAATCTAAATATTCATGAGATTACGTTCTGAAAAGTTTTGGTCTTTTTTTCCCACATTCTTTTTTTTTCCCCAAGCAAATATTTTCTGGCAAATAACTCAAATTCCTAGTTTTGTTGTTGTGGATCTGGATTTCTACTTTTTAATGTTCAGTCTTCTTTACTATTGTCTGATTAATTCATGTTTGCATTTGCAGCTTGGACTTTGTTGCTGTAACTCAATTTTCTAGCAAGCAACAATACATATTTCAGAATCCCATGAATCAATGCAGCGAACAAACCATTTACATCATATAGTCTTATGTTTGATTGTATTTATGAATGATTTTGAAGTCAAGATGTCTCCCAAAACATTTAAACCAATACTTCCTATGTTTTCTTATCCTTTCTCCACTGGCTCCCTGCAGACATCTTCTCGCTCGGAACATCTCAGCGGCCCTTGAACTGGTCCAATCAGAAAAGTTAGTCCAGTCTGAAAATGTTATCTCAACTGATATCCAAACAGCTTATGACTGTCCTGATAAGTCCCCGTGTGTCTGCTGAGAGATACCCCTGTTTCCCTTTTGAGACATCTATTTGAACAAGCCCAAAGGTTAAGTCTGAGCAAATAGAGCTTTTAGTCAGTGCCATGTTTTTTTTTGTCTCGAGGCAAGACATCAAACTCCTCTGTCAATGTGAACAACAGTTGGAAACGATGTCTCTCTCAGTCTGGACAAAAAGTCTGACTTGAGCAGGGCTTGTTTATTCCATCTGGACATCACTCAGTCATACTTCACTGCGGTGCATAAGGGGAGGACGTGCTGACTGGGAATGGGTGAACCGTGTGCTAGGATGAGACTGTGTAAATAGAGACTGTAATGGATGTTTTGGTCTGCTTCTTGACCCTTGTCTTATAAATAACCTCTACCATCTGTTCCCATGTCCTCAACATCATTTGTGTCAGAATTACACTTGTGTCAACAGTTATCTGAAGTAGTAGCTTAACACACCAGTAGATGGTTAAAGAAATGAGGTTGTACAATATGTAACTTGATGAAGGGCCCATGCACTGCCTGTTTGGGGTGATTTTGTGGCTTTTTCAGAAATGTGTGTCATTTAGCATTTATTTTTATAAATCACTCTACTTAAACATTGATATGAAATAAATTGATACTGAGTGACAAGCACTCTTACCTCACAGCAAGAAGGTTGCGGTTATGACTGCCAGACTGGGCCTTTCTGTGCCGTGTTTGCATGTTTCTCCCTTAGTCTGGGTGGGTTTCCTCTGGTTTCCCCCACCAACCCAAAACATGCAAAGTAGGTAAAATCCTCCAGCTAAGGTCCTGACAAAGCCACGCTCAAGATCTGGAGCTGGGTCCCAAAGTGCTGTTCTGCAGCAGCTCTCTGCTCTGAGAGGTTGGTCCACTGGTTAAAAGATGAGTCAAATGCAGAGAATGAATTTCCCTCTCGAGGACTTAAGTAAACCTTAACCTCAATCAAATCTGTATGTTGTCCTGTTTTATACACTAATGCTTGAACTGTATGTACCAAAATGGAACGGTCCTGGGATTGATTCCCCAGTGGCCTTTCTGTGTGGCATTTGCATGTTCTCCTAGTGTCTGTGTAGGACTCCTCCGGAGTACTCCAGTTTCCCCTCCCACTAAAAACGTGTACAATAGGCTCCGCCCCCCTGGGGCCAGGACTTCCCTGAAAAAAAAATAAAGAAATGCTGCATTTCAGTGGGACTTTCCTGGTTGAATAAAGGCCCATAAAACATTTGAAACTTTACAAAAGCAGATCATCACAGAAATCTCTAAATAGCTGTCCCAGACCTCTCAGATGGCCAAGAACACACAAAAAAGAGAAACGATCTTATTCTTTCTGCAGACTTGCAGACATCTCTCTCTACACAAGTGTTTCATGATGATTTCTTATTTTGAAACAGAACCTCTTGGCAGTGTCCATCTTTCACACAGACCATTTATCTCTCCTCTGAGCTGGATGACTATAGCATACAATCCAATATAGCATACAGTACACAATTTGCTGTCTCATGCTGCAGATTAGTGTTTGTCCACATCAAATCTGGCCACTATTTCATACCGTCCTGAAGTGCATGATAAAAACATGGCATTTCACTTCAGACACAATGCGAGCTTACTAAACTAAGATCTGAAGTGATTCATTTCATGGCTTTTCCACAACAATCAGAGGTGGCTGCTGTTTCCTTATGAAGTGTGCTCATTGACTGCTTCCTCCTTAACCTTTATTTCTGTATTGGTGTAAGGTTTAGGGCTCACTAATTGCCCACTATTGCTCCTTGTGTTAAGACGGCTAAATATTGTAAAATATGGTAAAGCCCAGTTATTTTCAGATTCTAAAATATAATGTCCAACATTTCAAATAAGGAAATGGCTTGAGTCGATGCCAATTTTCAATACATTTGTGATAATATTAATCACGTCCTTTTTATCCAATACATTTTTTTTTTTTTAACAAAATACTAGGGTTTCAGTAATATTACAATGTGGTTCTATAGTAGTTTTGAGTGAAGTTTCTGTGAACTTTGCAAAGAATCCCATTACTAAACATAAACAGCAAATCTAATCACAATACTTGTTAGAAAAATTGCAGTCAGATATTTTCTGCAAATTGTGCAGCCCGGATGCTACGTCTGTTCTAAATAAGTTAAAATAAGATTAATCAAAGTGTTTATTCTCTCACTGTTCAACTGTTTCTGTCAAATGGAGGACATTGACACTTTCTATATTTCGTTCTTGTGACCCGGATATTGCACTTGCTGATATGGAGCAGCCCTACCTCCTGCTGCCCTCTGCCCATCTGTCCAAGTTTGACCTGCCGGCGCTGACCTTCCCATGGGCTGATTGCATGGACGCACTGGCTGTTTTATTAGAAGGTATCAGTGTACATCTCACACAAAAAGGGCTGGAAGGAACGATCAGATGTCCACTTTCATGAGGAGTTTGGAGCTGGAAGTGCGTCGCGGCTCTTTCAGGCCTCTCCAGCTTGCCTTTATTATGAAGCCTGTTACTGCCCGAGCTCAAGGTTCTTTGTCTCTGGTGCATATGGGCCTGTATGCATTAGTGTTTGATAGAAGGAGCATTTGTTTTCGCACCGCAGCATGTGTGCACGGTACCGGAGATGCTTTCCTCTTCTGCTCTATTAATGAGATCTAATATAAATATGATTTAGCTGTACATTGCTGGCTGTGGATTTGGGGTTGGTTTTTTAGGCAGTGGTGTGCAGCAGATGTGTCGGTATATTTGATCAGTCAGTGTTGCTGTACATGGTGTGTGAACCTTATTTGATTCTTCTGTTTTACGCGGAAATTTTTCTTACAAAATTAAACAAACAAACAAAACATTAAACTTGGGTATATTGTTGTTCAAATTGTTGTTGTGTCCTAGGCAAGACGCGTCAACCACTGAACTTGTGCAAATCATGTGCTTCTGTCTCAAGTGCGTATCAAACTAAGCACTTACATTACAATGACAAAGCCCATAACACTTAAATGAAGAAGACGACAAAATTTGGGATGTTTTTAATTCTTATTTTGTTTTACATAAGTCAAGTTCACAATAAAAATTTCTATAGACTAGAGAAATTAATTTTTCTAAAAAGGAACATAAACTAGTAGAGTCCTGTATGTGCTTGGTTTGGCAAAATGTTTTACTTACCGCTCTCTTACTCGCAGTAAGATTAATGTACCCGATTTGCAGTTTCTGTATCTTAAGCCTGCATTCTTCATGGACATGTAGAGCCAGCGGTTGCCAGATTCAACCCTTTAATTTTTATGGGCATAAAATTCAAATTATAGGAATTTTCCTAATTTGAAAGCTATAATAATGGTATGGAGGAAGCCGGTGCATGCTTAGCCTACGTATGAGAGGTCCACGCACTGTGCTGTGTTTGGCATTCCACCTCGTTAGAAACCAGAACATCCAGTGCCATTGTAAACAGACTGCTATGTGCTGCCTTGGACTGAATATTGGGTTTAAAATGTTCTAAATATCCAATTGTTTAGCCACTATATGCAACTCTGTGACATACTCTTCCCCATTAAATGCATTAGTTGGACCTCATTTCTAACTTGATTACATCGCGATGATCTCACAAAAGCTTGGTTTGTAGTCTTTGGGCAGCGTTCGGCATATTTAGCACTGCTGTCATTTTTTTTCCTCCAAAGCTTTAATTGACATCTAGGGAATCTTTACTCTTGTCACATGAAGGATTTAGAAAGTATTAGACAATGGGAAGAAAATTAAGGATTTTACTTTTGTTTGCTATAACTGTTAAATTAATGTTTAATAGTAACGCTGAAATTTGATATCATGACATCCGTCTTAACAACATGTCATTTCAAGATGATCTGTAGGAGAATAAACAGACTTCTCTCAAAGTTCTTCACGCCAAGTTGATGGCTGAAAATGACAAGGAATAGAAATGAAGCTATTAGTTCAGCAGGTTGTAAAACAAGCTGGAATGCGCTGCTGGCTGCCGGTTTATCTCGGTGGGAGGCGTAATGACAGTGACACAGGTTTCTCCTGAAGAAAAGAGACGAAGTTACGCTGCAGCAGCTAAAGGCTAATCTTCAAATTAAAGGCAGGTCAGGGAGGCCTTCCTAACCTAACCAGAATCAAACCAAGATTAAGTCCAAATTAAAGACTGATTCTGATTCTGGACGGGGGGGACAGGGAAGCGTGCTGCAGCACTCACCAGGATGAGTTAGCCTGGTGAGTGCTGCAGCACGCTTCCTGGTTCGTCTGCTCATCTGAGGAAGAGAGATTATTCTCTTGCTGCTTGTCCCTTTTTATTCTTGCATGTTCTTTGTCCTTCTTTGTTTAGTTCTCCTCCTTTTTTTTTGTCTCTTTTTTTCTTTTCCTTTTTCTTCTGCTATGCTCCTTTCTTGTATGTATTAAAAGACTTAAAAACTGCAGGAATCAATCAAAAAACCACTTTGGGCACATATACGAGGTACCAATAGCAATGTTAGAAGGTTAAAAACTCTGAAAAGTTGATTTTACATGATTTAAATATTGTCGCATGCATTGTCATTGCATCAACATTTGATTTTGTTCATTGGAGAACCATTTCATCTAAACTGGCTCAAGCCAGATGAATTCTGGCAATACTTGTTTCACAAACTCTTGAGAATCATCTGGTCAGGCTCGCGCTTTTGGGTTTGAGCCCAGCTGCTGAGTGGCTGACCAATCACAACGCAGTGTTGTAGTTTGGTTGGAAGTCAAAAGGACGAACCTAAACAAACGTCAACAGACATACTTTGGCCTTTTTTATCAGATTTACAGACTAATGTTTTTTTGAAACATGTATAGACGCATTATGTGTATTTGAGGATGGGGAGGAAGGCTGTGCTTTTCTCTGACTGGATTTAATAGTTAGATTGTTCGGCTTGTTCCTGTTGTTGAGACGCTTTGACCAATCAGATGAAAGTTTTCAACATGACATTACGCCTTTTCCTGACTGTTTTCTGTCAGAGCCTGTCCAGATTGATATTATGTAAAACTCAGTTCAGAAATATACACATATCAATCTGGCCGAGCCAGGTTAGTGGACGTCACCCCAGAGGCAATACTGACCTGGCATCAGAGTTTTAAAAAAAGGATAATTTATGATGCCAGCTAACCTCTACTTTTTAAGATGACCCAAGATAGTATCCGGTGGCAGTGGTGGCAGTGGTGCCATAAATAGCTCTCTTCAAACAAATAAGTGGTGCAGCAAGAAGTTCACAAGGCTGAACAAAAATGTCACAATTTGAAGATAAATTTAGCCTAGCAACCGTAGAATCCTCACAGCACAGGCAGATGGCAGAGCTCAGTTAAATTATCCCTGTTACCCTACTGGGAGTAGACTGACAGAGGGTGGAAAGTGAAGCAAGGGTTCCAGCTGTTGCCATATAATGTTGTCTCTGACTTGACACTCATCATCTGTACAGTCGCAAAAAAAGGTTTTATAGAGCCTAAAAAGCCTTAAGGCGTCATTTTACACAGTCATTGCTGTGTTAACTTCTCTCCCAGCTTTTGTTTTCCGATCCTGAATAAGTCCAAGTGTATTCCACCACGGCCTATGAGCATGCAATTGCCAGTGACTCACAACTAAGGATTTTTGAGTCAGCGTTTTTGATTATTGAATCAGTTAAATTCACCACAAAGAAGGACTTTCACTGTAATGGAGGAGGAGCTCGGTAAACACAATTGCAGTTTGTCTGTTGTGAACATATAGTTTGTGGCTATGCAACTTCCTCATCAATAAATCTATATTGAGAATGTTGTGACAAAGAGTTTTATTTGTCGTAAATAAAAATAGTAAAAGTTGTCCAAAAAAGTCCACAGTTTTGTACCAACTTTTTCCACCATTTAGAGTGTAATCTGTTCAATAATGGAATTATTTTATGCTGAGGAGAGGTGTCCAACCATCTGTAATCATTATGTTCACTGCTGACCTTCATTCCTGCTACCTGTATTCCCCCGCTCTTCCACTCTGCACCTCCAGCTTGTAAAGGACATGGCAAGTGTTAAAATGAAAGTGGTGCATGCTGCTTTTATGAGCTTGCTTTGTACTTTCTCAGTTTGTTTCATTTAATTGTAGCTTCCATTGCAATTACAAGCGTTGCAATATCTCTTTTAAATTTGAACTAAGTAAAATTGTTACCTTATCAAACATCTTTCTAAGTTCCTGTGATGGATAAATGTGTATTTTCGGGGCGCTTGAAGTGTCCGCCGTCTGTCCTCTTTTTTAATATTTGGTCATGTTAAATGTCTTTGTATGTGATTATACTGCATTATTTCAATAAAAAAGAAGAAAAGGGTCCGTTCTCTGACAGTGTATTTTCACAAGTGAGTGTAGGGGGAGCTCTATCGCTACTTACAAAGCAATATGATTTAACCCTTGGTAAAAAGCGTGAATACAACTCTTCTTTAGACTTACGTCCCATCAAAGATTAGTGCTTTCCGGAGTAAGCAGTAAACTTAAAAAATAGAAAGTAAAAAATAAATGTAGTGCAGTACACAGGCATATCTCACAGGTCTTTTCCACTGGCAGGGAACTTAGAGGAGCCATTATGTCATCCCTATTTGTAGCAGTTGTTCCAAAGAGACACACATTAAATCTTAATGTACTTTACACTTAGAATAATGAGTTTAATAGTGTGCCTATTGCATGTTCATATGTACAGTTGTATGTCCTTTATAGCCCAAGTACTTTATAATACTGTTAAATTGTGTTTAATTGCTATATTGGTAATATTTATGCTGGCTTGCATTGGGCTAATTCATTTCCTGTCAGTTACATGTATCGAAGGTTATTAATGTTCAGAGTTAAAGAAGGCATTGACGCTAAACTCTTTTTAAATGTTTTTTTTTTGTATTGTCTGAATCGGGTATTGCAAGACATTTTCCTCCAGAAGAACTGACTGTGTTTTTCTGTACAATAAGACATAATTCATGTAGCTTCTCTACAATTTTAATGATATTTTGCATGTTTCTACTGGAGCGTCGTAATGAACAGTACTTGGGACAGTTTTTGGGACCTCTTTCACTAATAATCTTGTTGCATCACTCCTTAAAGTTTAGGACTTTTTCTTGTACATGTTGTGTTTTCCCCCATTTGCTGCATGTTATCTGCATCAATAATAAAATATTTTCTCTCTTGCCAACTCGACAGTAAGAGCCGTTACCAGCTTCCCTTAAAAAAATCTGTTGCCTGTGCCTAAAAATTCATGTCTACGAATATTAACAACGTGTCAAAAGGTTTGTGAGAGCCAGGGATTAACTAGATTTAAATACACGCTACCTCTTTTCATTGTTGAAAACTCAGGTACCCCAGCTTTGACATTCACTAATACTTATTAACTTTCTTGGGTCAGTTTTTTCTCTAGGGCAAGCATACATTTTCTCATATTTTAATCGACATGTGAACCAGGACAGTGAACTCTTAAAGTGGCAGGAGGGTTGTTGTCAGCCCGTAAAAGTTTAGGAGCGCTCTTTTATGGGCCAGGTCTGAAACGTGCTGCTGTCCTCCCCAGAAGCACCAGTCGCACTGCGTTCCTGTCAAGTCTCTCTGCATGGGGCAAAATGGAAAATAGGAGACTTTTTATTGTTTAGCTTAGCCTTAAATCAACTTCATGATGTTTAGCCTTGAACGTATTGATACGTCTGCCAAAGCGCACACGCAAGCAGCCGTTTATGGATTATAATTTGAATCGCGCAACATAAGAAATACCCCTGGCGCACTCAGGAAGCACGAGCGGTCCTTTGAGCGTCATTAACAGTGCAATATGCTGCGCAGGGCTGACTCTGGAAGTGCTCGAATGGCTTTACTGGCCAACTACCTGTGCTTGGCTGCCACACATGCATATTACCCAACAAGCTATAGGGCCTGATAACATCTGGCACTGGCAAACGTACATAAATAGAGGGCAAAGACTTTTTAAACGATTTGAGTCTGCTAATGTTTCTTGGATGAGGAGTTATGAGCGGCTGGATGACTGGGTGTAGATTTCAACAGTGCTATTTTAATGTGGAAATACAAGAGAAGGCCTTTGAAAATAGAGCTCTGAAATATACATTTGCAGTGGCCTTGACCACTTTTGGGCTTTTCAGTGTAAATACAATTTATTGTCTTGAAATTGGGAGTTAACTATTTATAATTGCTTCACAAGGGGGATGAGGCACAAGAGAGATGATTGTTTGAGATTTACAACAATGGGATGTGGTCACCTTGAAACCTGTTGGTTTTAATATTTTGGCATTAGGTAGCGCATCCAAAATTAAATGCCATTCAGTTCTTCTGGGTTGGGGACTGGCACACAGTGGGAATGGGGTCTTATCTTCAACTAACAACTACACAAATAATAATGAATGAAGATTTTCTTGATAAGTGTATGTATAATTTTTTTTAAAGAATTTCTTGGGAGGGGCAAGGGGCCCTCAGGGTTCTGTACTAGGACCACCTATTTTTGACTTAATTCTTTAAAATGTATTTTGACCTCATGTATCATATCAAGTTAGACAAGATCCTCATTTCTCCCAGTATACATTCTTGCCCTTCCTCACCTCCTGAGGAGAATAGCAATAATGATAGCAAACATTAAGACAGCCTCATGATGTGTACTTTTCTGTTGTGGTTTGAAGCGTCAAAATCAAGTAACATAAGAACCTCAGAGCAAAAAAGTAAGAGTTCTTGTTAAACATCTCTTATCACATATGAAGGGTTAGCTGCCTCTTTCTATCCGTTTGGACAAAGACTGTTTGAGTTTTGGCTGCATCCATGCTTTTATTGGCAAAGAACATCCTCCTTGAGTTTCTATAATTATATAAAAGAGAGCACAGTAATTGTATCCACTTAATAGTAAAGTGAGCATAATTAACCAAGGCAGTTAAACTCCCAGCAGTGGTTGACGCAATAATTCCCATAATTCTTCACTGGTGATGAATGATACTATCGGCATCTCCTTCTCATGCTTTTTAACCATTCAAAGTATTTATTCTTTGCCGGCACAGTAATTTCACACAAGTTTGGATATAGCATAACAACATGTGAAATAAGTGGCAAGTTATTGTTCAAAAGTTGGTGTTTGGTTTAGTGGCAAGATTGTAGAAAGAATTTCAAAATGATTTCCCCTTATATTGGATTCTATCTCGAACATTACATCACATGATTCTCTTCTCTGGGTGGAGTCTGCATGTCCTCCCGTGTTACCGTGGGTTCTCTCCGGTTCTCCGGCTTCCTCCCCCGTCCAAAGACATGCATGTGTTAGGTAAATTGGCAACTGTAAATTGGCCCTAGTGAATGAGAGTGAGAGTGAATGTTTGTCTGTGTGTCTATGTCTCTGTGTTAGCGAGTTGGCCACTGTCCAGGGTGTACCCCGCCTACGGCCCAAAGGCACTGGGATAGGCTCCAGTCACCCGCGACCCCTAACGGGAACAAGCGGTAGAAAATGGATGGATGGATTGGATTCTATAAAGTGTTCGTTGCTATAGAAGTCTTAGTTCATGAGTGTGATTAGTTTGTTTATTATTCCCCATTTGCCATTGTACAATCTTGACCTCTTCTTGGTTTGATTTTTTTGGGAAGCTTCCACTGTATATTATATTCCAATTATATTTCAGACCTCAAAATTATAAAATAAATAAGCTTATGATTGGCTGCTCATATTTAATAAAGAAAAAACAATAAATGTGGAATGGGATTGCTTGAGTGAGATGGTAAGAAAACCAATAGTCACAAAATGCAGAACACATGCAGAAATAAAACGGTAGGTCTGTCTTGCTTTTATGTTTATTGGGGGCAGCATGATAAAAATATTGGACATAACGGTTGTGATGCAATTTTAAATGAAAACTTTGCCGCTTTTTGTTTTAGTAAAAGACAATTGTTATTAGAACCTCACTGAAGTCCAAATTATAACTGATTATAAATTAGGATTGAATTATTTTTTGCTAATTTACCCTTTTTCTCTGCTTTGTTTTGCAAAATAGATTTATTGGGTAATTTCTGGCGCTGAAAATTGCTGGAACTAACCACGAAGCACAACATGATGTATTGGAATAATGAAGAGAAATGAAATCCCAGTTCTTACCAATAGCCTTTGATTGTTAAAATGCTTATCACTGCTTGCACGGTGCCAAATGACCACATCTTATAAAAATGTACTTTTGGTCGATGAAAATCTGTGCACACTCTTTCCATGCGCTGCTTAAGATTTCCTCAACAGTTTTTAATGGCTGTGATTCAGATCCCCAATGTTTTCTATACAAATGTCAAAAATCAAATAAAGAGTTTTCTGTTATATAACTTAGCACCATCTGAAGAAATGCCAGCATCAATATGTACGCTCTGTTTAGCGTTTTGAGGGAAAAAACATTGATTTATAACTCATTTAATACAAGTTGACTAAAAGCATCTGTAGCCAACTCAACATAGACTATGTTGGTCAGTCTCATTGACAATATAATACCTTCTTTTTACATGTTTCTTCTGGAGCTATGACTTCATGGTGTTTGCATCTGTTCCCAATCGGCGCCATTTTGGGTCTTACCAGATATTTGCATTACGCCTTGTCCCTCCTGTTTGATTTCCTGCAGTGTGTGGTTGCTTGCTTGTCTCCGCAGCCCTCTTCATTTCAAAGGCCCGTGGAGTCGGTGGCCTCTCTTCCTGTCATCTGGCCGATCTTCAGCTCTGCTCCTCTCCCCTGTTGTCATCTCCCTCATGTGCAAGTGATTAAACGATGGGTCAAAACGCAAAAGCACAAGTGTTGTTTTGGAGGCAGTGGGCACGCTCTGGACTGCGGGAGATTTAGAACAGCGGGGCTAACCGCTTAAACAGGGCTTCAAAGGTCTTCATGTGCGAGCTAATGTCATCCAGATCACATTTGTATCGATACTAATCATATAATAATGTCTGATGGTTCTGCTCATGATTGCTCTATCTCATGATTTTGAAGCAGAATATAGCTTTTATTGGGGTGTACAATTATTTGACATGTTACCAGCCAAATTTATTCTTCCTGGAGGGGGAAATTGGTTGGTGACATTTTCTTTTGCCCAGAGTCACAACATTTGGTGTTTAAACTGACGATCCTTCAGTTGTTGGGTGAGCCATTAGCAACGGTATTACAACTCTATGTCTTCTAAACATCCACATCATTTTCAAAGGTGCACTGTGCAACTATCACCATGGCGAAGTTCTTGCTTTGCCTGGAATGTGCCACCGTTTTGCGTTATACTTCTACATGGACACACACAAGTGAAACAGGCAGGTATAGGTCAGATCTGGTATTTTTGAGCAATAATAACCTGCTTGTTTAACAAATATATAGTTCAATGCCATTCTGCACACAAGCAAAAATTGTTTCTTCAATAATTCCTTTCTTTTGTCATAAATGTTTGTCATGGGGGAAGGAAACAAACTGTTCAGTGCAGCCTATATCCCAACCAAAACCTACGTCCTCCACTAACTACATATCTTCTTATCTCCTTGTCGCACTTTTATCTTCTCATTTTGCAGAAGATACAAAGCCTTATTCATGGCCTGAGTGACTGGGCCCAGCTGCCGAGCCTCACTTGTCAGTCTGACTCTAATGAAAGGTCGTTCTGCCTCTGGTACAGTTGATGCTATTGTGCTGAAGGACGCTCTGGTCATTTCTGCTGTTTTGTCATCTGCCCGAATAGCACAAACAGATTACAGAGGGAATTAATGTGCAATGACTTGTCCTTGCTCCGACCTTGATGAATATTGGATTGGGAGACCAGATTGGCAGCTCCAGGGCGTCTGTATGGGGGGGCCCCGTAAACTTAATGAGGAAGAGTTAAATGTTTCTTTCCGGTAATGGTAATAAACTGGGTATAGATGTAGGAAATGGTCATCAGGAATTTTTGCAAGGTGATAGTTGACAGTTGATCATTTGATAGTGTTCACATGGTGGTTCTTATGACAAACATGGAAAACTGGCATTTATTATTAAAAATATAATTTTGTTTAATTATTATATATTTATTTGTATGTATACCTTTTTTTTTTTTACTCAAAGTTCTATTGAGATTGAGATTCAGAGACCTGCCCAAGGTAGCAGCAAGCCCCCGGAGTTCCATGATGAATTCAGTTTGAGTCAATGGGCGCACATTGGCACTTGTCGTCAGTTTAGCCTTTAGTGGCTAGATACATTGTGTGGCTGCGCAGCAATGCTCTTCTCCCACACAAACCCATACACCATGTGACCGCTCTACTCAATCACAGTGAGAGTTGTGAGAGCAGAGCAGAGCCAGATATAGATTAAAAAGCAATTTTTAAGAAGACTGAAGGATTCTAAACAGGTGGGAAATTCATGATAAGAAACATTTACTTTGCGGTCCATGAGGATATGCTTTCTGAGTTGCAAAGTATTTTTTTCACAGCAGTAGCAATGGCACGAGTGTAAACTGACAATGGGTTTAAGCTAGCAATTCCCTATACCGTTATTTTAATAGATCCATCAGTAACAGCCAACACAATCAACATGGTACAGAAAGTCCCAAAATATTACTACTACACACAACACAAGAAAAACAAATCTTTTTTCCGCCACCACACTTTTTTACAATATTTTTGAACTTATCGAGTGACACTACAAATTCCAATTCAGGATATTTTTGTAAATCATTCCAAGACCATGGTGCTGAGTAGGAAAAAGCAGATTTCCCCAGCTCTGCGACACACCAAGGCAATTTAAATTAATAAGTCTTAAATGTTCGAAGCAAACTTTGACCCACATTTCGTTACCTAAACGCTCAAATATTCATATCATTATCACTCATGCTGTATATTCAATCTAAATTGCAAACATCAGAAAGATGCTAGCTCATTATAAACAACAAACTTGCACACAAATCCACAAACCATTCTATTTGCATGCAGTAAAGTGGAGCTATTGCCAGAATAGCATTTTCTACTAAAAACAATCAAAGTAAGTGAAGTGTGGACGCTTCGGATCTCTCTGGCATGGACCAGCGCTGACTGCGGAGTAATGAAAGAATGTGCAAAGGGTGAGGGCTCAAATCGCAGCTGAGTCAAACAAAGAAGTAATAAAGCTTTTTATAGTGCTGCAAAACTGAATCTGCAAGTAATTTTAAACAAGTATAGTATATATATGGTATTCTTATGTTTCTTACAGTTAGATGCTTTCTCAAACCCAGATAGAACCCACTAAATTGCACGACACCCTGTTATACTGTACGGGTGATATCACTGTTGTGTTGAAATGTGACAAGTAAACCGTTTTCAGACCTAACTTTGTCTCTATGCCTTCACATGTGGAAGTAATACTGTCATCCGAGGGCGCAATCATAATATACGTTGAGGGGGCACATCCTTCCCAACTATCAACTAAGTTTAAAATACTTCACCCTCTAGATGCAAGTGTGGATATACAGTATGAAGACAGAGGTGGCCTGTCCACATTTTATTTCGAGTAACTGGAAACACACCTTGTAAAGTATATGTGTTGCTGGATTGTGGAAAGTTTTTCAATGGGATACAGCTCTGCACATAAGCGAGAATCCACTTAGAGTAAATTGAACCAAAGCACCAATGACTTTGTATTTGTCTGAACATTTTTTTTTACCTTTATTTGACCAAAAGCCTGTTCATTTGCAATTATTCTCTAAATTTATTCATGCTATTTTTGGGGGGGAATCTTACAAGCAAGGGGTATAAAGTGATATTTTCATTGTTGAATTGACAAGTAAGACTAAACCAGGGACAAAACCAGGACTAAAGCGAGACTAAATATGGACTAAAGCAATACTAAAACAGGACTAAACCAGCATCTAAAACAGAACTAAACCAAGACTAAAGATAGACTAAAACAGGACTAAAGCAGCGTTTGAAACAGGACTAAACCAAGATTAAATATGGACTAAAACAGGACTAAACCAGTGTCTAAAACAGGACTAAAGCGAGACTAAAACAGGACTAAATCAGGACAAAACCCAGACTAATATAACATAATTTAGTCTGAATTGTATTAACTTAAAGAAAGTATGGAGGTATCAATTTATGTTAATATCGTCCACCCTTAGCTACAAAGTCTGTGCATTGTATTTGTGTATGGACCTTTTTGAAACCTGGATAACACATTTTACCACCAAGCAAACTGTCTGCGAATACCGTCATGGGATGTGCTCACTTACACTTATTAACTCAATACAAGCAATAAGCGGTAAGACGCACAAGTTTCTGCTAATGCGCATGCTGTGTGTCCCTGTGTTATGGATCATTATATGAAAATCTCATGTGTCCAAATTTTCTGCAGATTTTCCCCAATACATGGCAGAGCTTTCTCTTGACAAAGTGATGATGGATGTACATTCATAAGCTCTGTTGGGTCCAGCTGGCTCGCAGTTTTTGCTAAGCTGCTTTTTGACTTTGTTCAGCTTCACAGACTTGCACACAGTAATATGATGTAATAAGATGAGAGTAGTTTATACACTTTAACTTGAACTAATTGAGAAAATTATGGATTTGTTACAGGAAAATCTTTCTCATTAGTGGAGAAGGAAGGACATGGAGAGACTGAGGATGATTCTGCTGCTGCAGTGGAGTTGGGTTGTGATCCTTAGCTAAAATAGCTGGAATGAAAGGACAGTGAGCAAATGTATATTTAATGGCTTGATAAGGCAGCAAGCTATGATTGGCAGAGATTAACATGTGACAGGACGTAGGAAATCAATTCAACCTCATTAGTGTCACTTCAACTTCTACCCTAATCACTGTAAATATTTTATTTGCACTCTTCTCTTTGAAAGGAGCAAAAATGTAACCTTACTCTAGTACTACCCTAACAGCTGCACTCTTAAAGTATATCGTATTCAAAAATATGATAACACTTTCCCCTGTCCCCTCCAGTGAACATGTGTCTGTCCCGGAAGCATATACAGACTCTGGGAGTAGCTCGCCCTCGTCCTCCTCAGAACATTAGTGACCTGAGCTCTGGAGTCTGCGGGAGTCTGCTGGAGTCTGCAGAGTGTCAGGAGTGGCTCAGTTCAAAGGCTCAGTTTGAGATAATCACACACAGACAGAAGGACCAAGCTAACCTATAGTCCATACAGTCCATAACCCTGCCCATAGTTTATAACCCGGCCCGTCCTCCAGATGTGCAGCTGACACAGTCCAGCCTCTGCCTCCAGCCACAGCACACACACAGCTCCATGACATGCTAAAGAATCAGAATCTAGATTTGTAGATCACTGCTCTGTCTATAACTATGTTTTTGCTCAGTTTTTAATACACAAAGTATTAAATTAAGTTCTTCTTACTTCTGGTATTGTAGTGGTATGGCTCTATTTGCTGAGTTTTATTTAATCCCGCATTATTTGACTTTGGTTCTTTGTTTCTTGATTGTAATTTCAAAGGCAGTTTACACAAAATGCATTTTTTTCTCATAGGGACATATCCATCACACTTTTGACAAATCTTACTTTTTTTTTTCATTTTACTCTCCAGTCCCAGCTCCATCCTCTTACACTTCTGACTATAATCATGTTAAGTTTTATGTAATAAAAATTATATATATCTAATTATATTTTGTATATATATATATATATATTTTTTGTTTGAATTTATTTTTTATTTTTTTTCTATTTCACCGAAACTCTTGAAAAATTACTTGAGCAATTATGCTGAGGTTAGCGATTTGTAGTCTTGAAAATTGCAGAAAAAACGGCTTTACCTTGTTGAGTGTCTTCTCTTTGCAAGTCTTGTCAAATTGTTGTACAACCGCAGCATCAGATGGAACATGTAAACTCAAACTGTGAATCCAGAACGGTCAGATCCACTGGCCCACAGGTTGGCTGTGCAATCACTGCTTCCTCAAGTGAATACTGCTGGTGTGTCCTTGGGCATGACACTTAACCCACCTCGCCCCCAGTGTCGGCATGTATGTGTGTGTGAATGTGGATGTGTGAGCAGTTCCTTGATATAAAACGTCATAAGTAGAAAGGTGCAATATGAACACATATATAACTGCATTTTCATTTCATATCTGTATTCTGTCCACCCTCTTAACCACGTCCTTTCAACTACAGTCAGCCATAAGTGTTGCGCCTTTCTAAAAACATGTCATAAATTCTATACATTTGTGCTGCACTTGGTTGTGTTACATCCAATTGTGTCATCAAAGCCTCATATTGAACTATGAAGACTCCTCCATATTGTCTCTCGTGACGAATTGAGTATTGCTCCATGACAAAGTGTGCAATAACTTGTGATCCCGTCTACTACGTCGTCGTCATAAGTCAAATGCAGATCCTCATAAGGGTGGACCTTCAGTAGCCAAGCAGCCCATTTCTCAGCCTCCAGGTCTCGCTGTCTTTTGAAGGGAAGCAGGGTTGTTTATGTTAGCAAGAACCAGACCTTAGCCCATCATGCTTTTATTGCTTTGAAAAGACACGACGTAATGCGCAGTGCCCTGGCCAGCATGTATACAGCTTGTGCTTAGTCTTGGAAAAATGGAGGTGGGCAGCCAGAAAGAAGGACTGTATTGTTACCTCACACTGACATTGTTCAAGAAGAAGCAAAAAGTACTAGCAGTAGAGTAATAAAATGCCATATTTGCTTCAGATATCATTAAAGGATTATTAAAAAAGGCAAAACTAGGCAATAAATACTTGGTTGGTGAAGTGTTTTGCCAAATAACACAATCATAGTTGGCGTTTGGTCCAGAAAAGTAATACACACCACATGAGAGTAGTTAAATTTTATATTATGCAGTTTGCCACATTCTTGTCTCCATAATAATTATATTGCTTTGTCTGGAATGTTCCACAGCATGGCATTAATCTGTATTGATCTTGGGTTTACAATCTATCTTCAATTGGTGTCTTCAGGTGTTTTAGTCGCTAAAAAATACCTTGAAAAACGTGCATTCTTACTGTGACCGGGGACACTTCTCCACAGATCTGACCTGTAACTTGGCCTGCCAGTGTCACCTGTTTGTCTGCAGTGAGATAAAGAAGATATAACTCAAAAGATACAGGCATAGTTGTAGAAAAGGTTAGTGGACTTATGCAGTCTACAGATAATATAGAAAGAAATGTATGGCTCTGACTCAATAATCCAAACTATTACAATTCAAGTAAATACATTGTGCCTTTTTTGATTACGCCCAGTATTTCATTTGGTAAATGTTGCTTGCTGCACTTTATCCCTAGAGTAAATGAAGACCAACAACATAAAGCAGAATTTGACCATGCCAACGGAGAGGAAAAGTATAGGACGAAACATGATGAGATGAAGCTTGGAGAGGGACATCGGAGCGCCGTGATCAAACCCCAAACATCTTCCATATGTGTCCACTGTCTCCACCTGTGTCTCTACTTTCAGCCTGTCTGCACTCATCTCTGTGATTTTCTTTCTTTTCCTCTCCTGCCGGCTTGTTGTTTTATGGAGGAATGCTCCGCTAAAGAGGAGCATTTGATCTTCCTGCTACTTTGACCTAAAGATGGAGGTGCACAGAGAAGGGGGTTCACGCAGACATATGTCCCCAATTACAGCGCCGCCTCTGCACTGCTGCGCTCAGCCACTGGGGTTAGGGAAAATGCCTAATCAACGCCAGAACCACCAGGACGCTGCCAAAGCTAACATATGCGGCGACTCATAATGTATAATATCTAAGAGCTTGTATTGCACAACACATTCATCTTAAACTATGCCATTTTTCTCTGAGGAGGCGAATGAATAACAATGCCTCTGAAACCAGAAATATAACCAGTTTAGATCAGCATCGGTGATTCTAGAAGGGGCAAATAGTTCACGGTATTTATTTTAAAGGTGCACAGTTCCGCCACCTGCTTGTCTTTATTTTGATGCTATTGCTTTGCCTACAGTGTTCCGCAGTAAGTCTTTAACATTTATTCAATTACAAGTGTTTATTGTTCAAATACTCCACAGATCTGACTTGTTATTTGCTTGTTTCCATGGAAATAGATACAGTAGTACATTCCACGCAAAGCAATAGTATCTCCATGAAGACAAGCAGGTGGTGGCCAATGTAAAGTTACATATTGCAATTATATTAAGATACAAAAGTGGCTCAATATCAACAATATAGCAACGGTAAACTCAACTTAATGGGCGACCACCTCAAATTGTTGTAAAGGTGTGACAAGTTATATATTGTGGGACAGACGTAATTAATTAAAGTTTGTAGATAATAAATATTCTAAGCTATTTGTATTTTCTGTTTTATCAACCATGACACACAGGAAAAGACTGGAATAGCTCTTAATAGTTTACAACCTAAAAAGCCAGAATGCCCAAAAAGTCATGATTTTTTTATACAATGAATATTTATTTGATCATGTTTTGTATATAAATGTCTCTTTTTTAATTCCAAATCGGTGGCATCAACAAAAATGGGGGACATTCTCTAAATAAGTGGGACAAGGGACCTAAATGACAAGGTGGTCACCGCTTGTGTCTTCTCACGGTGAGAAGGTCCTGGGTTTGAAAGAAAGGACAGAACTTCTAAATTTACTTTATTTAATTGAAAATACACTATTATCTAAGACCCTGCGATGAGCTGGCCCCTACTCAGGGTGTACCCCGCCTAAGGCCCAAAGGCACTGGGATAGGCTCCAGTCACCCACGACCCCTAACGGGAACAAGCAGTAAAGAATGAATGAATGAATGAATATTATCTAAGACCCATTTCTATTCTGGATTCTCTTCCTGTTACAACCAACTTCATGCAGTTCTCAGATAAAGTCGGCAATGTGGTTCTCAAAGTGTCTTGCTCAAGGACACAGCAAGTATCCAACCACAAACACTAGAAATAAGTGTAGTTTCCAAACATTCATCAAACGTTCAAACAATTCAGTACCACTGTCACTGCCCGAGCCCTTCTCCAAGTCAAACGTTTTACCACATTAAAAAGTGCTTCCATAGTTAAGTTCAATTTCTGACTAATTCCATCCATTATTGTCAGTCATTGTTGTCTGCACTTCCATGGTTACTGGGCAAGTAGACGATATTTCCCAACGCAGGGTGGATTTCCCCTGTAGAAAAGATTCAAAGCCCATGCTAAACGAGAACCACTGCCTGGGGTCGAGTCCAGTAGGGATAAATAAATCGCAAAACAGCCAATAAATTTCTCCGTAATCATTGCATAGGAAATTAAGAAATACAATTGGTGGTATTGTTTTTTGGTCTGCCATTTCTCATCTTTCCTCTTCTCTTTCCTTTCTTCTGTCATCTCCACCATTTGTTTTAAGGCAGCTGGGTTTATTAAGGTGAAGTGAGGCGAGTTTTGGGAGAATTGGGCTGAATTGGGACGCTTTCCAAAGGTGTGCTCAGTCAGCTCTCCACATGCGCCCCTCGTCTGCTGGAGTGACATGGAAATTACCCAAGAAAAGTATGACTCTTGATCATCCTGTGTCTTCTCTCTGTTGTATTTAGCTCGGTATAATAGAAGCCAGACATGGGACTCTCTCCTCCAGCTTTTTTTTTTTGTGTTGCCTTTTGTAACGTTTTCTGTTCGTATGGAGTTACAGTGATGAGTCGGTGTGGAAGTGTTTTGGTAATCAGCGTCAAGTGGAAGCCAATGGAAAAATACAAAGTCAGACACAATAAAGATCCAGCATTTTTGGGTTTTAACTGGCAATCGAAATGGTGTCAGCTTTCCCAATTAAAGCTCTGACTATAGACAAAAGAGGGGGAAAAGTTGCATTGTTAGCTAAATGCACCCATCTTTAATCATTTTGCAGGTAAAGATACAGTTTTCCCTGTGTGTTGAAACCCTAATTTATGTTAAAGTGTGTTTTTAATTTGACATAATTTACAGGACATATATGTTGTTTTTTGTATGGCTATGATATAGGTCAATTTAAAGACTTTGTGAGCTTTTAACCATGTTATAACATTGTTCCTCCAAAAAACATACCTATATTTGTATTATACTTTCATGCTTGTTTTAATATTCCTATGTACAAGCTCGTCTTGCTCCCGAAATTGTGAGGTCAAAGGTAGAAATCTGGAGGTCTCCTGTGTTGTTTTGCAGATCATCCTTGAAAAAGAGGTCTCGATCTCAATGGGTTCTTACCTGGTTAAATAAAGGTTAATGAAATAATAAAATAAATGCACTTGATATGTGTAGTTTGTGTCAAAGTGGAACAAAAGCTAACAAAAAAAACAACTGATATGATGCTAAAAAGACTTTGGTTCCATGTGTGTGACTTTTTTAATGATTTCGTGAGAATGTATATGTAGATGACACACCTGAGCCGGAACCATACTTAATCAAGATTTACATTTATTTTAGCAGGTGACTTGCATTCCGTTACAAAATAGCGTATATTCCCTACATTCTGCGCGGCCCTTCCTAATGCATGCACCATCTTTGCTTGATCCGGCGCAGGTGTCTCTTGCTCTCAGATGTTTCTCACACACATGCAGGCCTCCACATCCTTTGTTTCCATCTGCTGCTTCCATTAAAACTACAGACGTTCTTTTTTTTTTTTTTTTTGGTTTTTTTTTTTACTGGGACACAACCAGTTTTGATGAATCTCTGCCTCACAAAGCCTTCTGGATCCCCCATCACCACAGCGTACCCCACATGTGTGAACAACATTACTCCTTGTTATTCTTTTTTGAAGACAATTGATTTTAAATATGCCGTTTATGTCGTACAGGAAATCTTATATACTGTACTAAACTGAACTAACTCAATCATGCGTCCTATAAGTAAGCCGTCCAGCGTGCTCGAAGCATTAGCTGGATCAGTTACTTTTTAATGTACAGCGAGGAAAAGTGGTACGGAGCACTTTTTGACCAACGTATACGTCCATTTGAGTGGCAGAAGGATTTGTCTTGCGATACATTTTCTTCACTTTGCATTATAATAGTTGCATGGTTTGATCCAGCACCCAAAGAATCACTTGCATTTTGGTAGATCTCGTGCTAATTAGTCATGTACTCTTCACCCTGGCCTCCTCTTTAAGACCAAACTGAACAAACTACAGAATTCCAGTGCTTGTTTTCTTAACCCTTGCAGGACTGTAGATGGTTTGGAGCATTGTGTGAATGACATGCTCTGGGATTGTTCTTGGGATTCCAGAATAATTATAATTACATTTTAATTATAATTTGGATGATTGTACATTGTGGTAATCAACACCAATCAACAGAATCCATATTTTTGGTTTTGAAATGCAGTCAACTTTCCCAATTAAAGTTGAACTGATGTTGGAAGAAAGTTGAATTGTTGACTAAATGCTAACCACCTTTATTAAAAATGCCCTGAAGTGTAAACCATGTTCTGACTTGTTTGTGATTCTTGTAGCAGTTCATATGTCAGTGTTTTCTTAAATATCAAATGTGCTAAGACTTGTGTCTATTTGTAATTGTAATAAAAGTAATATGTATTTATATATCTCGCAATAACACCAACGTCCTTCATCCGACAGAAATGTTCAGTTTTTTAAAATGTTTTAGTCATGATTTTTATTATTCAGTCTAAATTTATTCTTGGTTTTGTTGCTGTTGGGTTTTGACTTTGAGAAAGTTCGAGTAATACAATTAAGATGTGAACATATTTCTTCAATATAAATTAAATTATTACTTCAACAAGTATTTTAAAATATCACAATAAATCTTTTGTGCAGCCCTTTTTGCTATGCATCAGAAAAATTGCAATTTCAGCCCAACTATAATCAGGATTTGAAAGGCTGTATCAACGCCAATACAAGTTTGACTGTTTCCTCTCCTGCACCAGCCTGTTCCTGTGCCACGGCCTGGAGTCTCCTGTCTTGTCTTTTTACGGCCCTGTGTGGTGAAGCGCGCTGTCATGAGCTGATGGAGACACGATGTCTCACACCCAGATTCTCAGAAGCATCTCTTACACAGTTTATCTTCGGCTGCAGACGTCAGCAATCAGAGCCGTGGCAGCAGGCGCACAGCCACTCAATTCAATTTGGCTGTATAGACAAAATTCTTGGGATGACGTTGTGACATGATTTAGAAGGGAAAAGTTGTATTATTGGCTTATTTTCGTGTTATATAGTAACTGGAATGTTCCTCAGTATGGTATCAGACTGACACCTCAATTACCGACAAGCGGGTGATGTCACTGGGCTAAGTTACCAGTCAGTTCTGTGGAGTGAATGCACGTTTTTCACAATATTTTTGAGCACTAAAATACCTGTACACTTCTACGCAAAGAAATACCATCTCCATGTAGACAAGAAGAAAGTTCACGTAATGCACCTTTACAATAAACGTGGAACAGTAGAATTGTCATGTACTTGCAGCTCAGAACATCAGCACGCTCAGTAACTGTCCCTCTTATCAATATCTGACCTACATACCTTTCTGCCTGCACCTGTGAGTCATTCTTCCAACACCTCGGTCTCTTTGCCAAACAGACTATTGCAATCACACATTTGAATCGTTTTGGATTGGTCCCCACCCAAGCTAGTGTCCCACATCAACATCCATGTTCCTGTTGTTCATCTGTAGTTTTATCCCTGAGATCTGAGAGTCCGTGTGGGCCTCTCGGATGGATCTGTCTTCCCAGAGGAATCTGGGAATGTCATCCTCCACACAGAGTGCATGTCTACACCTGGACGTTCCGCATAACTCTGACCCACACACACAGCACTGAGGCCTGGGCACGGTATTCTCACCCTTTGCACTGTTGGCTCATTCGATACACTTTACAGGGAAGTCACGTCGGGAAAGCCAAACAACACCATTATATTTGTGTCGTACATGTAGACTGGCAGACTGGCTGTGCATCATGTCGGGCTTAAATCTTCAGCCGTCCAGACAGGAGCGGTTTGGTAAGCGAGTTGAGTGATTGAAGGATGTAGAAGTTGCTGCAGTTACAGGACATTTGAATACTTCTGCAGCTCAGTGTCGGAATCCTGGAGGTTCTGGCCTGACCATATGCTGAGAATGAGGGAAAACTTGGATGTGTCCTGTATTTGCAGGTTAATGCGATTGTAGTAGTTTGTAGCACCTTTTATTTTAACCAGTAAGAGCAGAGGCTATGTAATCCATACCTTTAAATGTAAGTGATCTTGGATTGAAAAATTATTAATGTATAAATAACTAGAGTATTTTATTTGCTTATTTTATCTTATACCAAGTTGCAAGTGGCTTAAGAAAATGGTCATTGAAATCCCCTCCAACCAGTAGACCAATTCACCAACCGGTTTTTGCCACCTGCCGCCTCGTTGGTAGCTGCTAATGTAAACAAATGGAAACTCCAATAAAAACATGCACTGACTGCCTAATTTATCAGTATTTAATCAGTTTTTGAGCTTTTCAGAAGAATAAAATCTCTTCTTCTTAAAAGCCACGGAGAAACAGTTTGATACCACCAGTATGGAGCTGACTGCAAAAACTGTCTGATCATTAAACTTACTCAACTAGAGGGTCCACTGTAGATTCTCCCTGCCACTGACAGGTTTCCTAGCAGCAATGAAAAACAAGAAAAGAAAATACTGTAACGTATATGTTTCGATTGTACAATGCAATCTTGATCACCAGGAAATAGATCTTACAACACACCACAAACCGTACTTGATCAAAGGCCAGGTTATGCTCCGGTGCAATGAGTGACACACTTGGACAACATTGTGATGACTACATTCACATTCTTTGGTCTTTTTCAGCCTTACGAAACTCTTCTTTTGAACATTACGTCAACTGTTGAACCTTTATCTCCCTCTCGCTCTGCTTGAAGCGATCGGTTTTCCCGTAAGCTGGGTGTCTTACCTTCTCCCACACACACACACACACACGTATACCGGACTGTCACATGGAAACAGATGAGCCGCACTGTTGGTGGTAGCATAGCGCACATTCTTCACTTGTGTGCTTACATCGCCTGTAACCAGAGCTCAGAGGGGAGCCTCAGTCAAAAATGGTCGGAGCGGGCCTTATCCATCAGCTGGGTTGCATTGCGTTACAGAAACAACATGGTTTACCTAGTTCATTAACCTGCTAACCCAAGAAAGTGCATGCCATATGACCAAGACATGTGCACAGCAAAAGACGTGCAGTTTATACCAGCTTTTTATACCAGCATTTTAAGCTCTGTTGATTAATACAAACTAACAATCTTCAAGCGTAGCTAATTCTTCTTTGAAACTGATCCGAGTGAAATCACTTTTATTGCTCGTAGCTCCAAACAAGGGCTCATTTTGAATTTGTTGCGCTTTTGGTGTGAAGAGTGCATTTCGTGTGGTTTTTCATGGTACTCTCATGTTTCACCATATTCCAAAGGCAAGGTTTTTTTTGTACTGGAAACAATTATTTTTCTTTAAACTTGGCCATAAAGAAGCTGAAATGTTTGTCCATGTACATTGGGAAACTGGTTTACAAGCTAATGTAAAGTCTTATTGTGTTGCGTAAACATCAAAAATCAAAATAGACAAACAAAAAACAATATAAGATAAACTAGTATGTAGGTCAATCTATTTGGGTGTATTTAGACAAGATGGTGGCACAGACTTGGTGACGCACTTAAAATATCGCGTTTGCTCCAAATATGACAAGAAAATCCCCTCGATGGCGGCCTGGAAAGTGTTGTTTGGCATGTCACCGCCACAAATGTCAGATCAGCTCCCTTGCACGCACAAGGGCCCTGTACTTACATCAGCGCAGTGGCGTAGTAGCCTCGGTCAGCCACACTCTTCAGATGGGACCCGAAGAATGTGGCTAGCGACAGAAGTCAGTGAAGTCTCGACCCGGTGAGATAATTCTGGGACAAGTGACATGTTCCAGTTGACAGGGTTGTTCTCGACACTCGCCACTCTGTCAGGTTTGAGGCATTCCTGGTGCACGTTTTCTCCAACGCCAGAATTCTTGATACATTCAAAATTGTATTACATTAATTGGGTTATTTTATTTTGTATTTCCGTTTCATTTTGGATAGCTTTTCAAGTATGTTTTAGGTTTATTATTTTTCATTTTCTGTCTGTTTGTAAGATAATGCGATTAAACTACTACTTCAACTACGAACATTCATCCAGTTTGCAGGAGGTTTGTGAAATATAAACCATTTATCAATTAATGCAATGAAAGGTATTGTGCTGTAGTGGTAGTGGCTGTACTCAAATGTTGTCCATGTAGTTGGGTGAAAAATGTTCATGCCCAGTGCTAATATAATGTAAAAGCAGTTTTTAGAGTCAAAAAGAGACCACTGTGTTCTGTCGGTATCTAATAAGTGTTTTATCATCCAAGAACTAGGTAGTGTGCTGTAAACATGCTATATGTTGTTAGCTTTACTGTGACTGCAAAACTCCTCTCGGCATTAGGAAAGTGAGGAATAACTTGGACTGCTAAAAACAATTTTAAAAACAGTAAAAAACAGTAAAAATCAGTTATGGCGCCTTTAAAGGTATTTCTGTTGTCTTCTGTGCAAGACTCACCTTACCTTTAATCTCCAAATTGTTGGTTTTACAAAAGTCCCACAACTCCGATTTAGCGCAAATGCGATGTGCCATTGTCTGCTTTGTTAACAGTGTTTTTATGTAGAAGTATGTTGCAACTCGATCCCTTTCTAACTTTTTCTTGCTCTGGTTGAAAAAAAGTCTTGACACGCAGCATTCTGTCCTCTTATTTTGACCCCTCTCCCCTCTTGTACCCTCCTATTGTAGTCCTATTGGGTTACGTTGCAGAACATGGCAGTAGCTCCTCTGCCCTTTGCTCTGTGATGGGGTTCGCTGATGTGGGACTGCTTTACGCTCGACTTGCTAGTGGGAACAGCCACCTGCGCACACTTCTGCTCACAGGTGCTGCCATAGAAAACACGGTCCTGTGCCTTTCCACATCATTAGCTCCTTTCCTTTAAATCAGGCAGTGTTCTCGTATTGTGAACTGCATGGACTTCTTGTGTTCTTGTCGCAACCAGTTACAGACATGTCAAGATTGTTGGGTTAATCAATAAGCGTGATTATTCAGGTCACAATATAATCATTACAAAACAAGCGAAAACATTAGGGCTACAAGATTAAATTGATAACATTAAAACAAAATAGTGTATTCCACACCTTAATGGATTTAACATTAGACATGTAAAAGATAATCATTACAATCAAATCGAAATTTCACTATTTGCAAATAGCAAATCGCAAAGACAAAATATCCTTTATTTTCAATGTAGCCCATAAAACCTGCTAACCCTGTAGTTTAGAACTCTGTAATTGAGTGTAATTACAGTGCATTAGGAGATGCAATTGACTGACAACATACTATATTTATAATGCAAACAATGAAAAAAAAAAAAATGAAATAAATATTCTAAATGTGCCAACAAATCAATAAAATGGTTCAACTAAAATGTTTGTTTTTTTTTATTATTAAAACAATTCTTGTAATCCTATTCGACACATAATATTCCATAATAAATATTCATTCATTCATAGGATAATTTTTATTTTTTTAAAACTATACACGGTAAAATAGTTTGCGTTATTTTACCGTCTTTATTGGTCTATATAACTACATTTTACTGTATTATTTCAAAAAGTGAAGAAACATGATATGGGTCCAACAGTATATTTTGGGCCTATAAAACACACACAGTGACTTCCCATCTGTCTGTAGTCCATCCGTCAGTGCTCTGAAGTCCAGCTTGTATATTTCTACAGTTCTTTAAATGAGAGCATATAAAACGTCTGGCCAACACAAACCTTCACTTTACTCTGTGGGAAAGACGCCCCATTCTTAAAAAGCATATTTTACGACACTCTAAGATCACACTGGCTCTCCCTCACCTCCTATAGTTTACTCACTTGTCTTTTCAGAGACTTTTTCCATGTCTTCCCAACCTTTCTTCATCCCTGCTCTGCTTCTCCGGCCTACCCTTAACTTTTTGGCAAGAAAAAGTTTGATTCTTACTAAATCCCCGTCCGTGCGCCAACATAGTAACTTTCCGATGGTTTTCCAGTCTTAATCCCATTTGCCGTAATAAGTCATTTAGGCAGTTGGAACGAGGAGCGGATCTTGAAACCCGCTTTTTTGGGGAATTCTTGATTTATTGTTTATTCTATGGTCGTTCATAAGCGGGGAGGAGATGTTCACATAAGAGCTTAATGCTTCCTTTTAGGCCGCAGAGACAAATAGGGCACGAAGCGGCGGTTGTTAGTGAGGAAGTTGCTCTTGAGACGCTTCGGCTTTTTGAACGTTTTCTTATCTCCGGTCGTCCATCTTTGCCATTGTTGATGCATCGCCATGACAACACTTAACTGCGAAAATGGTGGGTTGAATGCACTTCCAGATGACCCCTGAGTGACGGCAGTGATCCAGTTAATCAGAGCTGGAGGAGGGTAATAATGGTGGGAGAATTTAGCTGTAGAATAGGTTTTGGGAAAATGCTATATAACCAGAGAGAGGTGAATATTTAATGACTTGTCAGATGTCAACATGATGACATTCTAGTTCAGGGATAAATGCTCTTTCCATTGACCCACAATACACAATGATAAAACGCCAACTAATATCTATTCTTTTGTGAGTTGTTATTACTTATTCAGTATTAGGGCTGGGTGATATGGACAAAATGTATATCTATTTTATACCTCTAATTTGTATCTAATCCAATGGGTTGGTGATCAAAAAGTAGAAGTTTAAATATACATAAGAGGCTGGTTTTAGTAGTTGTTTGTTTGTGCTAGTAGTTGTTTTAAACGTATACAATCATTTGTCTATATATCAAGGGAGCGTTCCCCCCATTAAAACTGGGACTACGGTTGGACCAGTAGTGTAGGAAGACTCTTGTGCTTTGTCAAAATTACACCCCAACAACATCAAAACTTGAACGACATTGTGTAAAAAAAGCTATACTTTTAACCATGGCCTATTATTAACCATTGCTTGATATTTTACAAAAATGATATACATTTTAGTTACACAGAATCACACAGCAGTAAACTAAACAAACCCCTTTAAAACCCAGACATAGACATTTTCCCTCACTCCTCCTTCCCTGTCTTCCTCAGCACCAGTCCCCATGTGCTGCAGTGACAGTTTAAGTCAGACTAAATTCTCTGCTTCTCAGTGTGATTTTTATCATCAGGAGCCAAATGCAGCTGGACGCTGATCACAGGCTGCTCTCATGGAACTCTGTGTGAAAAGATTTAATGTCTAGACAGCCACATTTCTCTATTTGTGGGTCATTTTATGACTATTGTGGGAGACTGCCTGTCCGCGCAGTGTAGTTTTAAACTGGGACAAAATGTTTTATTTAGCACACAAACAAAGCTTTTCCATAATCCATTTGACGGGGAAATGTTGAAACACTTTGTTTCCTATTTTTTGACATTTGTTCAATGGCAATAAAACCCTTTCTGATAAGTCAGAACTTGACATTTACTAATGATTACACAATGTAGTTTTGTAATTACTACAAGAATTACAACTGCCTTTGGTGCTACAACTGCTTCTGTTACCACTATTGCCTTTACTGCTGGTACTTGTACTTATTTTGTTACTACTACTTCTACTACTTACCCCATTCTATTCGTATTAATATTTACTAATACTACTCTAAACTAATTATAACCCGAGAAAGGAACTGGGATCTTGGAGCTTATATCCATCAGTCCAGCCAAGAGTTCAAACTAAACTTGGTAAAGCTGCATTTAGTTACTACGCTGCACATAAATGGATGGTCTATTGGTCTAACTACAGTCAAACCTTTTATTTTACTCTCCCGATGGCTGAATTATACAATTGTAACAGTTAAACATTCTACATTTCAGATTAATTTTAATTAATTTTATTATATTTTTCTTTTACTTTGCTATATTTCTCTTTTTTTTTCTGTAATGCACGTCGAGTTGTTTTGCAAAGTATGGTATGAATAAAAATGCCTTACTACCTCGGCTACTGTCCCGGACTTTCCGATTGCAATGCAAACATTCTACCTGGCTGCCCTCCCAGATCAAAAATACATGTCCATTTTTAAATGTTTAAACTTTAACCATGTTTTTTCCTAAACAAAAGCACAAATGGCCTCACTTGACGTTCGACCGTGGACTATATATTTATATAAAGTAAAGTTCTGTCCTCAGTCCTCTGTCCTCGTGTCTGATGCGCTCTGCCAATAACAAAATGTTCCATGACGTTTGAACATATCCCTTCTGACAGCCAATGGCACAACGTCGAGAGGAAGGCTGAATTACTTTTCTTTGAAGCTGCTCGGAGGGAAATTGAGTTCAGCATTTTTGACAGCTGAGATAATGGCCATTCTAATAAAAAACCAATGAGGAGAGATGGTATCTGCGCATGAAGAGTCTGGCGAAGGTTACTAGTGACTGTTCTGTGAAATTCAGACAAGCGGCTGAAAGTCGCCCCGGCTACAAGGACTCCAGGATATATAGACTTGGACTGATGATAATAAAATGAAATGGGATTTAAGAGGAAATTACATAAAGAGTTCAGTACCCAGTTTGGATGTACACTTTAAAGCGCAGGAAACCAAAATATATTTGGGAAATTGCAATATATAACAGTAACAAATATAGTAATAAGTAATGATTGATTGTATTTGGATAAAAGTAATATTATTTCTACTTTAACTCTTGAATTGTGTAGTATTTGAGGGAAAAGAATTGCCTACAAGATGTGATTTTTACTTATTAAACAATATTTACCTTCCGAATAGGTCTGCAAGATTTGGGGAAAGAATCTAATTGCAATTTTTGGCAATTTGAGTTACATTTGAGAGAAGATTGAAATATGGACTGATAAATTAACCCCTTAAAAGGAGGACGTCCCACGCACGGGATGTTGGACTTTTTCTTTAGTTATTCCATTTTGTCCACCATCTTCTAACAGAAAACTCTCAAGTTGCTTGATATGCTGTACATAAAAATAAAGCTGTAACCCTCTTATTTCCAGTCACATCAATCATTCTGGGAAGCATCAGGCTCAGTTTGGAATCCAAACCATCAAGTAGAAAATTACCCTAAAATAATATGAAAAATAAATAGGACGTTTATATGGATTCTGCCTGGACTTTTTTGCTTTATTACAAAAAAGTCAATTTTTGGGGAATTTTCCTTCAGCTTTTAAAAGAGAATTGTCAAAACCCAATAAATGCTAAAACTAGTGTCAATCAGACCGCACCTCCAGACACCAGCTGTACCTTCATATATTTAACAAAGAAAGTCTAGGCGGGATTTAGAATCTGATTTCCTCTGTGCAGAGCTTGTTTCTACTTACATTTAGAGTAAAACAGACATCAGAGTTCAAAACGACAGAGTCTGAGCTTCACAAAGGCTCCAGAGAATTGTTTGTGCTCCAGAGGGTTCAGGAACAGCTTCACTTTTAAATGGGGCTAATTTTTTCTGGCGTTTTTTGAAAAATAGGCCCTACGCATAAGGTTTGTTTGTAGCGGTCTGTTTGTACTGGCACAACAGGATCTTCATTTTCAAAGACGGGATATTTTGTTCTTTGCAGAGGAAATCCTATTATCAAAATAATTGGAGCCTGTGCGGTTTTGATAATTGCCCCAACTCAAACTCCAATTTTGATTCGAATGCGAAATATTGTGCAGTCCTGATACACAGAACCATTTTTTCCCCCCACATCATCCATCACTCTGAATTGTAGAAAACCCACCCCAGTGCACCCAGGCCTCCTTTAACATATCGTGAATGATCTGAATTAGGACGAATGATGTAATTAATGGACACGAACCACAAAGGCATCAACTGCTGACTTGAACGGACTGGGGCCTGCTATTTCAGTCTGTCATTAAGAAACAGGCCTAATGCAATTGCTTCCTTGTGTCACCACATTACATTACAATAATCTGAAAATTACCCACCAATTCATTCCAGATATCTCCTGTGAAATCTGGATGTTTGAGGGAATAGATTTCAGAGGGGTCTACAGGAACTTGTCCCCTTTTGGTGCATTTTTGAACCAGCTACACTCGGTGAGCGCCGTGTTCATACGTTCAGTGACCTGCGTCCTTCTCCTCTTCGGTGCTCTGTGAACTTTTCGGAGCGCAGCCGCCTAGAACAGGGCAGTCTCACCTTGGGGCACAGGCGGCGAAGTCAAAACACTGTCTGGAGGTGGTCCGTTTGGCACCAAAACAAGGACTCAACCTGAAAACACTTAAAAACAACAAGCATATTTTTGTAGTTAAGAGGCTTTTTGTGTACATTTTGCCAGAAAAGAAACTATTAAATAAGCTTGTTGTTTTGTGATAGTGTTTGATCATATACTTGCACATACTTTTACTTGAAAAATAATTTACTATGTATGATATTAGACTTCATAAATGCAGAATACGTAAATACATACCACTACATACTTTTTTTCTGAATGGCACTTCACTTCCTTATGCAGCAGAGGTGGGTAATGTAGTACTCAGCTGCATACTTGAGGATCTTAAATAAAACTGTACTTCTGAGGGTAGTTTTCAGGCTCCATACTTTTCCTCTAAAAGTATTGGTTAGAAGTAAAAATACTCTTCGGTAAAAGGTGTTGGAGTAAATCTACAAAGTTCTACAAAGCTTTATGTTGATATCTTTTGAACATTCTTGTTTCTTTCTCTTCTTCTTCAGTTAAAATTTAGTTTGAAAATATCACATTTCGTGCATTGATTCAGGTTTTGTCCTCCCAAATTATATCAACTTTAGAATTATAAATGAGATGTTACGTTTCGACAGTTAATCTCGCACTTACTCATATAGTAGTTTCCCCAAATACTTTTTTATTCTTGCGTGATTTCTTGGATTACTACTTTGTATTTCTACTTGAGTAATCTTATTTCGAATTAATGTTAAAAAAAAAAAAACACATGCGCAGAGGCCTGAGCAGCTTAAGTCCAGCTAATACCAGGCCTCAGCGCACACAGTTGTCCGCCCTGTGAAGCACCACATTATCACCCAATTAGTCTGACCCCGAGTGAGGCCCCTGGTCCCATTCCACTGCCCCCCCCCCACCTCGCTCCCCACAGCCCACGAGTACTTACAAATACGTGTTTATAAACGCGTTTTTGCATATGTATGTTTATGTATATACAGTATACGGCCCCAGTTGGCTGCCGGCCTGCGCCTCATTCATCATGTCACCAGAAACGTATGGGAAAACGTGGGGAGAAGACATAAAAGCGCTTGTGGAGTGTTGAGCCGACCCAATAACGAAAAGCTGCAGCAGTGACTTGTGTGAAACTCGCATGTGTGCTCGCAATGTCTGATTGTTTTATTCTGTTTACTCTGAGGCGATGAGGAACCAGCCGTCCTGTTGTCATTGCTTTGTAAATAAAATTAGTGGCAGCATTGTTTGTATTGTTTGTGATTGGTGATGAATTTTAGGTTTTTAAGTAACGCAGTGCTTCCAACAAAGTAAAGGAAATATGCTAAATGGTCTGTTGTTCAAAATAGAAAGTAAATGTGCAAGGTTTCAATGTCAAGAGCAATGTTTCTTCTTACTTATCCACCACTTACACTTGGTAGTAAAGTACAGTTTGTTAATAGATCCTTTGTTGTCTGCTTTCAGGGTCTGATGAAGAGCACAGTGTGATGGCAGCTGCTTCTTGGAATGGCACCAGTGAAGGTAACAATTATGTTATTATTGCCAGGCTTAATATGTCAACACATTGCATTCATTTTGCTAAAAGAGTATACACACATTTGTATTTTTATTTATTTTTTTCTCTCCTTTTTTTACCATTCTTTTTTATTATTATTATTATTATTATTATTATTATTATTATTATTATTATTATTATTATTGTTGTTATTGTTATTATTATTATTATTATTATTATTATTATTATTAATAAATATTATCATCATTATCTGATTTATTTTTGTTTCATCTGGTGCGCGTAATCACACAGAAAATGGACAAATGAATGTGACAAAGACTAAAATGAGAGCAAAAATATTAAAGATCGAAAGAGTTACCGTATTTTGCGGGCTATAAGCCGCTACTTTTGTCAGATGTTTTGAGCCATGCGGCTTATTTAGAGGCTGCGGCTTTTCTGTGGTTTTTTTCTTTCACCGCTAGGGGCGAACTAAGCCGGGATTAGAATCAAAACTACAGAAAAGTTAAGCAAAGAACAGATGTTGCTTTTTATTCAGCTAGCAAATAGAACACGGACGACAAATTACCAACTATAATATTTTTTCAAATTCTTGCCGCATCATTATGGAACCCAAACGAAGAAGTTCGTACGAAGCAAGTTTTAAGCTGAAGGCCATCGATCTTGCTAGGGAAGCCGCGCGCGCTGCACGCAAGCTTAACATCAATGAATGTACGGTGAGACGCTGGAGGGGAGAGCACGCTGGAGGGGACAGCGAGAAGCGCTCATGCGATGCCAAAAGTCAAGGGAAAGAGTTCTTGCGGCCTATACAAAAGGTGCGGCCTATGTATTGTTTTATTATCGTTTTTTTAAAAATAGAGCAAATGCGGCTTATATAGGGGAGCGGCTAAAAGTCCGGAAAATACGGTATTTTAAAATCGATTGTACTTTGTCTTCCAAATACTGCAGTTACTCTAAAAAGCCATTGATTCACAGACATCCACGGGTTTGTGATGATCAGATTTCTCTTGTCCATGTAAACACACAGCAAAAATCCAATCTTATTATTAAGTTATCTGATTATTCTAGTTCTTTGTTTTTTTTTCCACCGACGATGCAAATGTACCCAGTGTTAAAATAATCATCTGACTTTGGTTTGCATTTGGCATTGATGTCACTATTTAAGTGAATAGTTGCATCAGTTGCTCATGTACTTTGCAGAACATGTTCCCTAACCACGAAGCTCAGACACATGTGCAACCCTTCCTGGAACTGAAGTATTTCCAGACTCCAGCTCCGTCTCGTCCTCGTCCTCAGGGCACAGCACTCTTAACACAAAGATGCTCATTTCAGACAATAACCTAATTCAAGATCACCTTTATTTATTTCCTTGCGTAGGTTGTTTAGCTGACTTCACCTCATCCCTCCGACCACATCCGCACCACAACCAAACTCTGCGCATTTAAAAGTGTAACTGTTCTTTGTGATTCACTACGATTAACTTTCACGTGACATAATTTGACTAGAAACAGGAAGGATAGCAAAAGATTGTATAAACGATAAGTAAGCAGTATTTGTATTGTATTGAGTACTTCACAATTTCTGACCTGGTGGCGTCAAGTGCAGGCAAAGGAATTTCAGCAGGTGGCAGATCCTCCACCAGAAAAGTCACGTAGTGTACTTTAAACCAGCTGGGACCAAGACCAGTCATTTTGGAAGATGATGGAAGAGTTAAGTCAAGACAATGATCATGGTCACCGATCACGATTGTTTAAAGGCTCATAAATACAGCCGAGGGAAGTCACAGACAAATTACACCGACTGTTTTATTTTTCCGCAACAACATGAAATATGGAACCTTCCAGACAGTGCACATGTCCCAGCCATTATGTCTGCATTTGTCATTTTAAACTCTGCATCTGTTTTTTATCTGAATCTGAACACGCTGATTGCGCCGCATGTTTTGTCTTCCAAACAAGGAACGGTTCGGATTGGACAAGATTTAGGTGCACGGTTTGTAAAATGGTGGCAAAATGGGGCTTGAATTGTTATGCCTTTTATGATATAACTATCTCAGTTAAGAGGAGGTTATAAAGTGGCATATGAAGCAGAAGTGTGCTGCAGATATTGTTGTTCAAGTAAGTAAATCTACAGATACATTCCTGCTTGCTACAATAACTACTATTTACCTCTACTACTTACCACTGACCACTATTACTAACTAGTGGGGTGGAAAATGTATTGAAAAAAATTATTATGTTTGACTTTTTTTTATGCAAATATGCAAAATTAAAATATTGAGTGTTTTGTCTGTTATTAAAACGATTCAAACTAACCAGACAGAAGAGACAGAAACAAAAGTTTACTATAAAGTGATATTTTTGCACTTTTGTGGTTAATTTCATGGTCCGTTCACGTTTTGTGCGATACTTGAACCTCAACCCAAGACATTTACAGTCACTTTTCAGCACATTCCTGATGCGTTGTTAGAATATTTGTCTGAATATCGTGATAAAGGGGATGAAATCAAACGTATCAAAACAAACATGGCTGCTTACGAGGACAAAAAGAGATGCAAATCACAGGTACTGAAAAACAGCGTGGATTTCTGCAGAATCGATGAGCATAAAAGCAGAAAACTGTTCATCTGAGGCGCGAGAAGTTGGATTTTGTCCTAAATGACAAATAAACAGAAATAAACGCGTCTGATTGCACGGTACGTTTTGAGTGTGACTCGAGGCGCGACGGAGGGCGGGGTGATTAGACTCACTCTTCGGAAAGATTTGAAGAAGTGTGTATTCTATACCCGAGGCAACAGCTCTGCTACTTACTCTTACTACTTACTACTACTACTACTACGCTCTACATAATTACTCAGTCTATAGAATTGTGTTGAAATAGATTGCCTACAATGAAGGACCTCAAAAAGAGACAGAAACATATTGTGCTAGAACCTCAACACATTTACTGGCACATTTGAGCACATTCCTGATGCTTTGTGAAAATATCTTGTGAATATTATCATTATAAAGAGATGCATAAAACTTTGAGCATTTTCTTTCCCTATAGTCCAATAATGTGGATTGAGTTGCACATTTGTTTTAAAAGGCCTTTAACTAGTTTACTGTCCACTTTGTTGTTTTTAATAGTGCTTTATGAATAAATTAGACGGTGAGTTGTGACTGTAAATATATTTGACTTGCTTTCATTTCCATCATTGAGAACAACTGCAGCTGTACCTCCGAGCGTGTTCTGAAACCCTCGGCCCATGCGGCGTATATCATTTTGTGCTGGATCAGTGTAAATGCCTGGTATTGTGTAACATATCCCGTGGTGAACATGTCCACGGGGGCTTTGTTGTGGCCGTGTGGGCGGCCCGTGTTTACATATAGCAGCGTTTGATTGGACCGGAGCGGAGCGGGGACGAGGCGGGCTGATGACAGGGCGCTCCATTTAACCCTCTGCCACATTAAAGGGACGGTCGGCAGACGGGGCGGCCATTTCACTGCACTCTCCAGGGGTCAATCACAGAGGAGGGTTTCGGACAGCGGGCAGACGCTCTGTATATCCACACATTACACGGGGTCCAGTAAATTGGAGTGTCCATCATCTTAATCTCACATAAGTGTTGGAGTGGCCGATAGTGGCGAAAATGAATATATCGCTAAGTTTTTTTAAAAAATGATAGCGATATTCAGACGATATTTTAACAATGCATCAGGAAAATGAGCTAAAATGTGTCTGTAAATGTCTTCGATGAGCAGGGATTTTAAGATTATTAAAATAATTATTAGGATAATCGTGATTATTCAGGTCACAATATAATCGTGGGGGGGGAAAATAATAATCGTGACAATTTTAGAAACAAAATTAAGTATTTTTTTGTTTGGCAAAAAAATAGACCTAAATGTAAAGAACTTTTTTTTAAATCTGGCCGTTTTTGTCATATTTAACTTTATTTTTGTCTTTCAGAAAGTTCAATTTTGTAAAGCTGCTCACAAACTTCTCTGAGGTTTAAGTATTGCACAAAACGTGCAGTAATGGAACTATTAACCACAAAAGAGCAGAAATACTGTATCACCTTGTGTGGAAGATCACACTAGATGTTTCAGTTCAATTTATTGGTAATCAGCTCTTTTTGCAATCATTCTTAATGGTTTAATTAGACAATATAATCAATAGTAAAAAAAATTTTGCTCTCAAAATAAGAAATGCAATATCATTTTTGTTTTATATTTCCCCCTCTACATAATTATTACACATATTTGTTTACATTAGTAACCGTTTAGTTGATAGATATATGGAATACAACTAACGACTATTAGTCAAGTCAACGATCATTTATTTTGTACGTTGAGACTTATTTATTTATTACATTTTTAAGTATAGCACAGAACAAAACAAAATCTGACCAGAGCGAGAGCAGGAAATTCCAATAAAGTTCTAAAAAAGAAGCAAAAGACATCCAAAGAAGATTATTTATTACATTACTTACAAAGCTTTCAATATTCTCAACCTTCTATGGTTATTGTTCTGCATCACTGTCATTATGTCCAGGTTTGTGAACAGTTGTGGATTTTGAAGTGTGTTGTATCCAAAATATTGCAAAAGAAATGAAGTCTTTGACAACACATTTGTTTTTCTGTATTTCTCGGCCCCAATAATGCACCCTTTTCAATATTTCCACCGTCTGTTACTTTGATCGCGTATGACCTCTTTCAGATGACATATTTTACATTAAAACACAATCATATTTACATTCCTTATAACGTAATAATCTGATATACAAACAAAGACTTCCCTGGCTCTCCTCCGGCCTCCTGCTGCTTTTACTGCTCGTTCTATTACCCGTTAATGAAGTGCGATGGCACCGAGCTCCGGCAGACATTTTCTTTTCCATCCTCTAATGAGCCGGTGATAAACTCCGACAGTTTGTGTGACCCTGTTGTTCTTGGCAGGACTCAGATGTTTTTAAGAGCCGCCTGCTTTCACTTAGTCTAAATATCAATGTTGCACCATCGGAGCGGTCAGTCACCATAGGTATCCTGGACATGCATAATATTATGGTATGGAGGTGGTTATGACTTTGTGGTGACATTAGAGTTATGTCAAAAGTACACAGCCCTGTGTTCATTCAGGTTAAAGTTGTTATATTGACGTGTTGGTTAATATTTTTGTGGTAAAAGGATTTGAGCTGTAAAGGGTTGAATAAGTCATGTCCAAGGCTCATAATAAGTTTAATTTGAACAATATTGTACATTTAGAAAAGGATTTATTGGGGTTATCGTGTGTGTCATAAAGTAGTTTCAATAACAGTTTATTTTCTGTAGCAATATTAAATAAACTGCAAAAGAAAATGTTATTGTAAAGAGGTATGGTTCCCGTATAAAGAAAAAAAAAAACATGTGTCTGCATTTATTAAGAGAATATTTACAAATAGTGCATTTTTGATGAAAACCCGATAATACATTTTTTCTGACTTATTTGTCTGTCTTTCATTTTTTTCTAGCTATCATGACATTTTAAGTGATTTGCAAATGCTAACAGAGACAGATCAGATTAACAATGGTGCAAAACAAGAGCTCCGGTGTCTCCACACAGGAATGCTCGGACTCACTCCCGTCTTAAGCATTTATTTTAGTCTGTGCACATTGGTATTTGTGATGACATTAACTGTCTTCACTGCTGTACAATAAATGATATTCAAATACTTTAAAAAGACTTGAGCAAGGTTGGGATTGTGGTGCAGTTGGGTTTCACATATTGTCACGCATGCGTTAGTAGCACACTGTTGTGTTAAGCCCAAGATTCACCCGCGACAAGACAAACGTGTTTTCACAACATGCGGCTGGCACTCATTTTATGGCGTAGTATTTTGTACCTACAAATTAGTGTTGCCCTGGGTGATGATACTACATGACGATAATAATACTTATGTAACACCATGTAGAGGGATGTTGTTGCAGTTGATGAACCTAAATAGTAACTTTCCCGTCTCAAATCCACAGCTAGTACAAACGCTAGTACAAATGTTTTTATAGTTATAATCATGGCATTATTATATATTTTTTTATTTCAAATTGCAATATTGATCTAAAATGAATTAATAAAAGTCTGGTCCTTCCTGCTCCAAACTGCTAAGCTGATTTTCCTCCATCTTTTTACTAAAAACGTCATCACAACAAAGCACCGTCGTTATGCATCTGCACATCACTCCTTGTTAAGAGACAGTGTTAAGTCACTGTTTATTCCCAATATTTTCCATAAGATTCCAATAATTCTCGCAAAAACTCTTTGAAAAACGTTCTTAAATGTTGCAACCCCAATTATGAACTTCATTTTGAAATATCCAACCAGTTTTCTGTTTTGCTGTTTTCCTTTGCCCCAAAAAATGCACCCTACCGAGCAATGCGCCACAGAAGCAGGATAATAAAGATAATAAAAGATGCATGAATCACTCTAATTACAACTTTGAATGGTTAACGAGAAGGGAAAAGAATCATCACAAGGTTAAAAGCGCTTAAAGGGAAACTTCGCATTATATATCTCGTATAATTAAATCCTGCACAGTGTGTTAGCGGCCCTTTTTCAACACACATTCTGTACTTGTATACTTTAGATAGCTATTTCAACATTTTCATTTGTAGATACAACACTTTTTTTTTTTTTTTTTTTTGAACGGGTTTGTTGTCACAGATTAAATAATGCAAAGTTTGCATTTTCGGGCTGTGTCCGTTCCCAGGACTGTCGTACCTGGTAAAGTCACCTTGAGTGTACAGAGGGATATGTTAAAATGACCGCCGCGCATTAATGAGCACCAGAGACAGACGCATGGATTAGAACAGAGACAGTGATGCCCTTGTATGAGAAACGTCCAAATATTCACAAGACTTAATGTGCTCATCGCTCAACTAGCACCTATAGCACCCTCACCCGAATATTATACTGCATAATAGCATGGAACTATGGCTTTTCTGCTTTTGGAGTTAAAAGTCACACAATGCATTAGGAACATTATGTTTAGCTTAAGGTTATGCAAGTACAACAAAAACAAAATTACTAATTTAGTTTTACTGTCAGATATTCGTTTAGAGAAATGTATATTTACTTCATCTGTTATAATGTCAAAGGTGCAGACACATGTGTGCCATCATAGAATTATAATTACAGTTTAATATTTATACGTCATCATGATTGCCTGAGAGGCAGAAAATTCAGTCAGTTGGCAATAATATTATATTTTTTTATCTTGTTAATGAACTAAAGTATTTTGATGTTGAGTCTCCATTTAAAATGTTAAATTGCACACTACCTGCAAACCACATGGCTTTTACCATTTCTCTGCTGTGCCTTTATTCAGCATGCCGAATGCCTTGTAATCTTTAGTGTTCATTTAATCCTCATTACACGTTAGATTTGAGTCGAATTTTATCCGCTGTGTGTGTTTCCTACCTGCTTTACTCTGGCTGGTCACGAGCATTTCTGCATACCTGAGACGTCAGGGGAACTTTCCAGACCAAGTTTTCTCACAATTATTAAACTCTTAGGTGCCCTCCAAATCTCTTTGTGCCACCAAATATGCAAGTCCCGCCATTACTAGCCGGAAATATTCTGATGCATTTTCCCACATCCTGTGTTTGAGAACTGTTTTTTATGGTCTTAAGCACACTACATGCATTCTCTCAAAATTTACTTATGATGTACTTTACTAGATAGAAAAGATTCAGTTGTATGTCATCATAGACTCTCGTATCAGCCACTAGAGAAACTTATTACGTTTTTTTAACAAAACAGTTAGTCACCTAATCTTTTCAAAAATGTTTCAAAAAAGTCATTCACAATCTGTGAAACAAGTCTGAGAACTCCTGTTTATATCCTACTCTGTGAAAGCCTGCCCACAGGGCGACCTCCTGATAATGCGCCATGAAACTTAACTGGGATGGCCTATTGTTCCGTGCGTTGTGCCCCTCTCCTTGAGTGCCGGGCTCTCCAGGGTTTCAGCAGACCATTAAAACAACTGGAGGGGAATCATTAAACCTCCATTACGATTTAAGGAAGGTTCTCTCTGTATACTTTATATATTAGCCTCTTCTGTGTGTCTCCAGAAGACTTATTGCTTGCCTGTAATGTTACATTAGCTATATCGAGACCCAGAAACCAGTGACAGGCTACTCATTGTAACGACAATGTAATGACACAACATGTCCCGTGTGTACATCAGGCCTACTGTTAGTTCTGCTTTAGCCGAGGAATTCCACAGTATGGTATAAGCTGACGTTATGCTACAATTTTTTCAATTTCGGATGTTTTTATCCTGAAAAAAATATGTTAGAAAACACATGTCTTACTGTGAGCAGGTTTTCCACAATCTGAACTTGAAACTATCCACCTGCTTTTCCATTGGGCAAGAGATGTTTAATGTCATACAGTGGAACACTCCAGGCAATGCAATACATATCCATGGAGACAAGCAGTGGCGGACTCTCCTACCATCAAAGAAGTTGACTTTGAACTTCTTAACTATTTTTTTTTTTTTCTTACTTGTACTTGAGTACAGGCGTCTGTTATAATCTATTGATCATTTCCTTCACCCACCAATTCCACTAAATCAAAGTCATGCATTACTTGTTTTTATCCTGCCTGTTTGACACCACAAAATCAGTAGTCAAACGTCAACTGTTTATTTTTTACTTACCTGAGATGGCCTGAAACCAATAATTTTTTGCCTGTTACTTTACTTTTTAGATACTTTTTACCTCCATTCAGGTAAAATATTGTAAAGTACGTAAAGTATCAGTACAATTTGACCCACCTCTGTCCACAATATAAAGTGCGGCACAGTAGTGTTTTGATACTGGCTTTCGCACATTGGCAGTAAGTGTATATTGATTTATGCATTTCCCCTTGGCCTAAGCGTAAAAGCAATATTTCCCCTGCTTCTGTTGGTATTCCTATCTCAATCCCTTCACACCTGACACATCCTGTCTCTTGGCCTCGCATCGTACACGTTCTGCCCTTTTTCCACCATCTTATCGCCCTCATAAATCATTTCTCTCTCTTCTTTTTCCAGGGCCTTATTTCAATCGCCTCGAAGCGCCACATGAACAACATAACCACGTCGCTGGCCAACACCGCCGAGCTGTTCTGCGCTGTCTGGAAACCCGCTGCCCGCAGTAAGGGGCTGAAAAAAACGACGCTCCAGTTGTAAAGACCGCGCAGGTGTCGTATCGTCCATGACGTACGGATCGAAGACTCCGGAACGCAATCGACACACGGATACGGGATACTTCCAGGTTGTGGCGACGAACAGCCACGGAAACGTGTCCAAAACCGGGTGCACCATTGTTCAAAGTTGGTAAGTGAAAATATCACATTTTGTCCAAACAGTAGCGTAAGTTGTCTATTTACAACTGTATAGTCCAAACTCCACCACACAAATAGTCTACCTTTTTTTTGTCAGACTTTATAACTTATTTCGCCTGTTTACATGTTTTGCTACAAAAAAATTGACTGAATGAACCCTCACCAAAAGACAGATATAGACACGTATTTAACTGTTTGATTTTAATGAGTAAATGAATCATAACCTGGAAATTGTGTTGTTGTACCAGGATATAAAACCAATAAAAAGACCATAGATATTTAATCAAGTCACAAGAATATGGTCAAAAAAGTCACCATAACATGGGCGTGCACTGACAAAGATCGCCAACAAATGATTATATCTTGCTAATAACAACCATGAAATAGAGAAGTTACTGGACTCATCTTCTAAATAAAAGGTAGATTAAACTGACAATCCACTCCAAAAACTCCACCGAACGGATCCATTCGTTCCTCTGCAGTTGTGCATCTAAATCCTTATAATCCTTGAATAAAATGATCGTTAGAACAATCAAACATTGATCGCTAAATGGTACAGACAACCCGTATTCAGAGTTACAAATATACAAAAATTACTTCTTTTTGTCTGTGTGTGTCATTCGTTCACACTAAAAATTATGTCTGATTATGGGTTGTTTTATTACATTTTTACAATAGAGTGACAGCTGCTATCACGATTTTTCACAGATATTTACTTTTACAAGATTGTATTACACTGGATTTTTCTTTGTACTTTGTGATGCAAACTTTGGCATTTTATTTCCCATTTAAAACTTTTCCTACAACACTTTTGGCTGCCAAGCTGAAGCATCCCACAGAACTCACTGTTGCCTGATCTTGGCAGCCCGTGCGTAAAGAAATCTGGGAACAAATTGTAGATCCTGTGCTCAAAATCCTCTTGTCTTACTGTTGCAGACCCATCCCACACCTCGCCAGGACGCCCACGTAAGTTTGCACTGTCTATTTCTGCTGTTTTCCCATGGCGCAAAATGAGTGCCTCATCAAAGTGAATTCTTCCTGCTCGGACGGGGTTTGGCAGTTGGCTACGTTGTCTTCCTGTGCAGTAGCGAGATGCATTCTTTTACCGTATAATCAAAGTTGAGAAATTTTACAGTGACATAACCACTAAATTGAAGCTGATCCTAAGATCAAACCAGTGGACGCAACTCGTGCATATTATGGATTGTGGCTTTAGTTTCAACCACAAATACGTCTTGCTTTGCGTCTTCATATTTGAATCATAAAACTGTAAAAAAAAGACAGTGGCGTCATTTAGCGGAATCACTCAAAAACCACATCTGCTTCTTTTATATTCCAAACTTATCAGCATTTTAATTTTGAATTTAGTGGTTTTTTCCCCCGCTAATTCCCCCGCAATTCCCCCCCAAACTTTGACTAAAAACGTATTGTAAGTGAAGAGTTCATTTTCATATCGCTTAAGTTTGCAATTTTTTGAATTTTGTTCAATAACAATGGCAATAAATATAGATTCTGAAGAAGGGCCATGATACATAATATAGACACATTGTAATAAACACATTTAATTAAAACTGTATATTTTAATTTTTCCATTTGATACATGTATTTTACCAACTTTTCGGCGCTAAAGAAATCACTAAATCCATTTGGTTTGTACGTGTGATTGTCTTCCATTTGGCATATGGCTGTGATCAAGCGGACGTAGCTTACAGCAGCTGCTCTCTCCAGTTGTTCACCGGAGAATCTAGTGAATGAAGAGCAGACCTATTATTTCCTGTCTGAATGCGCAGCTGGTAATTAATATTTGATACGAGTCTGTAATGATGTGCTTTGGCCCACCGTCACATCTCACATGGTCCGCTTCTCTGAGCAAAGACTTTGTACTCGCAACTTGGCCCACATTTAACACAGCACAATCAATAACGGATGAAGTACTCCTGTTCTTAGAAAACCATACCAGTTTAAACCCTTGAAACTGACATTCAAAAACCGTGAAATTTAGGAAGTAGATATTTAAATCTAACTTCCTAGCTTTCATCAAACTCCTCGCTAAGATTTCACTATGCACGGATAGTTTTGGCCACTAACACAGCTTTGGGACAGCTTTTTCCAGAAGGAATAGTTAAACCAAGATGGACCACCACTTGCACAGCCAATTCGCTCTCATCCCAAAGGGTCATATAGGGACTCATAAATTCTCTTTCTTACAAGTTTGCAAGAGATAAAATGGTCTCTAATTAGATGAGGAAAGTAGCAGTGGTCTGCTTCTGTCAGGAAGTTCTGCTTTTGTAATGCACTTTCTGGGGAGAGAAACACAATTGACTTTATGAGAAACTAGTCGTGGGTATTTCTTCTTTAGAAAATATATTCTAATACAGTAAGTGATCACAATTTGTCAACGAAAACTTTTCTATATTGAAACTCTTCAAAATTGTTCAAAAAAGAATTTACATTATTAAAAAACAGTTATCCTTTTTTATTATTATTTGTTTTTTCTTAGTTTTTCCTCTAGAATCAAATATACTGAAATTATTTGGGAAATAAACTACCATGTTATTCCTGCTCCTTGTTTTCTATTTTCTTTTTTTTTTTTTTCAATCATGGAGCCCGGTGCAGAACCATGTGTCTAGAAATGGTAATAACTTTCCATATGTAGTCTTTGTATGACCTAAAAAACTGCCGATTGTTGCCAGGTTTGCCTTTCTAATATGATCATGCTGATGAAATTCTGACAAATCAAATCAAATCTCAATAAAAAAACAGGAAAAACAATGCGCCCCACTTATCCACTTTGTTTTGACAGTTTCTATCTTCTCAAATCCCAAATATTTCTTTGGTCTCGTCCTGATGTCTTCCCGCTGTTCGAGGCTTTCTGAAGTTTATTAGATTGTGTGTGGATCAAAGCGGTTTGCCTGGATGGTTTTCACAAATGTCCCAATGGCGCGGGCCGGTGCCAGGTTCCCCAAAGCTGGCACTCACTGGAAATCAGACACTCTCTAAATCCACTCACGGAAAAGCAGAGGCATTTATTAACAGGCGAATAGGATTGTCCACATCTGTTCTCCATCTTCACTTTGTTTACATGTTGTTTACGTGGATGTGTTTCCCCGATGAGGCTAAACAGCTGGGTTTGAAGATGAGAAGTCTGGATTCAGAAACAAGAGGATTGATTATTATAGTCTAATGAAAGTGAATACAGTGATGCGATGTTATAATAACCAAGTACGATGTGAAGATTAGTAAACACACTGCGTAAGTACGATGAGATAAATTCATGTTATTTATTCTTTATTTTTTGCTCATGCTGTTAAACCTGGAAAAGGAGATTAGTATATACTGCGCTTTAGCGTAGTAATGGGCAGTTCAATACCCAAATATCTATATTAATACTGACTGAGGTTTAGAGAAGTTTCTCACTGTTTATATTTTAGTTTATCTGCACATATATTGGTTGAAAATATAATGCAAATATAATGTATGCCTGAAGTAAAAGTCACGTATTATGTTGTTGGTCGACTGTGTGGATGTATGTATTTCTTTCTTACTACTGTCTGCGAAACTATTGAAGTCGAATTCCTCATAGTATTTCATTTTGCCTTTTAGTCCAAAACGTATTGGTGCCAAATTGGTATTGGATCGATATTGCGATACTTGCCATATTGTCACTTGGTATCAGATCAAAGCTAATATGACTAGTATCACCCATCACTAAAAATGTGCAATCTGGATTATGTTTGTAGATTTGGATTACGATGCGTTCTGCTACATTCTTTTCGTATTTTTCTCAAATTAATTTATAATTGTTGGTTGATATTTTAATTACCCTCAAACCTCACCTGTTGGCTGTGCCCCAAAATCATCAGTCAGTACTTAGCCCGGAATATTGTTTCTGAGCCTAACATTCATCCTTTGCTTGCACTGCCCACCTCAGCCAACGCAAAATATGTGAACTTTGTCCAATACAACTTTCCTTCAAAGGTGGGATTTTTAATGAGCCCTTTCTTACTTTTCTGGGGGAAATGTTTTGCTCGGCTTGAAATGCTCTGCAGTAAGTATTTACTTATTTATCTCCATGGAAACAAGGACATGACACTACCAGGTTGAATTACAAGTCAGATCAGTGTAAGTATTAATGCTGATCAGTGTTTATAATGTCATAAGGGTGGAACATTCCTAGCAACAAAATTACATATTCATAGAGACAAGCAAGTGGCAAGTTACATAGTGCACCTTTTATATTTATCTCTTCAAAGTCTTTAGCCCCATGAACCATTGCTGCTCAACTCGAAAATATAAAACCCTCCTTGTGTATTTAGACCCTTGTAAATCCAAGCGGGAGCAAACATGAGCCGAGCCGTTCATTCCAGTCATTAGAGCGATCATTTAAAGGGACAGGGGCCTCCTTTGAGAGCCGGGAGACGGGCCCCTCCGTCGCTGCTGCTCGTCATTACTGTCACGGCCGGTGTATTAGCTGCAGATCAGGCTGGCAGGCGTCAGGGAGACAGGGTCGCCTAATGATGACACGCGATGACCTGCTTACCTCACCTCTTCTCCAGCTGTTCAAACGTCCAAAATGTCCCCCCAAAACACGTCCGCTTCACGTGCTGCAGAGTCAATCTACTCATTTACAATAGTACTTTTTCCACGTCCCACAAATATCTCTCGGAGGTTTTGTGACGGGGGGGGGGGGGGGGGGGGGGGGGGGGGGGGGGGGGGGGGGGGGGGGGGGGGGGGGGGGGGGGGGGTGGGGGGGGGGGGGGGGGGGGGGGGGGGGGGGGGGGGGCGGGGGGGGGGGGGGGGGGGGGGGGGGGGGGGGGGGGGGGGGGGGGGGGGGGGGGGGGGGGGGGGGGGGGGGGGGGGGGGGGGGGGGGGGGGGGGGGGGGGGGGGGGGGACATTTCTCCGCCCACACATCGCTCGACACAACCTGAAGTTCATATCGTTTTGGCTTTAGGGGTTTGGGTTTCCACGCGTCTACAGTGGCCTAAGTACACAGTTAGAGGCGAGGGCGAGCTGACAACCTCAACTTTGAGTTACTGTTCCAGCGGCGGCTCGTAAGTGGAGGGAAAAGCGGAGCAGGAGGGAGAACAGATTTAAGGTGACGGAGAGTTGTAAATATCCTCTTTGCACCTCAAAGTGGGGCGGGTGAGGTTGTGAATAGTTGCAAAATGTTGTTTTAGCTACTGTATACACTAAATTGGTTTACATTCAATTTATTAGTATTCATGGGTTTCATCTTCCATAGACATTCACAGAAAAATACATTCTTTAACCCAAACCTCTCTGTCTACTGACCTTCCTGCAGATCTCTATAAACTGCAGTCGATTAGCTTCAGACTCCAACTTTTATGCCTTCAAAACTGCAGTCGTCACTCTGTCACTGTCCAGCGGTCCGACGCAGACGAAGGGTTCCTGCGCACCCACACAACAACACTGAAGGAGCAAAGTACGCTTCGAGCTGCTCTCACGCTGAAAAATGAGAAAAAATCGAAATGCTCTATACAATTGAATGGTGAATGCCGATTTTACTATAATTGACTTACTTATTAACATTTCCGCATCCGCTCCTCATAGAATATCGCATATGAATCACTGCTGCTCCTCCTTGTGATCCCCCCCCCCCCCCCCTCACATGTCCCCTCCCCCTTCACCACAGATCTGTTTTTACAAGAGCAGAACAAACAGAGCATGTGGGGGGAAAAGTGAACCTGGTCTGCCAAAATTAGACCCCTAACTTTCTCTGTCTGCCTCTGAACACGCTACTGCCTCGCTTGATTCGTTTTGCGGCGGCGGCGGGGGGAGTGAAAGGAAAACATTGTTAGAGGCGGGTGGTGCCATTACACGGGGGTAGGCTGGTATTATGTGTGGTAGACTCAGGTGAGATTATCATGGGTTAACTATAAGCTCAGATCAGACACAAAAACGTTACTCTTGGCTGCTAGCAAACACTGCATGACCCAAAAAGGTGTCGAGTGCGCGTCAAGTTCTTCATAGTGTTACATAACAGTCTTGGTGGGTTTGAATGGTCTAATATCTGTAGTGTTTTGCATTCCCTGTTATTATTCAGGGAGTTTGCTGCTCTTTTTTGGTGCAATAAACAAACCGTCCCATTAGTTTTAGCTCGTTGCTTATCTTGTAAAAAGTTAAGCTGATGAGTGTAATAACACAAATAATGGACCTTATCTGGCAATGGACTTGTGTTATCTTGGTTTTTTATATTAATGTTTGTGTAGATTTTGTTGGCATCTGCAGTGTATAGCATCAGCTCATTTTGTGTTGTAAACATTTATAAACATGTTAAGGTTATGGTGTAAATGCTTTTTATGTTGAGACACAAAGTAATGCAAAATTGTGTCTTTTTTTCTTGTCCCTTCTCTGTGCCTGGGCGCGTCTCCCTCTCCACTTTTGGATGAGTAATGTTTTTTTATGAAGCTTTTTCATCTCAGGCCTCAGACAGTGGATTGCAGCTGAATACCAATGAGGCATTGTTGAAAGTGAATATCGGCTGTAGACGCCAGAAGTCCATTTATTTCCATAAGACGTGAGCCGGTCTGTCGTTTTGCGTTTGAAACATTCATATATATAAATGTGCATAAAAGTTAAGGTGTAAATGCTCCTTCTATTGAGACACAAACGAATCTCTCATGTGCAGGGTTGGGCCCGGTTACTTCTTGAATTGGAAGCCGCAAATACCAAGTGAAATAGCTGCAGAGAGCATACTGTTGCTGTGTCCTTAAGCAGGACACTTTACCCACTTTGCCCAGTATGAATGTGGTCGATTTGTGACGCTTGTGAGTCTTTGAGTGTCTGGAAAAGTGCTATTTAAGACTAAAGTTTATTTTTTTTATTAATAAAAAATATATATATATATTTATTTATTGGATTTATTTAATTTTGTTTATTTAATTTAATTTTATTTTATTTTATTTATTTGCAACAAAGACGTATGATTTTAAAATTTCGATCTCTCGTTCATTTGCTGCACATACTCTCTCGAGCCAACACACGGGTCATGTAGAAAGTTCCAGTTGCGCAAAAATCTGAATGAACCACCGCTGGAGAACAACAGAAGTGAGTCTACATTAACACAGTATTGCTAGAGCATACTTTTTCACGAATAAGCGCTGCTAATTGTCAACAACATAACTGGATCAAAACGACTTATTGCATTGGTTTGTAGTAATATGAATGGTCACGGGACTCATTTATTTGGTGCGTTTATTCTTTCTTTGACGCATTTATTACAAATTCCATCCCATGTGATTCCGTGCATGATGAGCTGCCGATTCTGCCCTGACCTCACAACGGAAAACTCCAACAGAGAAGAGAAATGATATTGTCCTGTGCACATAAACCAGCTTGATACGTGTATTAAAATACCATCCACATGACCTTGCAAGTTCTCCTGTGATATACACTCCCTGTTTTCTTTCCAGTTGTAAAAGCAAATGGACAAGCATAGTGCGTTTCATAGTTTAGAATCTGGCCTTGCAGACTTCATACAAGTGGGCAGCTTGTTCCTGAGTGTCTGTGTTTAAAATAACTGGGATGTCTCTCTGTTTGAAAAGATTAATACCACTACACCCTGGCTGTCAGTGCTGTTTAACTTTCCCCCGGCCTTCCCTCACCGCTGTTCTCCGCGCGCTGGAAAAAAGCTATTACCAAAATAGTTTCTTTTTTCTTTTCCCTCCTCTGTGCCGTCGGTGCTTCTCCCTGTCCACTTTTGGATGAATAATAGTTTTTTTTACAAAGCTTTTTCAACTCGTAGACAGTGGAGTACAGCTGAACACCCATGAGTAAACGGTGGATTGTTGAAAGTGAATATCAGATCCAGAAGATTTGTGCCGGTCGTGTGACTAAAACTCTTGTGCAGTACCCGTCCCCTGCTTTAATGAAACTTTAACGCATTTGTTCATAATGGGATATGTTGAAGTTGATGTTAATATTTGTTGTACATTATTGCCTGTGTTCTCAGATATGGAGGTAAAATGTTGACTTTAAACCTTTGTATGATTCAGAACTATATATATGATACAAAAGTGTAAAGTTTCGGTTTTTTTATCCTGAATTTGTGGTTTAATTCTCAAGCCAATTTTCCAATCAGAAAGGACAATGAGTTCTTTACCTTTACCGGATCCAAAATTGTAATTGTTCTGCAGTTTTTAAACCAGTTGAAAATGCATTAGATCTAGATTGATTGATTGATTGATTGATTGATTGATTTAAAGTAAATAAGGCCGGATCTTTGTAGAAACATGCTGCTTTCCAAACGTCCTTTGTGGTCACAGATTGCGTGTTCCAACTATTTAATCAGTCTGTATGTGGTTCACTAATTTACAACATATTGCATAAAGCTCATTAACAAAATCGTGGTAAAAAAAAGTAAAAAGTGTTCCGTAAACTGCTATTCAAGTAAGAAAGAGTCTAGCTGTAATCTACATTTTAGTTTGAATTGACTATCATTTGACAGAGTACAAAAGTGCATTCTGCTCGGCGGCCGAGTGGTCTAGGCATTTTGCTCAATGTCCTCCCTGCTCTTCTTACCCAATAAAGCCTACAGGCCAAAAAAAAAGAAAGTTGCAATGAAAACAAATAGTCACGAATTATAACATTGGAACTTAAATTTAAACTCTTTTATTCTCTCTAAAACCATGTACAACTGTGACTTGCACTCTCGCCTCACAGCAAGAAGGTCGCGGCTTCAACTCCCTGGCCAGACAAGTTTGCACGTTTCCCCCCGCGTCTGGGTGGGTTTCCTCCGCCACTCGAGTTTCCCCCATCAACCCAAAACCTGCACCAAATGTGAAATCCTCCAGCTTCAGGAGCCCTGACCAAGCCGAGCACAAAGACCTGGCTCTGACTGCAGCGATCACTGCGATCTCATTTGAGGGATGGGTCAAATGCAGAGAAGTGTGCAGCATATTATAATAAATACCCTGTGGGCATGTGTTTTCCCTGGCTGCTGCAGACTAGATCTGTGTGTGTGGCGCATTGCTCTGTAATTAACCCGCTGTCAACACCAGATGAGATTATGTTTAGTAACGTGACAAAGACAGCTCCGTGGAAATCCAATTTAGCCGTTTAGTGTCTAACCTACAGTTGTTTGCGTGCACAATTTGACACAACAACCTGAAATGACATCAGCTCAAATGTGTTTAGTCTTGTGTAAATCGTTATGTAAAGGCACACGGGCAAAATTACTTTTACTTGCTTATCTTTTGAAATAGCTTATTGAAATATGTGGTAATTATATCATGTTGGGAGTGATTTGGAAGGGTGTGACTTGTTCAAAGATTACCAAATGTAATTAGCACTTGCAAAGCGTCCCGTCTCTAAACCACAGATATATTTTTCCGTTCATCATGTCAGAACAAAGTAACTCGTGAAGTTTTCTCTCTTCTTACTTTAGATGGCAAAGTTGTCGTTATAATACTGTGCAGAAGAAAGGTTGTCAACTCGACCAATCTCTATTGTTAAATCTGTAAAAATGCTCTATAAGCTATACACACTGCACACAGGCACACAAGTGGTTTTAAAGGAAGTGTTATGTGAGCTTAGATTCAATCTGGAAGACTTATTTCTTGCTATTTGATGTCACCGTCGGCTACATTTGCCTGTGCTACAATGCTTCTCTGCCCCATCTGCACCGCAGCAGCAGAACGTGGAACCACCTCAGCCTCCATCTGTGTCTTCTCTTCACCACCACCACTGTTTAGAGGAGATGTACAGTATTTATCAAAAATTTAGATAAGCAATATCAATTTGAAACTTCTTCTGTAAATGTAAGAAAAACGTCTTTTGTATTTAACATTTTCATATAAATCAGGGCAGTTTATATGTAAAAACGGCCAAAAGCCATGCATTTTATTGACAGATTATATGCATTTTGGATATCTTATTTTGTATTTCAGTTAACTGGATTTTACAGAAAAATGTTTGCAGTTAAAACTTTAATAAATCATGCTTGGAATTAGATATCAACAACTTATTCTGCACCATCCGTCCCTTTACAATGTCACATATAGACCATATCTATTAAATGAAATAATGAAACGTATTTATGTGTCAGTTTTGTTGCTTCTGCAGGAGAGCAATCAAAAAATAAAAAGTGAGCCCTAACAAGCACCTTATATCACTTATTTATTTGTTTGCATCTATCGCTCACGCTTCAATTATGATCAGCTTCACTGAGTCGGATGCAAACCTTTTTTGTTGAATGCAGGTTTCATATGCGATCGATTCAATTCCCCAAAAGCTGAACACTCAGTCAAAGTCCAGGGATGACAGATCCACTCAAAGGATGGATTCTCGTCACCACACTGTTTCTCTCAACATCTCTATAAGTCCTGGGTCATGCTAAACTTCAATTTCACATCTGGTTCAGAAATATGCCAGTCGCTTTAGTGGGGACATGATGGAGTCCCAACCTGGCAACGAAGACCTCTTTAGCAGTGTGATGTTAGCAGCTCCTTCATCTGTGGCCAGACCGTTGCGGAGAATACTATTGTTTTTGGCAGTTTTCAGAGCGTAAACTGCCAACCACTGAACGATGTCTTGAACAATGTCATGAATTGTTTATAATACAAACAGTGTGCCTTTTGCTTTTGTTTCCCGGGCAGCACGATGTTGGACATTAGTGCCAGTGTACACGCAGTACAGCTGTTAAGTACTTTATTTTTTATTATTGCAAGACTTGAACATACTTTTTGAGACAATCATTTTAGTTATATTGAAAAAGAATGTACATACCTAATTTAGTACGTCAAAATAAAAATGTTACTGAGACAAAGCCAAGACTAATCGATGCTAATTTATGAAAAAAACATTAAAAAAAACATAATATTTTCTGTCAGCTGGACGACCTTGGTGTTATTGCGATGTAATTTGTTGCGTTATATTGATTATTGCTTTAGCCAACATTGCAGTATGGATACTTTTGCAGCCCTACGGGTTTCTTATTATCTGTAAAGTGTCTCTTAGCAATACACTTTCCATTTTGGTCTCAATGTTGACATTGTGCCAACCGAAATGAACCCATGAAGTTACTTTTTGCAATAGTTAACAATTCGTTTTAAAGCTGTTAATAAACGGGGAGCTGTTAATAAACCTTCTGTCTCAATGTACACGGCACGCATGCATTGTATATTTCAACAGTTCATATTTTTCAGTTAAAAGGTACATACATCAACATTTGGCAGTTTACGTGAAGGCACATTCTCGATTTTTGCCAAGTGCTAAATTCTAGCAATATTTTCTTTACAATTGTACCGTAAAAACCTTATGCATTACTGACAGATTGATTAAAGACCTTTAATGGCACTTCTGCTTTGAGCTTTTGTAAACACGTTTGCCGTTTTGTTCCTACCATAGAAATGTGTTTCTCCAACATCGTTCAAGTGGTGCGCACCAACAACAAAATATATCTCTCCTTGTGTTTAGCCAACCTCTCCACGGACCTTAATTGCTTGTTGTGGATTCTTTTTTAGCACGGCGCTGATTGATTGGGAGATGCCGGCCTTAATATGGGCCTATGGGGACGAGCCCTTTGCCACGGCGTCGTCCTTTCTCTACGGCACTGTTTGAAACCGGAGAACCCACCGATAAAACCCTCCCCCGCCTAGCGTCACAAACCTTAAACACTGCGCGGGTCAAAGGTTGCGGTGCCCCTTTAAATCTACGGGGGGGCGGGCGACGGGGTAGCGCCAAATCACTCATAAAAAGTCGTTTATATTCTCAGGTGTTGGCGAAGGCGCAAGTCTGTCAGAGCGCGCCTTACCACACACGGCGGCGTTCAACCGACAGCTACTCGTGCATGAACTGGCCTTTCACACCCGGCGCTCGGACACTTCCTGTTTCCTGTTACCCAGAATCCCCTTGTGCCGCCGCCTGTCGGTGATTTCCCCCGTGGCAGGTCTGGTCAAGGTTAGACTCGGTAGAATGTGTGCGGGGGGTTTGTAGTCCCGAAGGAGGGGCTTGCGTCGCTGAACTTTGGCCTTTAAACGCACCACAGAAAAACGTTTAGAACAGACAAGGGCATGTTCTCACTACAAATGCTGTTTTTAGTCAACGCCGATGACACTTGAGTCTGATACAGATAACTAATTTAACTGTAGCGCTAAGATGCCGTAGCGCTTAATGCTAAATAGAAATAAGCCATATGAACCGCAATAGCCATTTGTTGTTGTCGAATTAGAGACATTTTTTTTTTTTTAATTACAGTTCTTTACAGATACTTTACAGACACTTATCAAAATGTTGTCTAACTGCATGTGTTGTATGTTGACTTTAGTCCATTTCAACTATATCTCTTGATTATTCATGAATTGCCTGGGCCGGTGACCCTTCTTTTTATTTTATGCATGCCTTTCATTTTCATTTCATAATCATAGTTTTTATTTTGCTGTTACCAGTCATTGTTTTGCACTACGTATCACCAAAGCACGCTCCTGATTTGTCAAATGTGTTCACTGACATTAGCAAAAAAAACTTTCCCTAATTCTGATTTTCTGATTCTTAGTAGTGTCTTATGTCTTGTGTTTAGCAGCATCTATTGAATTACATGCACACTGTAGGGCTAGACTGAATTCAGCCGGTGAAAAAAGGAATTTGGTGTTCTTGGAAAGCCTAAGGCCATTTTTAGAGGAAATGGTCGGAATAACCTTTATAATTGATTGGATTTTTCAATAAGGCAAGGCTATTTTATTTGTGCAGCACAATTTGTACAAAGTGCTTCACACAACACAACATAAAATGCATTCGAATCTATTAAAATCCCAAAACAGATAGACAATAAAACAAAAAACTGTAAATCCTTTCAGTCATAAACACAGCTAAAAAAAATCTAGTCCTAATCATAAAGTCATATGTTGATTATGCTTCACCCCTAAAAGTTGAAATGTCAGCATTGTTTCAGTACTGCGAAATCAATTGTCTGGGTTTGATTTAGCTTTGATTGCACGGAAAATATAAATAATATGGAAGCAATCATCATACAGAGTGTTAACATATGGTTTATGATGATTGACTGGAACAGTAATGAGCCATAATTACAATAAAAATGACTGCATCTTTTTCTTTCATTTATTGTTGATCTTACTGCTATAATGACTTGACATATTAGAATCATTGACCATTTAACTGAAATAAATGTGCTTTACTGGTGGCATATATATATTTTTTTAAAAAGGCTTCTATCTCAGAAACCAAATTATAAAATTATTCAAAATTACATCTTTTTTGTTTCTGAGTTTAAAAAAAAAAATCCAAATAGTATTATTATTTTGTCAATGTAAATGTGATCCTTTTTTGGTGCTTGTTCCCATGATGTTAGTGCTTTGATGGATTGTTCCATGTGTGGCATTTAACTTATCTATCTCCATGGAGACAAACCACCAAGCCAAATTACAGAAAATACACAACAGAAGTAACAGTACACACAGACCGGCAGACAAGATAAATTAAAAAGAGTAAGCATCTGAAAATAATCCCAAATACCACAGCAAAATCAAGATCTGTATCCGTGCCATCATCATCTTCAGCCTGTAACTGTCGCCATGGTGCTTCGTGTCTTTGCCGTTTCTTCTTATCGTCCAATCGAAGACATTCCAATTGAATCACAGAAACCCTTTTACGGCGCCAGTGTTCAAAATTTGGAAACGGACAAATTTGATCAAATTTGGACAAAATGATCGTAAATGACTTATATTTATGTTTTGTCTTATTGTGCAACTATTATTGTTATTTTTGTCATGCTCACTGGTCGTGTTTCTTTCTAATCGAGCGAAAATTAAAACAATAATAATAAAATGTTTAAAAAGAATAATGATAATGCCACCACCAGCTATACTAACATTTTAGGCAAAACAACAGCATCTCCATGGAGACGAGTGGGTGGCAGACCATGACGTTTTGTGTGATCGTTTCAAATCGCCGTGTGGACCTGATTGCATGACGTGCCTGTGACTTACCTCTTACTCATATTTAATCCCATTTACACACTAACCTCCTCGCCATCATTTGCTTCTCTGAGGTTTTGGACGTGTATCCTCCTGTCCTCTCCGTCAGGCTCCTGTCAGCTCGAACATGTGTCCTCCTGTCCGTTTTAAGTGCCTACCTTTGTGCGTTCTGATTGGCTCTGTGATCTCGGCAAATGAGCCACGGTGAACGGCCAACTGCGCGACTGATGATGAATGTGCGCCCGGGGCTGCAGCGAACCGCCTGCTCCGCGCCCGTGTCTTTGGAAATGATAATAACAGGAAAAAGTTAAGAGCAAATCTTTCAAAGCGTTCTGGAGGGTGTTCAAGGAATGCTATTAAAAGGAAGGTTGTTACATATGCATTGCTCGAGGGTAAAACGTGTAAGAACTTTAACTGTAAGTATCTTGTAAGTTGCATTCTTTTATTCATCTTTTCGGCTCGTGTCTGGGGCCTTCGCGCCTCAAAGTGGACTCTCAGTTTTGACAGATGTTTATAGACATCCATTGACTTGGGGCAACGGAAACGAACCAGAATAACTTGGAATGGTGGGAGAAATGTTTGAATAACAAAGGAAGGACGTGCAGATCGTACTCTGAACGTGCTGTCGTTTGTAAGCCAGTGTATTGTGCAGAACTAATCCACATCAGTCAATCGCAATAAAAAATGTTCCATAAATGTTACTTAAACACAGACTGACATTTTGTATTGCAAAAATGTTTCTTTTAGCAAATCCTCCTTGAACAAATCTCTCAAGACGTTTCTGCACTCAAAGGGCCTGCACCTAACTTGTATTTTGTCTATTTTACACGTGTTTATTTTAAAAGCAGTAGCTCGCAGCGAGAAGGTAACGGGTTCGCCTCCTGGGCCAGACGGGGGCTTTTCTGTTTCATGAGTTTGCATGTTTCCCCCTCGTGTCCGGGTGTTTTTTTTTTCCCCCTCTGGGCTCCGGTTTCCCATCAACCCAAAACAATGTAAACAATAAATACTCTTCCTCCGAGTGGTGATGTCATCGGCCCACGGAGTACTTCTCTCTCATTATAAGTGTAACAATTATTTTACAAATCATCGGATCATAATTGTGGATTGAGTGAAAGATGAATCGGAACACATCTAAGTATACGTCCACTTTTCAAGGATTATGTCTCAGAAGGCGCTTTCTCTTTCTCATTTTGCATTTGCTCCTAAACTACTGGAAGTCGTTAAACGTTTTGGCAGTAGATTACGTCGCTTATCGGAAACAAATACAACCGCTTCATAAGTTATGTGTGGACGGTCGGATCGTTAAGGTTACAGAAAAGTGCAACGTCTTCAGTTTCCTACAGGGTCCGGTGGTGATTCTCAGCAGGACGCTCGAGTATCACATGGAAAATCACCGTTTGCGCGTACAAATAACTCGAGATCATAGTTATTTACAACACCTATAAAAAGCGTTGAACCAGGAAAAGAAGCGGTTGACTGGTTTTTTGGGGGGTTTTTTTTTAGTTGTGGTACAAAAATTGACCATAAAATACATTCTGAGTGGATATTTTCAGCCTATAACAGTAGTTGTAACTCCGTTGTGGCCGATAACAGATATTTGCTGATGTCTTTTATAAACTTTTATTGTATTATTTCATTTATATATTGTAAATGATTGTGTAAACATTCTGCCACCGCTTTAGCTTCATTGCTCATCTACTATAGTTCCATTACAAATATTTTTTTAATTTTTCCGATACAGCCCCTAGACATCAACATTCCTACAATATCCCCACTAAAAGATTATTTAGATTTACTGCATTTATGTATTCATTATTCTATTTTGTATTTTTGGGTTTACTTTATTTTACTTTGCAACTTATGGAAAATGATATTGCTATTGTAGATTTATGATAGTTTGTCCCATCGTGTATTTTTCCATACACTTTTTGACTTCTTAAAACATCATTTTGAACTGGTCCATCTTCTGACACTTTGACTGTGACTCAAACTCTTAGAAATCCCCCTGCAGGACGTCCCGAAGCGTCCCCTGTCAGTGACAGAAGCCTGCGTTGTCAAAGCGCAGTGACAGAAGCAGCAGCAGGACCTGGCTTGCCCTTCTGTTCCCGCGCTGTGGTCACGGGCCAATGGCAGAGGGACATCACAACATTCAATAAAAAAACGCCCTATCGCAAGTCTCCATGTGTTTTGGGGAAGCTGTCACTCTAAATGGCCCGTGTTGTATTTACTGTTGATTGTTGCAACACAGGACTGAAGATGACGTTCACGGGACTGGACAGACAATGGCAGCATTCAACTTAGATGAAAGTTTGGCAAAATCGATATGTCTAGATAGTTTGTGGTACATTTTATTATCTTCGTCACATTTTGGAAACAGTTGTTGGGGACATATTTTGTTTTCATTTCATAGTCTTTTGTTCTTTGTATTACTTTGTATGATTTATGTGCGCTCCACAAGTGTTTGAAGTTGGACTTTCCCAAAGTGTTTGCATTTTGCCAAGCTTTGGAGGAATTTGTCATCCATGCACTATTGTTTCATTTCACAAAGCAAGGTCTGTGCTTTATAATCAAATTCATGTCTATTGTTTTTTGTAATTTGCACAAACCCCTACATTTGTCAATGTAAAAGATTAGAGTTCACTCCCTACTGTCGGACACCATCCCAGGTTTGTGTCCTAGGTTTATGCCCCGGGTTTGCGCCCGGTTTTGCGTCCGGGTTTGCGTCCCGGGTTTCGTCGCGGTTTGCGTCCCGGGTTTGCGTCCGAGGTTTATGCCCAGGTTTGTGTCCCGGGTTGTGGTCCCAGGTTTGTCCCGGGTTTGTGTCCCAGGTTTGCGTCCCGGGTTTGCGTCCCAGGTTTTATGCCCCGGGTTTATGCCCCGGGTTTTGTGTCCGGGTTTGTGTCCCGGGTTTGTGTCCCAGGTTTGCGTCCCGGGTTTGTGTCCCGGGTTTGCGTCCCAGGTTTGTGTCCGGGTTTGTGTCCCAAGTTTGCGTGCCGGGTTTGCATCCAGGGTTTGCGTCCCAGGTTTATGCCCGGGTTGCGTCCCGGGTTTGGTGTCCCAGGTTTGCGTCCGGGTTTGTGTCCCAGGTTTAGCCCCGGTTTTTATGCCCGGGTTTGTGTCCCGGGTTTGTGTGTCCCGGGTTTGTGTCCCAGGTTTGCGTCCCGGGTTTGTGTCCGGGTTTGCGTCCCAGGTTTGTGTCCCGTGTTTGTGTCCAAGTTTGCGTCCCGGGTTTGCGTCCCAGGTTTGCATCCAGGGTTTGCGTCCCAGGTTTATGCCCCGGGTTTGCGTCCCGGGTTTGTGTCCCAGGTTTGCGTCCCGGGTTTGCGTCCCAGGTTTGTGTCCTAGGTTTGTGTCCAAGGTTTTCCGTCCCAGGTTTGTGCCCTAAAAAAGGGGTCCCTTAACCCAGTTGTCCCAGGTTTGTGCTAAGGTCTACAGTCCTGATTCATAGTTCTTGGTACACTTTTCTTGAACTTAATGGCCTCTCTAAACCAGCAGTAGTATTGTTAATCTAAAAAAAGTAAAGGTTGTAAACTAATACCTGACCAGCACCATTGGTCAGGAAAACGTTATAGACACGTTATAATACAATGAGGTGTGAAGAGAAACCTTTGTCCACCAAAACAACATTCTGGAAGAAATGTCACCTCCTTCTTACAACTTTGAGATCACTTTTTGATCTTGGGTTTCTCTCAGGCTTTTCTGGCGCACTCCAAAGTGAAAGTGATGGCGGGTCAGCTGCATACTGCCTGCTGACAGCCCGTCATTGCACAGATCAATCCCTCTATGAGTAAATGAGCTCAGAACAGCCTCATGTCCCCAAAGAAACTACTTTTCTAGCGTTTTCAAAAGGAATGCAGATTAAATGAATATAAAAGTGTCAGTACGATATCCAAACACGACAGATTTGTGAAATGGCCGTCCAAACTGCACCTAAAAGACTGTTTGACCTTAGGAAGATAAACTACAAAGTCCTGTAACCATATTTACCTCAACTGACAATAGACCGCACCAAAAACTTTCAGAAGGTTTTCTAGAGCCACAATTTACATATTGTTAACTCAGTGAGACTTTCCTGGTTAAATAAAATGTCAATATGTAAGGTAAATCCATATGATGTCATTTCAGTAAGATTTTTTTATTGTATTAAAAAATACATACATAAGATTTGCAGTGGACATGAAATGAGAAATGGATTCAGAGTTTGGAAGAATGTCACAGCCACAATTCCTTGTTTAGGTTTTGTGGTGCGGCTCAGTTTTCTGTTTAGTTGTGGATTAGAGCCATCGCTGGTCCTAGAAGACTTTCCTATTATAAAACACACACAGGACTCATGGCGTTGGTGTGTAAAACGAAGTCCCGAGCACACATCCACTGTTTACACAAATCGAAACCACACTGGGCTGAAGCTCCTGGGACCGTGGCATTCATCCTCAAGAACCAGCAAGAACAAGCAAGAACCAGCAAGAACCAGAAAAAACCAGCAAGAACCAACAAAAACCAGCAAGAACCAGCCAAAACCAGCAAGAACCAACAAAAACCAGCAAGAATCAGCTAGAACCTGCAAAAACCAGGGAGAACCAGCTAGAACCAGCTAGAACCAGCAAGAACCAGCTAGAACCAGCAAGAACCAGCAAGAGCCAGCGAGCATTAAAGTGTTAAAGATTTATGAAGGTTTCTATGTGCTTCAGTGATACTTTTGGTACTAATATAATGGTTTATACATTGTGAATTGTTTAAATTTAGTTTTATTTGCAACTGAAAACCAAATACTTTCTGGATGATATCAGTATGATAGGAACAGCAGAACTTGAATGTAAGTGGTAATTCAAATCACCATTTATTATATTTTTGAAATAACTATTTGTTTTGCAGATGTGAATCCTTCTTAGATGTGTGGATTATTTTAAACTCGTAACTATCTTTCATTATGAAATCATATGGGACTTGCAAGGCTGCAACACTATATTGATATTCTTTAATAATAATTGTTATAATAGTCGTTAGTTATCTGGCCATACAATATAATAAAACTCAAACAGATGCCAAAGGTTTTACAGCGGCACATTAAAAACTAATTTTAACAATAAAACACTTTATTCCTCTCTTTTCTATATGTAGAAGTCTTCAGTTGGCACCTTTATCTGGTTAAAAATGTATTTACAACAGTAGAAATCGTTTACTAGTCGACTAAACGAAAAAAATAATCGCTGACTAATCAACCACGACAATAATTGTTAATTGCAGCCCTACTTGCATACGTTTCAACTTGTGCTACTCCATATTACATACTGGCTCAGCGAACATGGCTGGAAAATTGAAATGTACAGGAATCGGCTTGCATTTTTTGGTTAAGTCCCTCGGGGCAGGCTGCAATTATAATTTACCAGTGGGGATTTAGCTTCGCTGTGGTCCGTTGTCTGTTTTTCCTCGTCATTTTTATGTCTGTGTGTCACTAAACCAGCGCTGTTCAGAACTTGTGCCCAACTACTGCATGTACGTACATCTCACTATTTCACTTACTTTGCGTTCCTCTCAAAACTTTTACCATCTTACTTTCTAGCCTAAACCCCACGTTAGATTTAAACCTTGGGACGTTTGCTTTTTTTTTTTGCCTGCGGAAAAAAAAAAGTCTGCGGTTTCGATGAAGAGGTGCGAAGCTGCTTGCAGACACACCGCAGCATGCACTTACTATTATAGATCTCCACATTTTAGTAGGAAATTACATATTTGGTGAGCCTTAACTCGAATTAATCTGTAAATGTTATCTAAACATAATATTCTTGCTGCCATCAGCTTTAACCACTGTGCGGCGCGTGTCCTGGAGGAAAGGGGAGTTGCTCCGACTTGAAAAAGGGAAAGCTTTTTATGAACTGGTTAATCATCATTATTCATTCATTCGACTTTGAGGCCTGCCGCTCCCTGCTGCGTGTCCCCTCGTTGGCACCTGCACATTCAAAGCGTTCCATTAACACTTTATAGGCCGTAAACACCTTGTAAAAGTTTAAATTGTTGTCTGCAGCCTGCTGAAAATAATTCCAATTTAACAACTTCCGGTGTTATGTTCATAAGAAGTCAAAAACACAATAGAAAAATGTATAATAGTAAATTGAAGTCAGAGGTCTGCTTACTTGATAATTGTGACGGATATGAGCCGTCTCAAATTAAAGCTTTTTGGTGTTCTGGGGTCTCATTTATAAACCGTATTGTGGAATTCTTACTAAAAGTGCGCGTACAGACAAAACTGAAACGGCCTCAAACTCACTAAATGTTCATCTCTCTGAGCACAGACCACCTTCTGTCTCATCTCTGAGCGCTCCAATTCACCAAGTTCGGCATGTTTGGACCGAACCGCTCATTTTTGGTCAAGTTGTCTTTTTATAAATCCCAAACTTTATAAATGAGACCTCAGGTGATTTTGTATTACTGTAAAAATATGTATCCGATTCAGTAATATTTATTTATTCATTTTTCATTTGACAAATATGTATATTTTAATGTTGTTTATTCAGTCATATGGCAATTTTTTTATGTATATATAAAATTCCCGGATTTGTTGGTTTGTTTTTCTCCTAAAAACGAAGTGAGAAAAAACACTGTTTGGACTACTTGTTGAACGAAACGATAAATGTTTTTTAAATGTTGCTAAAGTATTACACACATTTGGTCCCAGAATCGCTATTTTTAAGGTTTCTAATTTTACTTCCTGATTGTGAATGATGACATCACACTAGGAAATTACCTGAGCCAAAATCATCTAATGTCACAATTTTTTTCACATTTATTTAGTTGAAAACAATCAAATCAATCCTTTTTTATTTTATTACTAAATAAACGGTTATAATTTGAAGCAAAGACATCCTCTCGCACTGTCGGTCAGAGGCTTATTTGGCGTGGCTAAGCAGTCGGCCGATGTTGTGCCTTAAATAGTGTTGAGTCAAAGGTTAACATTTTAGGAATATTACTGCCAATCAGACGTATCGATCACTTATATTACTCCACAAAATGTGTCCTTTTTTCTGTGCTGTGGCGCTCAACTCGGGCAAGGAAAGTTTGGTTGTAGAGCACAGTTTGTTCACACTGTAATTCAAAGTGCTTTATAGAACATATCCAAATCACAATACCTCAAATAAAATCATAAATAAGCATTATAGAATTTACTTTAAGAGTTTAACATTTACAGCAGGGGTGTCCAAACTTTTTTCACCGCGAGCCGCATTTTGAAACTTATACGGAGCAGAGGGTCACAGACAACCCGACAATGAAGTGAATCATTAGAAATGTTGCATTTGACATAGTTTGGATGAGCCTCCACACCATTAATAAGGCTTACACTTTTTGTTGTTTGGACCAACTTAGCAGGAAGCCGGAGGGCCAACAAAAATTGGTCTGAGGGCCGCATTTGGCCCCCGGGCCGTCGTTTGGACATGCCTGATTTACATGCAATTAAGAAAATAAAAACTACAAAGAAATACTTCAATGCACTTGGAAAACATGTGCATTTTCAATCAGTGCAAACATTTTCTGCCTGGCTCCTTGTTAATGTCTGTTTATCTGCCGTGGTCTGAGTGTATGCAGGAGTATAAATTGTGGTCGTAGCTGGTCTGGAGGTCTCCATATGGCTTACTGCACGTGAGCCCTTCCAGGGTGAGCGATCCCCACTCAGCGTGTGGTTTGTGTGCGCGCAGTGTAGGCTCGGCGTGGATGAGGTGAGAGAAGTGGGCGGCTGAAAGACGCCTGGACGTCCTGGCACGGCGCGGGGTCGTGCTGTTACATTTACTCAAGTGCAGTAACTTTTGAGTATCTCTTACTTACTTATAGTCCTGCTCGTGTAATATATTTGACAGTGTTCTTGGCTTGGTTCCTTTTCCCACTGTGAGTAAATGTACAAGTGACAAAATCTTTATGTTTGAGCATTCACATTTTTTCTGTTCTGTTTGTGACTTTTGAAAATACCTGCTTTTTTTGTTTTATGTTTTGTTCTTCCAATTACATGAACTAATATACAACGAGTAAGTTACAGAAGTTATTTCTTGGACGACTGTTAAATTGTTTTAAAGTAACAGTACTTACTTAAATGCAGTTATGGTAACTCCACCTCTGAACTATTTCAAGATTACACAGTGTTAAGTTTTATAGAGCGAGCCCTATACTCCAAAATTATAGCCAGTGATTCACACAAAGGTTTCCGTGATAATGAATTTATATTTAATGCGAAATAATAACATAACTTGAATATATAATCTAGTTTTGTTCTTTTTTTATATATATATATATATATATAATTTTAAGCAAAATCCTCCACTCCCAAAGGCAGCTAATTTAGTTTTAAATAATAATATAATATAGAAAAACTACTCAGATAGATTAATCTCAAACTGCTTAAATCTATATTATTTGTCTAAATGTATTTCATGCTGTGTAAACCCTTTATCATGTGTGACAGGCTTAATTACAACCATTCATTTATTGAGGTATACAAGCAAAGACTGACCCCTACTGGTTTCTCTTTGCCTTGCCCCTTTAAGGGTCTGCATTTTCCCACTGGCTTCAGACTCTTTTTAAATGTATTTTCATAAAGACTACATTTCCTCTGTAAATAACATTTCTACTCTATTATTTTTGTCTTTCAGTGATGATTTCGACGAGGAGGGTTTCTGCCAGCCGTACCGAGGAATCGCCTGCGCACGGTTCATCGGCAACCGCAGCATCTATGTGGATTCTCTACAGATGCAGGGCGAGATCGAGACCCAAATCACAGGTGAACTATGACAAAATTCGTCTTTATATCTTTTCATCTGGAACATTTATGGTTGTCCTCTCAAAAATGTTCCCAGGAAGTTGTATAGTAATGAGTATAAATGAACGCAGTCTAATGAAAATCCGGCGGTAATGGTTCATAGGAGGTTCATTTGGTATTGCGCACACATGGCCTTCATTTTATGTCCTACCTGTTGCCTTGAATTTGCATGTTTTTTGCAAATGAACCGATAAGGGTCAGTTAAATCTACTTGAGGGGGATCGTGAACCTACAATCTAATACAAAACATCGTTGACATATTACGATTTATGGCCAGGGGTCAAGGCTAACTCACTACGGGTTATAAATCATGAATGAGCTTGCCTGGGGATCTTCTATGCACAAAATTGGCTTTAATGTCACCTTAACCCAATCCAGAATTATTGGAAACTGCAGGAAGACCTGGATTGGGGCCAGCTCAACTCCAACCACTTTATATTCACTTGTCTCGTCCCCCACATAGAGCTCTCCATATGTTTGTAATAACTGTACTGTACCACTATGAATCATACACTTACAACTGCAGTTTTCTTTGTCAGCGGAGTGCTTTAATCTTTGAAGAAATAATGTCTTCTCATTGTCTTTGAATTACGTACAGCTTCTTCCTTTCACTGTTTTCCTCAATGGGAGTAAGACAGCCATAGCAAATTATATGGGAATTGTTGTCATTCTTAAGCAACATTAACAAAGTTTAACTGTGTTTATATAACGAGGTGGTCCTCGGCATTGCTGACTGTCTGAATTTCTAGATTTTTTATGTAGGCGTTGTACAATAGTTAACTTTAGTTTCCTCCTAAACGCAATATAAAATTACTAAGAGTTCATAAACTGGCATGTAACTCACCTTACTAGAGTGCAAAACGATCACTTATGTCATTCGATGTATTTGTCCAGGATCGGGCCAAGCTGGAAAAGGGTTCAAATGTAGTCACCTGTTGGAAATTGTTTGAGCAGCGTTTATTGAGCTCAAATTAGTTTTGTTAATAAAAAAAAGTAATGGTGGTCTGAGATACCAGTCTACAATAGCCTCGTAAAACCTTGGCAGACACGAAAACAGTCAAATGTTAGTGAGGTACTTGACATCTCTGAGGTGGAGAGGGCCGGGCCTCAATAGGCTCTAGCGCCCCAAGCTGTAAGAGTGAAACTAACAGACTTCGCAAACAAGGACACATTTCAGTTATAACTCCACCCTTTGGCCAGAACTCAGGAGAGTATCAGTTCTGCTGCTCAAATCTTTTTCATCAAATTGAAAATGACTTTGATGGTTGAAACGTCTTGATTTCTAAAACGGTGACATTGAAACCTTTTCTACTTAAGGCATTGTTAAAAGAGATTGTGTTTATTCATCTAAAGTCTCACTTCGATCCCTTCTCTTCTTCCCAGCGGCCTTCACCATGATCGGCACCTCCAACCACTTATCAGACCGCTGTTCTCAGTTCGCCATCCCGTCGCTGTGCCACTTTGCCTTCCCGACTTGTGACCGCAGCTCGGGCACAGAGAAGCCGCGGGACCTGTGCAAAGACGAGTGTGAGATTCTGGAGAACGATCTGTGTAAAACAGAGTACATCATCGCCCGCTCCAACCCCATCATCCTGAAGAGGCTCAAACTGCCCAACTGTGACGACCTGGCTGCGTCCGACAGCCCCGAGGCGGCCAACTGTCTGAGGATAGGCATCCCCATGGCAGAGTCCATCAACAAGAGTAAGGCTTATGGTCTAACACAAGGGTCTTTAGATGAGATGACTTAGCCATGAGGTAGCAGCACACAGGGATCAAACATCTTAAAGTAATTTCCATTTACAAATCATTCATGGACAATACTTTCAGTCAGAACCTTTGCATCAGCGTTTCTCCAAGTCCATCAACAGGTTTAAAGGAGTTTGGAGAGACCTGCTCTCAAAGACACTCATTTTGCAGCTCATTCCAGTCGATTGGGGCACTGAACTGAAACGCTCCGTCTTATTATATACAATGTGCATCACTAACAATTTCTTGTTCAGTATGAAAATATACACGACACCGATAAACTGAAATTACCCAAAAATAAAGTAAGAAAAAAAATCATGCGTAAAGTTCATTTGTATTTCAAATCACAATACATTTTGAGCAGCTAAGATATTTTACATACATGTTTTTGATTGGGTACTACTGTTTTCACACATACGAATTGGACTAAACTGGAACTAAACTCAGAACTGGCTGGAGTAGAACAGGACTAAACCAGGACAAGTGTGATCGTCCCTTTAGCGATCTTTTCATCCTTCCATGACCTTGATATATAATGTATTTATGGGATATTTCTTCAGATCACAAGTGCTACAACAACAGCGGGTCAGACTACCGCGGCACCGTGAGCATGACCAAGTCGAGACGCCAGTGTCAGCCCTGGAACTCCCAGTATCCACACAGCCACACTTTCCTGGCAGTGCGCTATCAAGAGCTCAACGGGGGCCACTCCTACTGCCGCAACCCCGGCAACAAGCACGAGGCCCCCTGGTGTTTCACCCTGGACGACCGAGTCCGCATGGAGCTCTGCGACATCCCCATCTGTGGTGAGAGAGAACTGTAAAGAGAATCTCTAGGTTGTACGTCAGATTGTAGCATTTTTGCAGGAAAAAAGGTATAACTGACTTTGGTCACGCAAAATGTGGCTAAATTTGATTGGAATTCACTAACACAACAGCGGTCAACTAAGTCATAATAAATAAAATATAGTTTAATCTTTATATATCACATATTTATTTATTTTTACATTAAAACACACACATTAAAAAAAAATATATATAAATCATTCTGACTCTTATTTTTCAAGCAATTTCTCAATCATTAACAGCTCTAAATAGCATAGCAGTCAAGAACCCAAACTAATTAGTGACAGGAGATTGTTTTAATCAGTAATTATGGGTCATATTTGATTGTATACGCTTTCAAAAGTTCTCGTTCATCGTGTTCCATATAGTGTTGTTTTGTTATTTCACAGTTCCATATGTGTTCAGTGATAGTTTTGATACCTTCAGTGAGAATTTACAATGTTAATAATGAAAACGAAGTAAAAAAAATAGTAATTCAAAGAAAGTAATTGTGTGCAAACGTTTGACTGTTAATATTTCATTCCGTATTGAACTCACTGACCTCTTTAGCATCTCTCGCGTCTGTGTTGTTCCAGATCACAAGGAGAAGTCGGGCAGTGGCAGCATGGAGATTCTGTGGATCCTGATTCCCAGTGTTTCCATCCCACTGGCCATTGCCCTGTTGTTTTTCTTCATCTGTGTGTGTCGTAACAACCAGAAGACCCCGCGGCCGCCGCCTCCTCGCCAGCCCAAACCCGTGCGAGGGCAGAACGTGGAGATGTCCATGCTCACAACGCAGTTCAAGCCAAAGGTTGGTAGCAATGTATTTTTAAGACAATAAATCTAAATTAAAAAGTATAACAATAAAAAAAAGAAAATAGGGTCAGGGTTATATACATTTAGTAATTAGATGGGATAGTACTTAATTGTCAGATTATAGATATGACGCAGTATATTACACAAAGACAGATTTTAACAGAGAATCATCTATTCGCCGTGATGACATATTACATTAAATGGATTAATCTCCTTATTTTGTTTTATTTAGCATAACCTAAACACTATAATCTAATCATCTATAATTAAGTGTATTTTTTATAGTTTTATTTATTTATTTATTTATTTTTTAATTCTCGTGCTGTTCTTGTACTTGTATTTGTACAATTGTGGTACAAATAAACCTCTATTTTAAAGGTTTTCTTAATTTAAATGTATTTTCCTACTATTTTTTTTAGCTAAATCTGATGACAGGGTATTTAAAGCCAGTTTACGTTTTGTGCCGTTCCCACCATACGTTTATTTAACGAGGGGTGAGAATCTCCTGCACTGGAAAGTCCCATCTTTCACCTAACACTTCCATTTTGCCTGCTCACATACAACCATTCCTTCACCGTAGCGCACTAAACTACAACATCTTGTACTTTTTAACCCTACTCTAACATCAGTACATGTACCTGGCGCTCTCCCCGCACTGCAGACCCCCTCGTGTTTCAAAGTCAGCGTTGTCCGGAGTCAAAACAGCGACATAACCCAGCGCGTACGTGTTCGAGTGTGTCATGTGGGATACGTTACAGCACGCTCGGCCTTGCTGTTTTTCTGTGCGTTGTGACCTCTGGAAGCCCGTCCACAGATCCCTATCATCAAACCCCCGTGGATCCAGGAATGTTCAGCTGCACGTTTGTTTACACCTCCGCTCGGCTCTTCCCCCCCGCCCCCCTCCTGCCACTTCATCCATCTCACTTTTGCTAGTTTTCATCAGCTTACCTCAGGAACACTGTGCTTTTAGCGGAACACCTTTGTAATGTCAGGCTTTGCAGGCCAATCCATAACTCTACAACAGTCTGACGGTTTAAAACGACTGTCCAAGGTTTCAACTGGCAGAAGATCATGATAATGTTATGTGATATGCAGATAGTTTTGTCACGATACAAAAATCTCTATTTCTATTTCAATACAAAGGAAAAAGCTCAATACTAAAAACAAAAATTGAGTTTAAATGTGTCTCTGATGATATAAGGTCTTCTGAGACCTTTGGAAAACTATTCAGGAAAGGTCAGATGATGTCACTGTACAGGTCAGATCTGTGCAAGTCTGAGAGGTATTTTTTGAGCAATGAAAACACTCGTAATGAAATAAATGACGGATAAATGTAATCCCATACTGCATACACAACTAACGATTATTTTAGTAATTGACAATTTACAAGATTATTTTTTAGTCGACTAGGGAGGCTTGCGCCCTAAAACTTTTCAGAATTGTTTTTATCCAAATAAAGGTTGAAAATTGAAGACTGAAGTAGCTAGAGTTAATTTACAAATAAAGTGTACTATTGATGAAAATTGTGTATTTTTTTTTTTTTTTACATTTTGTTGCTGTTTTTGTTTTGCAAAATTTGATTGCAATTAGTTTAATAGTCGACTAGCCACGATTATTCTGATTAATCCGCATGTCGAAATGTGGGAAAAGTGCAGATTCCACCTTGAATGTTTGCATTGTATCTTGTTTTTCTGTCAACGATCACCTTTTAGCAGCCGATTGCGGTCGATTGCTTCATATTTCTGTCGTCAGGCTCCAGTAGATCCAGGAATGCTCCGCTGCTCTTTGTTCATACCTTTGCTGCAGTCTGTCTCCTGCCACTTCATCCATCTCACTTTTGCTACTTTCTAACAGCATCCCTTAATAATGTGCATATCTGCCAGCCAGCGCATAGCTCAACACTTGGATCTCTATCAGATTTCCTTCAAGGCTCTGCTGTTTATCTAGACGTAGAAAGTCCCGGGCTCGATCCTCTCAAGGTAACGTGGATATTGTTACCATCACAGTCACAGGCGCGTCAAGAGCCATTAATATCTCCGGTTTAGTTTGTTGTCTTGGAATGGGAAATATGCCTCGCCGACCTAGAAAGGCAGCCCCTCCGAGGGCCGTGTTTGGATTACGACCTTGTATCTGCAAAGGGTTGACTTCATTACAGATCAAAGGCGCCGCGGTGTCAGCCCAGCAGTTTGGGAATCATAAAATGCTGTTTAAACTGGTCTCCACGGACAACTAAGTCATGAAATATGGTTTGCGTTTTAAAGCCTCTGTTGCTTCTCCAGAGCTATTATATTAAATTAAAGGAATTGTTCAGGTTTACAAAGTTGTTCCATAGTTCATACGATGCATGCTGTTCTTGCTCTACGTTTGATCTCTTTGTTTCACCCATGTTTGGTGTTTTTTTGCCTTAGTATTTTTTTTTTTTTTTTGTGTGTTTTTCACCGTGGGAGATTTGGCAAATGACCAATGAATCATATCATCATATAATACCAGAATAAGTTACCAAAAGACTGAATCTGTCAATGACTAAACCTGGAAAATTGGGATTTGTGCATGACTAAGTACATTTATAAGAACTACCACATAAAACTGTCAATCTGAACTGGTGAACAAGATCCAAAAGGGTCATGTCAAGGTTTAAATTAGTTTAAATTCTTGTTCTTAACTTGTTTGTTTTGCATCAAGGTTTGAATAAATGGAATAGATTCAACTTTGTCATTGTAAATAATGATTAATACAAGATTAGGTAAGAAAGGATTAAGTACAGGTACCAGTATTATAAACCAAGTATGTATAAATACTGAAAAAAGAAAGTTGCCACACAAAAAAAAAAAAAAAAAAGAATTGCAGTAAAATGTGGAGGGAAAAAATATCATCCCTCCCAGTGTTGGTCAGAATACTTTGAAATAATAATCTGCCTAAAAACCACTACTGCATGCCCTTCCCTCCCTTTCCTTTGTTGAGTATATAAACCATAGCACTGCATTACCTTGCGTACGTCCCATAGGCTGTTTAATGTGCCCACTACGCCGACTTTAACGGGCCGAGGAGGAACTGAAGGTTTGGGTGTGGAGATTAGGGAAAGGGGTGCAACAAAGCTGTAACCGAAAACATCTGCTTCTTTCATAAGCGCAGCAGGTCGTAGTGTTCCTCTTTCCACCGCACACACTTCATGCCCCCCTCTGAGATCTTACAGCCCACGTCTGCCGCCAGCTCACGGAGGAATTTCATTATTCATCATTGCATACATTTTCTGGAATCTACAAATCTACCAACCTCTTCTCACCTTTTATCTCCTCCGTTACCTTCACAATGTACATATTTGTCTGAATAAATTATGTGTATTTTAACGTTCATGTCAAGTCAATAATATACTAACGCTATTACAATGCCTTTCATTCTTTGGCAGAGTAAGGCCAAAGAGCTGCCTCTGTCTGCTGTGCGCTTCATGGAGGAGCTCGGAGACTGCCCCCTGGGAAAAGTGTACAAGGGTCACCTGTACCTCCCCGGCATGGACCAGGCCCAGCTCGTGGCCATAAAGACCCTCAAAGATGTGTCCAATGTCCAGCAGTGGGGCGAGTTTCAGAAGGTAAAGCATGAACCATGTGTTGTTTCATTTGTGCATTATGCTGTATGTCAGTTGTGTAAAGTAAAGTATACAGTCTCAATATATTAGAAGTATTAGGGTAAAGAAAAGTGTATAATGAGATTACTAGACTTGGATAGGAACACGTTTAAGTCTGCTCTAATTCTATAGGCTGTTAGACCTCGGTCCATTTAACATTTCAGACTGTTAAGTATCATGGCTGTTCGTCCACTGTAGGAGGCGTCGGTGTTGACCGAGCTGCAGCACCCCAACATGGTGTGTCTTCTGGGGGTGGTGACGCAGGAGCAGCCGGTCTGTTTGCTCTTTGAGTTCCTGCCTCAGGGAGACCTCCACGAGTTCCTCATCATGCGCTCACCTCATTCTGACGTGGGCTGCAGCAGCGACGAGGACGGAACGGTCAAGTCCAGCCTGGATCATGGAGACTTCTTACACATGGCCTCACAGGTAGCATCACGTTACTACTATCACAACAGGTAGACCCCAACAAAAAGCAACTAAAGACATAAACTCTCATTCTTTTTCCCCCAGGTGGCTGCTGGGATGGAGTACCTGTCCAGTCACTCCTTCGTCCACAAGGACCTTGCAGCTAGAAACATCCTGGTTGGAGAACAGCTCCATGTGAAGATCTCAGATCTGGGTCTCTCCAGAGAGATCTACTCGTCAGACTATTATCTCATCCAGCCCAAGATATTGCTGCCCATCCGCTGGATGCCCCCTGAGGCCATCGCCTACGGCAAGTTCACCACAGAGTCGGACATCTGGTCCTTTGGGGTGGTGCTCTGGGAGGTCTTCAGCTATGGCCTGCAGCCCTACTATGGTTTTTCCAACCAGGAAGTGATGGAGATGGTGAGGAAGAGGCAGCTACTGCCCTGTCCAGAGGACTGTCCACCGAGGTATGACCCTGTGGTCTTCAGTAATAGTCTTGTTGTCTTTTTGCTTTACATTTATGTTGGTATTTAATGTGTGAATTGTGCCTCCAGGTTTTATGGTCTCATGACTGAGTGTTGGCAAGAGGGTCCAGCCCGGCGCTCTCGTTTTAAGGACATCCATGCTCGGCTCAGAGCCTGGGAGGGCCTGTCCTCTCATGCCAGCTCCAGCACGCCCTCTGGTGGAGGGGGTAATGCCACCACACAGACCACCTCTTTGAGTGCCAGCCCTGTGAGTAACCTGAGCAACCCCCGGTACGCTGCCGCTCCAGGGGCGTATCTGTACCCCGCTCAGGCCATGCCTGCCCCGGGACAGATGGGTCCTATACAGGCCTGGACACCCATGGCAGTGTCCCAAACACACCAGCGCTTCATACCTGTTAATGGATACCCCATCCCCCCTGGATACGCAGCCTTTCCCGCCCACTTTGCCCCACCTGCCCCGCCCAGAGTGATCCAGCACCACCTGCCCCCTCCGAAGAGCCGCTCTCCCAGCAGTGCCAGTGGCTCCACCAGCACAGGCCACGTGAGCGGTGTCCCCTCCACCACCGGCTCCAACCATGACGCCAACACGCCCCTCCTGTCCCACTGCATCATGCCGGGCAGCGGGGGGCCGCCCCAAATGTACGGACAAGTCTCTCAGAAAACAGCGGGACAGCTGGACCACACACAAACCCTGCTGTCCGGAAACTCGGACATAATCATGTACAACGACAATGTGATCACAGCAGACCTGTAGACGCAGACCGAGGGAGGACTCGTTTTTACCATGGGAACCATGCAAACACACAGGAACACTAACTGTGTGTGGAGACTCACTGCCCTGGTCTGAACATGTATTTTAACCTCTGTAAATATGGTACATATGGCTTCAGTGGACCTGAGAATGGAATGCATAAGTATATATTCAAAAGAATGTTTTATCGTATGAAATGTATTATTTGGTAACCTCCTGTTTCCCCGTCTAGTCTGTTTGTTAAAGGATTATTTCTGCAAGGTTACGTAACAATACAGAAGGTAAATTGGTACTTTAACTGTCACTGCATTTTTCTCTGGATATGACAACTGAATGTTTTGGATATTTTCAAGTAACATAGAGCTGAAGTTGTGTGAGGGTTTTATACTTGGATGCCCAACCCTGTGTGCCTGTGTGCTCTGATGTGGCTCTGAGATGCCACTTCAGTGATGAAACCGCCTCAGGCCTCAAGGCTCAGACCTGACAACAATCTACTGGAGTCAATACTGTTCACAAAAGAATACATTCTATTTTAAGTGTTTTCAAAAGGGTTTTTGCTGTATGGATTTTGAAGGATTTTAATTTACATTTATTGTATTTTTCTGCCCCTGTGAAAAAAAGAATAATCTAAAGAGTTCAACATATACTACCTAAATTAGTTTTCTTTTGTTAAATTTTATGCTAGGTTTTTTTTTTTTTTTTTTTTAAATAAAGAACCTTTAACGTATTTAATTTATTCTGTATGCCCACAAAAGATCCACGCAACTGTGCTGAAGTTTGGCCACAGCCTTTTGTACGACACCGAAATGGGCTTCCATGGAAGTGGTGTACGGTTGATTTTAAAAACCGTTACTTTTGAATCCCTAAAAGATGCATTATTTAGTCTTATTTAGTGTTTCCATCAGACTTCCAATTCATGCATTAATCGGTCGGCTCATTGAGGACAAAAACTCCAAAACAATTGAATGAATTTTAGTTTCCAACACGATACAGAACGACTTTAGATCAGTGTGAATACTGTAAACAGTACAGTAGAGTTACTGTATGTGTAATTCCTAATTTAGAATATTTGTTGGTAGTATTAAAGCTCATTGGATTGTTTGTTTGCCTCTGTTATATGTCCGAATATGTCTCTTTTGAATATGCCTTCTGTGTAGTTATTCTACTTTCACATGAAGCAGACTGAGCTACCTGACAAAGACGAGACGCCTTCATGAAACGGACTGAAGTGTGAAGACCACTTGGACACACGGCTGCGAAACTGAAAATGCAGTTCAAATGTTTCAAACAATTGGTTCAAAATGTCCCTTTTAATGGTTAATTGAAACACTAGTTTTCAGTCGCCTGGAGCCCAACACAAAAGGTTTACATGAGTATTCCTTTTGAGCCAGAGAGGCCTTGTCTTTGTATTTGTCTGAACTTTTTGCACAGATGTTTATTTTGTATTTTAAGTCATTTATTAAATGAGGTTGTTTGGTTATCTTATCTCCTGGAACAATTCATTTGAGTGTAATGACTATGTAACTCCACAAGGTGTCACTAAGCCCTTAAAACCTCATAACGTGGCGTTGTTTGCAGTAATATCGAGTGAACAGCAGGTGGCGCCATGTGAACAGTGCTCATATGTGTCAACAACTGCATTTGATACATGGATGTATTATATTGATATGTGTCCAGATCCAATCGGGCCAAAGAAGAAGAGTTTTTTAGCAGTTCAGCTTCAGAGGTGGGAATACTCACCTGCATTTACTCAGTTACAGTCACTCGAGTAACATTTTCAAGCGTCAACATTTTTGGAGTGTCTGGAGTGACACTCTTATCTTTACTCCTACTTGAGTAATATTTTTGTTGAAGTAACGGTACTCTTACGGTAAAAGTAAAGTTTTTGGTTTTCATTTTTGTGTCTAACCTTTAAAGTAGTAGATTTTGTTAATGATTGAATGTTTTGTCCTTCGAACATAAACTCTTACTTGAGTAATAGTTTCCCCAAATATGTTCCCCCCAATTACTTGAGTAATTGAGTCTTGGACACTACTGCTTTGTACTTCTACTTGAGTTCTAATATTTGGAAGTAACTTTACTCTTACATGAGTACAATTTTTGGCTACCCTACCCTCCTCTGTGTACATTTCACTACTTAATCTAATTAAAATATTCCATTTTTAAACATAGTATACTACCTGAGCTACTGTCTCTGCTTCACCCTTGAAAAGGAGGTTTTACCTGGTTAAATTAAGGTTATAATACAATAATAATAACCATAAGTCAGAGACAATGTTTGAAAAATAATTCACTATAAAAGACTTTGATGACTATACGGTTAGCACTGCATTTTATTGAATACTTGTAATGTATTTGCATTATTTTCTACTTCCCCTTTGTTCCGTCGTGAAATACAAAGTACCATCTACTCATTAACCTCATAAAGTGTGTACTGCACGTGAAGCTCGGAATAATGGATGGCGGGGGTCCTGATGTTTTGAAGCCCTGGGCAACACCACCAGTCGACCTCTGTTTGACCCTTCCCTCACGACTGATGGCCCCCCCACCCCCCCACCGCCAGGGCCCACTTTGCAACAGCACTGCCACAACATGTGAGTGTCCGTGGACCAGTGGGAGCGGGGACAGGTAAGTGGGTCAGAGGGCAGAGTGCTTATGTCCTTAAATGCTCTGCGTGCATCGGGGGGGGAAACACAAACACCAGTGGGCAGAGCAGAGAGGAATACATGCTCCGAGGGCCAGGCTTGAGCCCGGTTGTGAGCCTGGTTTAAACATAGCATTTGAGGTCAAACATGAAAGTCTGAGCCACAGCATACAATGGGCCTGCATGATGTTTGGTTACGTGTCAACAATGTAACTGGATCTGCCGGGTTCAACGTGAGGACCACTCTGTCAACAATAAGACTGTCCAAATCTACAACATTTTATCTCAATGTTTGTTTATTCTATTGTCAAACTTTATAGGCAAATTGCATATCATGACACATGTTTTCAGTCAGTGGAGGTCTTTATATGTTAGATCAGTGTCTCTCAAACTGGTGGTACACAGGCTGCTGGATCTCTGAAGTTTTATTCAATTGTATTCATGTTTTTTCTTTTGGGTTACTCATTGTTTAGAATTCTCTTGTCCATTTTTAGACCTGGTTAAGTGTTCTTTTATAGCTGTTTTTGCACAAATTTAGGCCTGATATAGTCTGTTTTCTATAGTCTCCTGACCAAAATCCTAATGATCGTCCAGTGAGCTTGAAGGATGAATGCAGAGGACACATTTCTGTAAAATGAATAACACAGTTTAATGAAGGCTATATCATTCCCTATCCAAAGTGTAAATATAATTCTAATGTTCTGTCTTTGAGATACGCCGTATACAGTTTCATTGCCTAACTTCCTCCGTGAATCCCCCTCGACGCGGCTCAGACGGTGGAATCCGATCGCGTTCGGCGGAGGGGGCCGACAGGTGTTTGACCTCTGCCGTCTGTCCTTTCACACACACTGGCCTTGTGCGGCGTGGGAAGTGAAGACGAGGCTTTGGGGCTTTGAACCGGCTCAAGTGAACTATCAAAGCCACTTTCTCTCCCCCCCCCCCTCTCCCCGGGGAACCAGCCCGAGACTGGAGGTGAGACTGCATGCAGCCTGCACATAACATATGGGAACCACGCATTCCCTCACCGTGTCCACTGTGACAAGACAATATTACACAAGTAGAATTCACTTGAAAAATGTGTATAATTGTGTGCATATCGGGTTCCAACTTACTCATGCAATTCCCCAGTCTTATTCTCTACCTGACCACTCAATCCAAATGTACGCTACAGATCTCCTGATTCAGATCACGGGTTCCAACTGTCACTATGTCAGATGCAAACTTTTAAGATGTTGACGATTCATTGTGAAAAAATTAGCACATGTCAAGATTTGTTGAACGGCTTATCGTGAAATGTCAAAATTAAATGAAACTGACCTGAAACACAGTCCAGATAAAAATAAGAGTTCTTTACATTGTATCGTCTATATCTCTGGCCTGTGATATTGAACAAAAATACTTATTGCATTCTAAAATTGTGCCATGATTATATATGTTTTTGTTCGACGTATAGAGGCCTGTGACCCTGCTATTTAATGACGCCATTTATCGATGACTAATAATCGTGCATCGACTACTTCCCGGATACCTGTCCTTGCCTTGGCGCCATGAAGAGTCCTGAGAATATTGCCACCACAAGTTACAAACTAACTGCGTATGGGCCTTTTCCTGACCGCGACGCAGAATGCGAATTGACGTCGTCCTCTGGCCTTTATGGAAATGATATAAGATGCCACTATGCTATTTTGCATCTCTTATATTTGCAAACAAAACTTTGAAGAAAATAGTCAAAAATGACTCGCGAATAGGAAAAAATGTTCCAGGTTGCGGAGTCCCATGTGGTAAGTGAAGTGCGAGCGTTTGCTTCTTCATAATTATTTACAGCTCTGTTAAGTAGAAAGAAATACGATTCATAGCCTATTTAAAACTTTCTTTTGTAGCTTCACCTGCCTCAAGTGTGTCTTTAAATTAAGAGAAATAAATCAAACATTAACAATGTTTACGACTTTGAATGTTCATGTTTTTGGAAAAATTAAAATTCCCACTCCTAATTAAACTCTTTTTTTCCGTATGTCGACAGTCCAAGTAGTTTCCCCAACAATGTTTTAAATTGCAATGAAGTCTTATAAAGCTAATTAACATTACTGAAGTATATACTGAAAAGTAACCCGGCGTTTGCCCTCCGAATGTCTGTCCCCAGAAAATTAGGTTATTAATGCGGGTACACGAAACATCTTTGCTCTAAAACTGTTAAAAAAAAAAAAAGAAGAGAGAGAGAGAGAGATAACAATGTAATGCCCATTTATACAGTTTGTTACAGAAAAGTGGATTTGGCATTTAGCTACAGTAAAAAAAAAAAAAAGAAGAAGAAGTCCTCGCCCTGACTTCCTGTGCGTTTCCCTGTGTGTTATGTTTTGCCATTGTCAGCCTGGCGCTCTTTGGGCAGCGCCGACACGGCCTTTCAGCATCACTGTGGCTCTTCATTGTTCAGCGGCAGATTCGAGTTCGGCTGCTGCAGGGGTCCGAGCGGAACAAAGCGCATTCCTCCTCTTCATTCATGCTCACACCGGAGATCATGTGAAGGGAGAAGGGATGCCACATATTAGTCTGTTTCCTTAGGACTTTTTCTCTGGCTTTTTGAACTAGTTTGGGGTTGTTAGTTTAGTATTTTCCGCTACTTACACCATGTTTTCAGTCACAGCCACATTCGCTTGTTCTCTCAGTTAAATGCCATACTGTGGAGCATTTAAGGCAAAGCAAAAACATCTCTGTGAACACAAACTGCAAAGAAAAGTTATACGTGGCACCTTTTTATGTCAAAGTCTAACAAAAGGCCAACTCTGCTCTGGTAGGTGAACAGGACTTTCAGTTTTGCCAAAAATAAAAGCCCTTTAACATTCATAATTATGTTTACATTTATGACGACTAACCACTAGGGGTCAGTAACGTAGTGTATTCTTTACCATATTGAGTTTTAAGATGTTGATATGGATGAGTGGGTCAGGCATAATCTTCGTCACGGAGTTAACCTTCTCATAATCACTCTTGACTAACATCACAAAGTGGAACCTTCTGACCTGACTCTTACTCAGTACAATTTGTTTATTTTGGTCTAAACACAGCACAGACTGGCCTCTGTCCACCCAATTTGGATCAAATTGAAACATGTAATGGTCCGTAAAGGGCTGCGCGCGCTCGCCACGTGCACCACTGCTCACCATTATATGTGTGCAATATATGTTGTTCAAACACATTTAAAAGCACGGTTATGAAGTGCAACGTCAGGAGATAGAGACTTGCCTTGAAGCGTCTGGTTGAAGTGTGTCACTTTTCTGGAGTTGTGCTACCTGCTTGTCTCCATAGAGATGATGATGCTGAGTGAAATTGGCCCTGTCATAAGAGTTGTAGCCCAGTTTTGGGTCGTTAGAACGTCCCCCTTTAGGGCAGAGCCAGTTTAGCTCAGGGCCGTTTGCACCTTCTCAGTCCAGTACTTTCACGATTAAACTGACTTTTGTATCACAGTCGAAATGTCTCGTTTAAAGAAATATTGTTCATTCCTTTGAAACTAGAACCTTTGCTTTGCTTTGCTGGTGGCGCAGTGGTTGTGCGTGTTGTGAGGTCCAGCCCTCGACATTTGCCGACTGTCTACACCTTCTCTCTCTCCACCTTTCACGCGTCGACCGTCCTGTCAAATAAAGTCTTCAGGCCGAAATAAAAATCTTTAAACTAGAATTGACCACTCCTGGATGAATGAGGGATCAAACCAACAGACTGAGCAATAAATAAATATATTACACATGCATGTAATGCCATACCGTGGAACCCTCAAGGTGAAGCAAAAAACATCTTCATAGAAACCAGAAGGTGATGCACCCTCCACCAGAAAAGTTACACAGTGCACCGTCCTTCAGTAAGAAACATGTTTTGAAGGAGAACGCTGAGGTCTTCACTCTTGTATCGTCCCACCATGAACTTCCATGAATCATTTGGGTGAAACTTGACTCACTTCAACCTAAAACCCTCTCTCCCTCTCCTCCTCTGTACCCCCTCTTTCCCTCACCTCCTCTGTACCCCCTCTTTCCCTCTCCTCCTCTGTACCCCCTCTTTCCCTCACCTCCTCTGTACCTCCCTCTTCCCTCCCTCCTCTGTACCCCCTCTTCCCTCTCCTCCTCTGTTACCCCCCTTCTTTCCCTCCCCTCTCTGTACCTCCTCTTTCCCTCTCTCTCCTCTGTACCCCCTCTTTCCCTCTCCTCCTCTGTACCCCCTCTTTTCCTCCCCTCCTCTGTACCCCCTCTTTCCCTCCCCTCCTCTGTACCCCCTCTTTCCTCCCTCCTCTGTACCCCTCTTTCCCTCCCCTCCTCTGTACCCTCTCTTTCCTCCCCTCCTCTGTACCCACTTTCCTCCCCTCCTCTGTTACCCCTCTGTCTCCCTTCCTCGTACCCCCTTCCCTCCCTCTCTTCACCTCATTCCGTCCCTCCTCTGTCACCCTCATTCCCTCCCCTCCTCTGCCCCCCCTCTCTCCCTCTCCTCTCTGTACCCCTTCCCTCCCCTCCTCTGTCCTCCCTTTTCCCTCCCCTCCTCTGTCCTCCTCTCTCCCTCTCCTCCTCTGTCCTCCTCTTCCCTCTCCTCCTCTTCCTCCCTTTCCTCTTCCTCCTCTGTCCCCCCTCTCTCTCCTCCTCTGTGCTCTCCTCTTCCCTCTCCTCTGTCCCCCCTCTCTCTTCCTCCTCTGTTCCTCCCTCTTTCCTCTCCTCTGTCCCCCCTCTCTCTCTCCTCCCTGTCCCCTCTCTCTCTCCTCCTGCCCCCACTCTCTCTCTCTCCTCCTCTGTCCTCCTCTCTCTCCTCCTCCTCTGTCTCCCTCTCTCTCCCCTCCTCTGCCCCACTCTCTCTCTCCCCTCCTCTGCCCCCCTCTCTCCCTCTCCTCTCCTCTGTCCTCCCTCTTTCCCTCTCCTCCTCTGTCCTCCCTCCTTTCCTCTCCTCTGTCCTCCCTCTCTCTCCCTCCTCCTCTGTCCCCCCTCTCTCCCTCTCCTCCTCTGTCCTCCTCTTTCCCTCTCCTCCTCTTCCTCTCCTCTTTTCCCTCTCCTCTGTCCTCCCTCTTTCCCTCTCCTCTGTCCCCCCTCTCTCTCTCCTCCTCTGTCCTCCCTCTCTCTCTCCTCCTCTGTCCCCCCTCTCTCTCTCCTCCTCTGTCCTCCCTCTTTCCCTCGCCTCCTCCGTCTCTCCTCTCTCTAAACATCCATCCATCCTCAGCCGTAGCGGGCCCTTAATGTCCTCCATGTGTTTGCGTCAGTGTTGGGGGGCTTTGAGGGCCAAACCTGCCACTCTTCATTCACCCCTCTCTCCACTCCAGAACCTCTCCAGTAAAAAAAACCCAAGGGTCTACTTCCACTCAGCGTATAGAGTCTCCACACGGGGCCCCTGAGGCTGAGAGGGGGAACCTGGGCTCCTGAATAGATCTCCGCTCTCTCCAGCTAGAATGAAAGCGCCAATTAATTGCATACCTCGGGGTTCCACATCTTGATTGTTTCACAAGAGGTCCAGAAAATCCCAAATCTCCAAAACAAAATATTGGGGTATTATCTTTTAATTGCAAGTGTTATAAAGAACATGGGACTTGATCGCTCTCGTCTTTGTTCACGGTCCGATCTTCTAGTGCTTTGAAAACTGTTTATCTTTGGCAAACGATCGGCGATTTCTCTTCACACAAATAAGACTTTTATTTTCTCTTTCACAATAAGCTTATTTAAAAGGTGAAAAAAAAAGTTGTGAACTAATTGAAAGTACAAACCTTCATGTATTTATGTCTTTTTTCTATACCGTTGTAGCCTGGCCAGCCGAGACTATGCTTTTCCTTTACTGTGCGTTGACGTGTGTTCTTTATTTATAGGCAGTTTGAGCCAATCGAAATAAAACATGGCCCATCATCTGCATCAAAACGAACTCAGCATCCCAAAAGTATGAATAGATAAGACATAATAACATAAAAGACTGAGAAACATCGCGAAAATCATGGCGAGGCACTAAGCTGTTGAATTTAAAATGTTGTTCTAAATGACAGAAGGCCAATGAGCTCCTCCGTTTCCCCCGAGTCACTGAAGTAAATGATTGCACTGATCTGTCTGAGTTTGAGACCTTTAGAGGAGGGAGTGGTCACCGGTGCTTCCCCGTGGTGGTGGTGGTGGTGGTGGTGGTTGTGATGAGGAATTAATTGATTCTGTATCTTTGCCGTTATCGAATGTCTGCTGTTGTCATCGATGACAAATTTCCCTTTAGAGGACAGTGAAGTTTATTCTACGCTTTAGTCGGCTTTGGCCCTCGATTTCCCATGGGTTTTAATCCTATTGTGAGATGGAGCTAAATGTACCAACTCCAGCCACAAGGGGACAGTAATTTAACGGAAGATGGTTCGATTTAGTAGTAGTCAAAACATTGAAATCACATGTTGATTGAAAAACAAATGAAAAAAGTGATCAGTGCCTTTGTAAGACAGGGCTAATACTGTTTTCTATTTTGAGTCAAACGAGAAAGCCTATTTAGATACCAAAACCTTGCATCACCGTTGATCTTTATTCAAATCAGTCTGACACAAAACCCAAACCTTGTTGCGTGATACATTTTTTTTTACATCTAAATCAATATTTCATGCGTAAAGAGTGTGAGAATTGGAAACATGACGACACAGAGTCTTCTCATCTCCCTCACCCCGGCGCTCTCTCTCTCTCTCTCTCTCTCCCTCTCCCTGAACCACCTCCCGTGCTTTCATCTCCCCCCTCACTCCCCCCTCACTCTCCACCCCCCTTCTTCAGCCTGCGCTCCCAATCGTTTGATATCTCCCCCTTTAAAGGTTGGAACTTGAACGCACCGCAGACATTTCTCATTATCGGTGCTGCACAGGTTTCTAATCAGAAGCTTTGAGGTTTTTGTTGTTGTTTTTTTGAGGTTTTTTTTTTTTGTCTCAACGCACTGACTCATGTGCTTGCGCTATCTCCCATATTAAAACTCCGAACTGTCAGCAGCAACTGCCCCAGTTTTCATCGTCAGCGGTAAATGTTTGGGATTGTGTGACTCGCAACTCGGCGGCTTATTCATTCAAAGCGGGATAATCTGGGTGATGGGCAGGAAAAACAAAAATGACGAAAAAAAAACAAAAAGGGGGAGAAGTGAACGAGGAAGCTCAACGAGAGAAAGAGCGAAGGGGGAGGAGGCAGGGTTGATGTCAAATCCAACTGGGAAAAAAATAGTGGGGGGGGGCAAAAAAAAAACTTCAAAGAATCATGTACCATAGCAACAGTATGTGTGCTTTAAAACTCCACCCCGACTCATAAGAAGTATTAGTCCAACGCATAGCACTGACTGAGCAGAATAGTTCAGATGTCAGAGCAGAGGCTGATGAAGATAGCAAATGTAGCCAAATGTAGGACAAATTGAAGACCAATAGTAGACAATGAAGACCAAATGTAGACCAAATGTAGAAACCAAATGAAGACCAAATGAAGATCAAATGAAGTCAAATGAAGAACAAATGAGACCAAATGAAGACCAAATGAAGATAGAATAAATGCAAACCAAATGAAGCAACTCTTAGACAAGGGGCCCTTTAGCCCTAGAATGTGACTAAATTAGCCCAAATTAGCCCAAAGACAGACTAAATGTAAGCCTAATATTAAGCCAATGTGGACCAATGTAGACCCAATGTAGACCCAAATGTGACCCAAATGTAGACCCAATGTAGGACCAAATGTAGACCAAATGTGACTATAATAGACCCAAATGTAGACCAAATGTACACCCAAATGTACACCCAAAGTACACCCAATTAGACCATGTAGACCAAATGAAGACTAGCTGTAGACCAAATGTAGACCAAAGAAGACAAGATAAAACACTGAGACCAAATGAAGACTACCGTAGACCAAATGTAGCCCAAACTGTAGCCCAATGTAGACCTATATGTAGACCCATAAAGTAGACCAAATGTACATCCCAGAATTGACACACCCAATGTATAGACCCAACTGAGACCAACTGTAGACCAGATGAAGACCAAATGTAGACCATATGAAGACCATATGAAACAATTGTAGGGACAAAGGAAGACCAAATGTAGACCAAATGAAGAACAAGAAATACAAAGGGATACCAAAGGAAGACCAATTTAAACCAAATGTAGCCCAAATGTAGCCCAAATGTAGCCCAAATACAGACCTAAATGTAGACTAAATGTAAACCAAATTTAGCCAGATTAGACCCAATGTAGATCAAATGTAATAATGAAGACCAAAATGAACTAATGAGACCAATGTAGACTAAATGAAGCCAAATGTAGTACCAACTGTAGACCCAAATGTAGACCAAATTAGCCAACTGTAGACCCAAATGTACGACCAAATGTAGACCAAATGTAGCCCAAATACAGACTAAATGTAGACTAAATGTAACCAAATGTAGACCAGATGTAGACCAATGTAGACCCAAATGTAGACCAAACGTAGACCCAAATGTAGAAAACGTAGACCCAAATTAGACCAAATGTAGACCCAAATCTAGACCCAAAGTAGACCAAATTAGCCCAAATGTAGACTATATATACAATGTAACCAAAGTATCACCCAATTAGACCAACTGTAGACCCAAATGAGACTAGCGTGTAGACCAAATGTAGACCAAAAGAAGACCAAACTGTAAAGGACCAAATGAAGACTAGCTGTAGCAATGTAGACCAAATGAAGACCATATGAAGACCATATGGAGATCAAATGTAAACCAAATGTTACACCAATGTAGACAACTGTACACCAAATGTAGACCAACGTAGACCCAAATGTAGACCCAAATGTAGACCAAGTAGACCCAATGTAGACCAAATTAGCCCAAATGTAGACCTATAATGTAGACCCAAATGTAGCCAAATGTACACCCAAATGTACATCCAAATGACACCCAATGTAGACCAGATGAAGACAATTGACAAATGAAGAACAATGAAAACAAAGGAATACCAAAGGAAGACCAAAAGTAGATCAAATATAGACCAAATGTAGACCAAATGTAGACCAAATGTAGACCAAATGAAGACCAAATGTAGACCAAATATATCGGCCCAAATGTAGACACAATTAGACCCAATGTAGACCCAAATTAACCAAATGTAGCCCAAATCTAGACCAAATCTAGACCCAAATCTAGACTAAATTGTAGTCCCAAATGTAGCCCAAATGTAGACTATACTTAGATCAACTCAACGTAGAACCAAATGTACATTCCAAAGTACACCAATTTGTAGACCACTGTAGACCAAACGTAGACCAGATGAGACCAAATGGTCGACCATCATGAAGACCATACATGTAGAAAAAATGTTAGGACCAAGAGGAAGACCAATGTGCCAAGAGAGAACAACACGAAAAAGCGAAATCAGAGGAAGACCAAAGGAAGACTACTGAGACACTAATTAGTATGAGAAATGAGACAAGATACGACGCAACTGGTAGACCCAATGTAGACAAATGGTAAGCCCAACGTAACCCAATGATTGACCAAATGGTAGACCAATATGTAGCCCAAATACAGACTAAATGTGTGACTAAATGTAAACGCAAATGTAGACAATGTAGACGCCCATGTAGACCAAGGGGATGTAGACCAAACGTAGACCCAAATGTAACCAATACGTAGACCCAAACGTAACCAAATGTTAGACCCAAATCTAGACGCCAAATTAGAACCAAGTGCCCAATATGAACTATAGTATAGACCAAATTAGAATGTAGACCAACTGTACACCAAATGTAGACCAACTGTAGACCCAAATGTAGACCAGATGTAGACCAAATGTAGACCAAATGTAGACCAGAGGTAGACCCAATGTAGACCCAAATGTAGACCAAATGTACACCCAAATGTACACCCAAATGTACACCCAAATGTACATCCAAATGTACACCAAATGTAGACCAAATGAAGAACAAATGAAGAACAAAGGAATACCAAAGGAAGACCAAATGTAGATCAAATATAGACCAAATGTAGACCAAATGTAGACCAAATGTAGACCAAATGAAGACCAAATGTAGACCAAATATATCGGCCCAAATGTAGACCCAAATGTAGACCAACATGTAAACAAAAAATGTGAATAAATAAAGGTAAATTAAAGTCAAATAATCGTGTGTGTGTGTGTGTGTGTGTGTGTGTGTATGATGTTCTTTATAGAATTGAGAGGAATAAAGAGGAATAACTTGAAAGATGAAATACATATTTTGCTGTCTTTAATCACTTTAACTATCTTAAGTTATTTGTTGCTCTTTTTTATATTGTAATGTGTGAGCTACTGTGGACTAAACCTGAAACTAAAACTGGACTAGAACAGTTCCAAACCAAGTCCAATCAGAACTAAAATGAGCTCAATTTAAGCCCAAATACTGTTAATACACCCAAAATCAAAGTCTAAATTATGTTGTTGTTTCAATGGTTATGTAAATGATAAAAGCACTATAATCTTCTTGAGTCTTGCTGCTTCTTCCACGCTGTGATTGTTGAACTCAACTTTATCGCTCTGACATCGCCCTATTCGAACCCTGATTCAGAACATTTCCTGACATGACTGTGATTAACTGTTGAATCCAGACAAACTGTATATACTGTTGCTGTGTTCTTGGGCAAGATGCTTCCCCCACCTTTTAGATCAAGCGTTGGAGCGAGTGACTGGTGGCGTTGGGACCACATGATTCAGTCCGTCCGCCAAATATCGCAGGATATTGTGACGCGACTTTGGGCGTTTGTGCCAGTCAAATGATCCCTCCCCATTTCAACGCAGACACAGTGCAGTTCTGAGCCCTTTTTTAAAACCCTACTCCCTTTGTCTAAACCTCGGTCATAAAATGTCAGACATGATCTCGCAGCGTGGATGACATTTCAGCAGGAGGAGCCAAATCAAGGCCAAAGATAGTTCAGTGACTCGGCTCTACACTTTTCCATTGTCGGTTCTTTAGAGCCTTCCGAGTGTCCAAAATGTCAGTTGTGCATTTACTTTTGCTTTTCGCTGTAGTCTTCCATTGCTGTCACTCAAGTGCATTCAAAACCTATTTCAAATTAGCTCTTATACAGCTGTGTTTTACCTGAATTACTATCCCGGGGACAAACGGTCAAGCACAAAAATTTAATTGTACTGGCAAAACAATGGTGACCTCAACCATTAACCAACTTAGAAAAGACTGGGAGACCAACATTGACAATGCGTTCACAGATCTAGTCTAAACCCACAAAACCAAACCCCAAAAGTACAAAGTAAACATAGCAAAAAAGGATTTAAAAGCGGATATTATCTAATCCATATAATTTAGTGTCTGGCCACCACAAATAGCTCTGTTTTTTTGGTAATTTTTGCCGATAATAAAAAGAGAATAAAAAAAAGAGAACAAGAAAATGACTGATGTTCTTCCTGGACTTGATTGCATTACCTTCAAATCAAAGAGCACTATTAGGGGCATCTGTGGTCTGAACATTTCCTCTGTGGTGGTGGTTGAGACACACAAATGATGTACAAAGACCCGTGCTGAAGTCACTGTGTCATGCAATGTGCAGAGGTCACAGTCTACAACACGCTGATACAGTGTGATCACACTGTGTTTTTATACTACTGTACATGAAGCGGTGACAAAGTAGAATGCAGAATGAGCCATATGACCACTTTTAACGTTTGTTTCTGCACTGATTTAAACGGGAAAATTCCTTACTCTTTTGAACTAATTCATTTGGGCAAAGAATCACTATCACATGACACTTAAATAAAATAAATAAAATAAATAAAATAAATAAAATAAATAAAATAAATAAAATAAATAAAATAAAATAAAAATAAAATAAATAAAATAAATAAAATAAATAAAATAAATAAAATAAATAAAATAAATAAAATAAATAAAAAGACAAGCTGGTGGCTGACATAATGCACTTTAACATGTTGTAGAATACTTCTACTATATTTTAGAACAACCTAAGAATTTTGTTGAAGGGAAAATGAAAATGAAATTGTTCCAGATTATACCAAATAAAAAACATATTATATATTAAATCAGTAGTTGCTGCATGAGGATCATGTATTACAAAGTGATTGTTATGGCTTTGTTGCACTTCATTTACATTTCAGTGTTTTGTGTGCCAACAAACAAAACCATCCCATTTTGGTTCCTCACCCACCATTAGGGAACTTCTGGGACCTAACAGCTCCGGCAATATAAGATCAACTTTGTTCAATTGTTTTTCTTTGCTGCTTTATCTACTGGATCAGTTTCAGACGGCAGTGGCCCAGCCAAAGTCCATCAAAATCCTGTTTGGCCGAGTGCAGATCTGTGCGGAGGGGGAGAGTGTGTGAGTGTGTGTGTGTGTGTGTATGTGTGTGTGTGAGTGTGTGGACTAAAATGTTTAATTACAAAAAGCTTGAAGGGGTTTGTTTTACAGGATTAGGCCATTTGCATTTTTTAATTACGGCCCAGACCCCAAAGAGCCACCTGCTTCCAAAGATAAAGGCAGTTAGAAAGTGTCCACTGGCCTGGTTCAGAGCTAACGTATAGTCTGAAGTGATCTGTTTAAGTAAAGAAAAGTATAACTCAGGAGCAAAATGTAAAGTAACAGTGCTCCAGTAATGGTAACGGTTTTACATTGGTTATTTTACTATATTATTATTATGATTATGATTATGATTATGATTATTATTATTATTATTATTATTATTATTATTATTATTATTATTATTATTATTATTATTATTATCATTATTATTTTACCCTTTTAAGGCCCACTTATTTTTCCCATCCTTGCCTTTTTTTTTGGGAGACAATGAGCTTCTTTTGAGGCGCCTCTTACTTACTGAATGCAGGTTACAGTTTGGGACGGTCCAGCCACTTGTGTTGTACTTGTCTCTCAAACTTGGTCGCCATCTCCAATCGAATATTCTTGTATCTTTCAGAACAAAATATCCAACTTCTTTTCCTCAATTTAAAGACTTTCTGCAGAAATCCATGCTGTTTCTCAGTCCTTTGTGTCATTTTTGTCATGATTGTTTTGACTCAAATGAACTACGCGTTCCTCTGATTGGTTAATCCGCCTGTCAATCACACCCATCAGAAATAATGGAGTCAGGCTTTGTAAAGTTTTCCAAAGCGTGTGTACTCTTGGCTGATCAGGCAACACAAAGTTAGTGATGTATTTAGTGTAAAATGTCTGTCTGTGTGTGTGGGAGGCAGACAATGCTTTGAGTGGGTTTAGTCTTGTGTAAATAAATCTGAAGCCAAGAGCCTGAGCGCGAGCGTGACAGCCTCCCCGAGCAGTGATCAGTAAACTCTAAATACAGGCCGCGCTGACACATGCAGGCTTGTTACTGCTGCACAGCCATGTTCTGCTGGCTAAAAGCGACTAACAACACACTCGGATTAGTGTGGAAATGACAGGTGAGGCACATCCATAAACCACTCAAACAAATATGCACTAAACAAACATAACAAGAGGCCGTGAATGCCACTTTTAAAATGACAAAGAAATAAATTGGCTATTTAAATGTGCACCTATAGAACTTTTTGGGGCACCTTCTGTTCTCATTCTAGGCAAATCAACAACATCTCCATGAAGACAAACTGGCAGCGTGATCTACACCAGTAAAGTCACATAAATAACTCATAATTCTGCATTCAACAATCAGAACCTCCACTAGCACAGCAGCTGCTTATATCAAGTTTTATTTCTTTACTACACTATAGTCTCTTCGTGTTTGAACTGTATTGTGGCCTGTGTGCACCTGCTGCAGTTGTAAACGCCTGCACACATCTAAATATGCGCAGAGCCGTGTGCACAACAAAGAAACACATAAAAGAAGAGGAGGTCACACTGGGTTGGAATTAGCAGCTCGTAAACATTTCTCTCCTTTGCTTTGATAGAGTCACGCTAGTTTTGTCACGATGAAAACGTTTAAAGTTTGATTTCGACTCTTTCCGGCCTGCTCAATGGAGTGCAACAGTCCCGCCCCCTTCGACGCTTGCAAAAGTACATTTCCAATTCGTTTTTCCCGTGGACTTTTGAAGAGATTCTGCTGCTATGTGGTAACTATAATGTCCATGACCCGGGATGAAAGGGAAAGTTACATCTGGAGTCACGTTTGAGCTCCATACTCATTTCAAAATACCACAACGATGACAGAAAACTCTCTTTCTTGAGACAATGGTACTGGGCTGCATCATTTTCAACACTGAATAACAGTTGATTCTACAGTCCACAATATGTAACTTTTCTGCTTATTTCCGCTCACAATAAAAAAAATTCCCAGGGGATTTTTTAACAATTAATACACCTGTAATTAAAAAAATGTAAAAAGATAAAGTTTAATACCAGCAGGTAGCGGACAGGGATGTCAAGATTATTAGGTTAATCGATAATCGTGATTATTTGGGTCACAATATTAGGATCAGGATCAGGATATATTTATTGCCATTATCAGTGAACAAAATTCACAACATGGGAACGTGATTTGATGACAGATGCGACATGAGAGACAGGCAAAAGAGCACCAGTCACCCGGGCAGCCGTGCGGCGCCTACAGGGGGAACTTGAACTCTAGGAAAATGAAAAACAGTTTCATCCATAAGCATAACAATAATACACAATATACAACACATATTATGAATACAGCACACGTGGTCACGTGATGGAGTTTCTCAGTGGCTATGGGGGATGGGTCACAAACAAGAGAAGGAATAGATAGTGGGAAGTGCAGGCGGTGAGTGAAGGCCAAATAAATCTTGTTTGTGTGTGTGGGTCGCTGCGACCGGCACTCCGGCTTGTTTCTCCAAGGCCGGGAAGGAGATAAGGAGTAGAAGAAGAACTTTGATACATTTGGTTGATCTAATAATTAGCTAGATCAAATAGTCCAATCATTTCTGGTCCTCTGTGTAGCGATCAGTTTGTTTCATTGAGTTACTCTATCTTTCGGCAAAAAGTTCACTAGTCCTGATTTAGCCCCACTATCATCTTCTGCAACTCCATAATCCGACCTAAGATGTTCTGGTTCGGTTCTATGAGTTGCACCATACAGTACTCGAGTCTCTGCTCGAGTCTCTGTTCGAGTCCTCACATCCTTTCACTCAATCCCAAAAACGTTTTGCTGTTGTTGTCAGACAGTTGCTGGGTGAATTTCCAATTTTCCGATAGACCAAGCCCAATTAGTAGGAATCCCGCTCATAAATCCAAATAGGTCTTCTACTTCTTCGATGAGCAGGGGCTCGATGCATAGGACCTGCCAGTTATTCCAATAGTCCCGTACGTACCCCACGGCGGACGTTTCGTCGGGACAGGTAGCTTTTCGCAGAGAATATTATTGTAAGAATCAAAAATATAATAATTGTGACAATTTTAGATGCCAAATTAAGTCATTTTAGTTCAATCTATCGTCCAAAAAATAGACTTAAATGTAAATAACTTTCTGGCTGTAATTGTTATATTTAACTTTATTTTGTCATTCAGAAAGTTCAACTTCGTAAAGCAAATAGTAATATGTTCGACCACGTGAATGAGAGAAAATGAAAGATTTCACTGTTGTTTGTTCACAGTCTCAATAATCGTGAATAATCGTTAAATTGTGATGTTTTTTCTCACAATAATCGTAACACTAAAATTTGATATCGAGACATCCCTAGTAGCGGAGCCTCACCAGAAAAGTTACACAGTGCACCCTTAATATTACCATGTGGCATTAGTTCTGATAAAGATCCAGACCATATGAGCCCATAACGATTAGTAATGGTAATGTCAAAATGTTAGCAGTGCTGTGATGCCCAAACTCTTCTTAAAAACGAATGTGAATAATTAGGAAGCTCGGACTGTGTTAAGAAAGTGACGAATATGTTTGGACCGTGGAAAACTAGTTCTGTTTTTCACCTTTTAAAGCTCCTTTTATACTGTGAAAGACCTCGACCGGCTGATACACGATAGCAATTAATTCCCCACCGTAATAAATCATTTGTCAGAGAATGGAAAGTGATGTGAAGAAATGCCGTTTGGCCAGAGGGTTTTCTATGGGACTGGATAATTGATGTGGTGCGTTCACCGCAGACCTTCCAACTGTGTAAACACCCTTGTATTTGTAAGTGTCTTAAGCAGCTGACCGGCTCGCAAACATCGGATGGAGTCCTCAGCCAAAGACCTGAACAAACGAGGCATTAAGGGGCAGCGGCGGCGCTTGTGATCGTAACGTATCGCACTGGGAGTCACTGAGCAGAACATCCTGGAGCGTGGGGAATAGGTCGACCTGGATAACAAACGTTAACATCAACTGGTATGTTTTATATATATCGCAAAAAAATAAGAGCTGTACTTTATTTTTTGGGTTGCACTGTACATCGTCTGTATTTTCCGAGCACTTGTAGAGAACTTGTAATTTATTTATGACATTTCAGCTGCAGGGGGAGGAATAAGTATATGTATAAATCGATGACTCTTTATACACAGATAATCTACTTTACTGCTTTCAAAAAGAAATGCTGCCTTGCTAAAATGGTCCTCAATATGATCTATTTTCAGTAGCAAACTGCGATATATTACAAAAATATGTTATTGTCCATGTGATGGTCTTCAAATTAATGACATGGTAATTTGACGGTAAAGGGTAAAGGTGCTTTGCTTCCAAGTATTTCTTGTGTAGTTTTTTGGCATATATTTTTTAATATTTAATTTCCCCCCCTTTTTTTAAATGTATGAACACAAAAACAAGACCAGAGAGAGAACAGACATGAATCAAAAACAGTAGATATCCAACAAAGAATACACTTTTTCATATTTTCAGTAACTTTTTGTATATAATTGACCTAAAATAAGCATAATTCAATTCAAATAATCTAGTCTAAAGGCAAGGCAAGTTTATTTATAGGGCACAGTTCGTACACAGGGCAATTCAAAGTGCTTCACACAACAGAAACAAAATCACACAGACATGACAGTAATCACAAAATAGTTTAAGGCATAAAAGAGAAGAGTGGGATGTGACTCAGTGGTAAAGCTGCGAAACATATGCACGACACCTTCAGCTCAAGGTGTTTACCTCATGTCTTCAGAATAACTACTTTTACTTAGATTATCATGTGTTCTTCTGTCATCTGGACTTTCAGGTCTGTCTGCTGCTTCAGTTTACACAGTGTGCATCAGGAGGATTCAGTGCGCTGCCACTGAAGACACAAGACAAAAGAAACGACGCCGTCTGTCTTGTTTACACCGCTGACCTTGAAATCTGCTGGTTGTAAAAGGCTGCACCAGAGTGAGAGTTGCCAGTGTGCAGTGGCTTCTGAAAAATTCTCAAAGCAGCTTTGACAGTGAAAGTTGAGGCTCAGGCTAAAACAAGACATGGATTTTCATAGGAACGGAGCCGGAGTGGCAATTTACATTGGCTGGAATTTGAAATGCGTCCACTTTAACACGCAATATAACAAAACAAAGCATCCTCACACAAATATACACTCATTTCTGTTTCCCCCCCCACTCTCTCTGTAGTTGATCACGTGGTAATATGCATTAGCCTTTGTTGCTTCCTTCAGAGACAGTAAAAGCAAGCAGTTGACGCACATTTCTCACAATTAATCTAAAATTGCGAAACGAAAATTCAAAAAGAACTCATAAATTAAAAACTCCCTCAATTTAAATGTGAGTAAAAAAAAACAAAACAATTAGACCCGAGGCTGCACATTTCCCCCAAAGCCGCTTCCTTTTGTCTCCAGCAGCACGTGAAGGCGGCGCGTAAATCCTGATCCATTGATCCGACGTCCAGGCGCCGCCGGGGCTCTCCGTTTCCGCGCCTCCCACTTTCTCCCCCATTGTGGTGAATCTCCGGCTCGCACACACTTTGCTCGACTTCGCCAGGAGTTGGTGCGCCTCGCGGACGCTACAAACACGTACAAACGCGACCCTTTTTCTCCCCCCCCTGACGCATGGATTGTCTTTCCGCAAAGGGATTTCCTGACGGCGCAATGGCCCGCGCTTTGGCACGTTCTGGAGACTCTTGTCGGAGAGAAAGAGCTGGCGCCACAAAGTTGTAAAAGTAGTTTCCTTTGAAGTTTTCCTCCTCCTTTTCCACCAGCGACCCCCGGGACCGCTGCTTCTGCCACAGCCCGCAGACCCAGAACCGCCATGGCGAGGCGGACGCGGCGCAACATCTCGTCTTTGGCACCGATTTTACGCACTCCTTTCCGGAACGTTGGGATTTACAGATGCGCTATGGCTCTGTCGTGGAGCGTCGTGTTCATCTGGTCGGCGCTTTCGTGTGGCTATTGCGAGGCTGAGGAGTTTAACATCTTGGAGGAAGCGCAAGTTTTGGCCGATCAAATGAAAAAGCTGTCCACGCAGGAGCTGGGAGTCTTCACGATGCAGGTAACATCGCGGGCGTTTGGAATTGTTTTATGGCGTTTCTGCTCTGTTCTGTCTGCTCTGCTGCTTGCACACGGTTCACATGAGGCCGGCACACTTTTATGACTTATTTGATTTCATGCAATCGTAGTTGTGACGGCTGGAATCACAAATGTCTCTGCGCGCTTTGAAGTTTTTTTTTCTTTTTCTTTTCTTTTTAAATCTAGGACATCAGCGCGCCGCGGATTCGCTGCTGTTGGCGGCTTGTGTGTCGCTCTCGAGTCCCGCTTGCACTAATCCGTTAAATTTGACACCCCTCACGAATTGACCGAGTCGTTTTTGCCGTTTATTACAACCATTTCGTGTTTTTTGTTTTGTTTTTTTTAATAGAAGGTGTTAAGTCGTCACCTACGCGTCAAGCAAGTGGCCACCTGTGAATGCGGCCGTTTGGCTCCAAATCTTTTGCACTTTCAGGTGGAGAATGTGTACAATGGATGACGACGCTGTCCGTGCACATTCTTTATTCTTTATTTTTTATTTTTTTTAGATCATGTTGTCGTTTCACTTCAGTGTGATGTTGCGGTGTGCGTTTGATTGACACGTTGATCTTTGAGGATGTGTTTGGACAAGAGCATGCTTGCTGAAATTCCTCAAAATGATAGCCTGGACTAATGACTTTTTGATTGATGATGATTATTCCCTTCGCGTGGATTAAGAAGGAAAAAAAACAAAACAAGTTAAAATAAAAAAATGACAGATTTCAGTCAGTGCTGCCATCTGCTCTTGAATGCATCACATATTATTGGATTGAAGAGTCTTAAAGATGGTCTGAATGAGCAGATCAAGCCTGTACTTTTCCCTAGAGTCACCAAATGGCTGGAGGTGCATGATGAGGTGTTTGGGGGTGGGTGGGATTCCATGGTGGGGTCGTGTTTAGCACTTCAGAGGCGCTGTGGGCTCTGTGCTCCAGGCAGGCCAAGGCAGCGGGGCAGCAGGGGGGCCCGGGCGGCACACAAATGCTGCTGATCTTCACAGGCCCCTCCATGCTGAGCCGTGCACCTTCATCCTTGCAGTGATCCAGATCTGCCCCGTCACTGCTCAGCCACACAATCACGTATTTATACACACGCGGCGGCAGTGGCTCAGTTAGCGGAGTGCTCGTCTTCTGATCCGAAGGTCCCGTCTGCGTTCATCTGGTGCGTGAAGGTGCCTTGAAGGTATAGAAATGTGACTATCGACCATTTATATTTGGTTTTTCAATATTTGTGAGATATCGCTGTTTACAATAATGCTATAAACAAGACCATTTTATGCCACATATGCAAAGTAATCCTAGTAAACGCTTATAAACAAACGTAACCATATTCAAAATACTATAGGCCTTCTTCTTCTGGTGTAGCTCAAAGGCATTTAAAGGTGTTTCTGAAATTGAGACGATTCGACTGTCATTCTGAAGTCATTTTGAATCTGAAGTTACTGGTCTTCAGATTGAAAATGACTTTCCGGATCTTGATTTCAAAAACCGAATGACAAACATTTTTGGACTCTGGACGAATGAGGGATTACACCGGCTAGATAAAGTGAGAGAGAGGGAAATCTTGAGCCCGACAAAATGTTTCTCCGTCAATTCTTGGACTAGAAGTTGATATATTATTGTAATGAACCCTCTCATTATAGGCCGTTTAACAAAATGCAAAATGGGATGTAGCACCTCCAGTTTCTTTCCACATTTGTATCGTTTCATCACCATCTCTTTGACAACCATTGCCCAAACATTACTGTTCCAATAGAGCAATACAAGTCGTCTAACGCACTCTATGCTCTTCCTCAAGCTCGTAGTTTTATGATCCGTTGCCGGTACATTTCTGTCAAACTGAACACGCACACGTTGCAGGGTGCCTCTCGATTCCGCTGCGTTGTGGTGCAGGCGGAGAACCGAACGAGCAGTTGTGAACCGGTGGGATTTGACTGAAGATATGTCTGTAATGAATTAGTTAGAACCCCTGTCTTCGCAGATGTGCACGAGCTTTTCTGTGACGAGAGTAGAAATGTCTGTGGCTCATCGCGTCTATCATACGTGACATTATCAACATTTTAAAAGGGGATTTTGTTGGCTGCGAAGACGATGAAGACGGGACATTTTATCCCATCGGAGACGTTGCTGGAGGAGGGCCGCGTACAAACGATGACCTGTGACCGTGACCGTGCCGGACAGTTGTTTGTCCGTCATAGTTAAACATCTGAGCGAGAGAAGGGACTATAGTGGGCGGGGCTAACAGTTCATTCAGTTCACGATTTTTGACACCGACTTGTACATAAATGTATTAAGTTGATTAAAAGAATATAATGTTATGTGTTTACAAACGATAGTAAATAATATAGTTCTTAACCATTAGGGCTCCAACAATTAATCGACTTAATTGTGAACTATAACAATGCTCATAGTTGTATTTTGTATCATTGTAATTATTATCTGGACTATACCAAGTCTAAAACGCAAGAAAAGACAAAGACGGTGGCATTATTCAATCAGAATGTCAAAAACAAATCATCAATAACTTTATAGACTTTATTCATACATAATATTCTGCTACAAGCCCTCAGTCACTGTATTTCAACATTTATTTGGTTGATTAAGTATTTAAAAAGTCTCATTGTACAACCGAAACTAGTAAACACTAGCCCTAGTAAACATTTCATGTACATTTTTCGTGACAGCATTTTTAGTCATCGCTGCGGCTCTTTGGTCTGTGGGTTTTTTTTGTTTAGAAGCAGGCAGCATCCCCTCTCCTCCTGTGCAAAGTGTAATTGTAGCCACGCCGACTCCACCCCTCATTCTCTGCTGTAATTTGAGGCCGGTCGTGTTTTTGGGACGGCTTCAGTCACTGGGTCGCTCTTGTTTTATCTGTCATTAGGGCGCTCGGTTACCCTCCACGCACTGGGGCTGTACGCAGGGCAGTTGTTTAGCATGGTGGGGCAAAAACAAGTCTACTCTTTCCATTAATAATAACAACAACAACAACAACTGTGGTTTAGGAATAGAGTTGCCCTACTGTACCATCGATCACCTGCAAAGTCACAAAGTCAGTGGATTGGGACAGACACCCATCAAAACGAACCCGTCAAAACTTATTGTACACTTTTTGTCTGCAGAATAACGACCCAAAGCAGTGCTAAAACACACAAACATGAATATTATGTTTTATATTTTGCCATTGTTTTCGTATTTGAGGGATACACTGTAGTTCTCACATTATGTACATATATTTATTTAGCAAAAAGATTAAAGTCGTCGGATGAAAAGGATGACTAATACTGTAATAAAAATAAAAATAAAATTCACAATTCTTTTAGCGCCGAGATCACAAATGGCTGTTTTTGCTGTTACATTTTTATCTGCCATTCATCTGCTGATTCTGAGATTTCATACACGTCACTGTCATCGGTTCACGCCACCTGTCACTCACTCAAATCGTGAATTGAGGCGGACCAATAGGAAGAGTGGATGAGGAAAAGTGTCTGGACTTGAATAGAGCTGCACTAAACGTGTGTCTATTTCACCGAAATCAGATCACGATTTTTCATTTTTTTATTTAATTTTTTTAATCGCCATATTATATTGTTTACATTTGCAATTTATTTGAACTGCTTCCAAGACTCTTTGTTTGTATTTTTTTACCAACCGTCAGAGAATATTCATGGTGAGTCAATTTATTCTGATATTTGTCACTTATGAGAATTTCGCCCAGGATTTTGTTAAATTCAGCTTTTTGCTGAAAGTTTCAACATTGTTATCTGGAAATGGCATTAATTCAAATACTATATCTTTTTCACTTTCCTTTTTAAGTGAAGATGGGACCATCCCTAATCATGGGAAGGCAGATTTCCACTCGTCACTGTTTGAGGTGCAGTTCACGCCCCTCAGAGGTCTTTCCAAAAGGGTCTCCTCTCCCAAATGTGCTGATTATTTACAAAGGAAATTTCACTCCGTTTGCGTAAAGAACCTTAATCCTCTGAGAGAGTGTGGTTTGTTATTCAGTGTGCCCCATCCTGGACCTCAACCCCTAATTGAATATTGATAGTAATTTGAGGGAAGGAGAGGAAAAGGGAAAATTGTTGCCTGTGTTGTCACTAGGCTCGAATTTTGACATTTTTTTTTTAAGGTTGGGTAGGTTGTATCCAAGGACAGCAATTTGTCATATGGCCCAGTCCTAGGGTTAAAATAACTAAGGAAACAACCAAAACAGAAAGAAAAGGAAATAATACTAAATATTTTCCATAAATTATTAAATAAAAAAAATTCAATAATAATAATAATAAATCCCTCCTTTGTATTTTATTTTGTTATTTTATTAAAAAAACAAAATTGCTTTCAAAGTTAATTTTCTGAACATGAAAAATATACACTTTTAATCAGTACCATCTAAAAATGGTTACATTTCTTCCCCCAAAGACCAATCTATTCTCCAGTATCAATTTATCTGCTTTTCCCCATCTTATTATTTTTATTTCCAGATGTCGCGACTTTTCTGTTCATCTTAGGGCTGCCGTCTCATATTAGTGTTGCATTTCGCAGAGGTAGACTTCCACAGATCCGCGGCGGAGCAGGTTTGAAGACGTTCAGCGGGGCATCAGAATTCCTGCCATGTTCTCAGCAGCGCAGCTTCAAAGCCTCGTGCCTTTCGCTGCATTGACTTCACAGCTTAGCGCTCAGTCAAGGTTATTCTGAACCGTATCGGCTGCTGCATCACCACTTTCTACAGACAGTCAAACAAAGACACTCATCTAACTTCAGTCTAGAAAATGTAGATATTGTAATTTCCTCGCCTCCGAAAGTGGGACGTTAACTTTTTTTGATTGAAAAACATAAAACAAGACCGCTGATAATCTTTCTTAATAAAATTGATAAACATTTGACACATTTTAATCTAATATTGATAGCTATATATACTCAAGTAGAAATTACGCTGTAATTAAATGACAAAGATATGTTCCTATATTCATAAGTATATTTGAAATGGAATATGCATTTAATTGGATTTAACACACATTTTGTTTAGTTCCTATGCAAAACTACTCAATGCTTCTTTTCTGCAGCTTAAAGACCCCCAAGAACAATCTGCAGCGTATTGACTAAAGAACATCGACTGGCATAAACATGACCGGGAACTAATTCTGTTTTCACGCAGCGTACTTTAATTTAAAACATAAGTTACCTGTGGCCTTTTCATGCATTCCTCCCATTACGCAGGCTCTGTCGTGGCTCCTCCCTCTGGGCACGAAGTCTTTGAAATAATGTACCGGGCTGGTTGGTTACCTAGTTTCAAAACACGTTGTCATGACTTCATCTTTGCGCCGTCAGTCAGAGCCGCAGGTGCTTTGCGTTAGTTTATGCATTGTTAAGTGTTGACTGAACTCGTCTTTTTAGGTCGACAGTAAATCTGAGCGCAGACGGGCAAGTTTATGGTCCCCGAGAGGCCGAGCTGAACTTTGTGTGCATATTCTTTTTCCTCCTAACATTTCCAACTAACTCGAGTGCCCACTGTAATTATTGCTACTTTCAAAGAGATTCAATTTCATGATCGTCTTTAAGAGTGTTAAAATCTCCAAAGGATGTTAAGATTATTCAGTTAATCAGTAATCGTAAGAAAAATTAAGTGGTTTTAATTAAATCTTCGATATAAAGTACTTTTATATCTGGCTGTTTTTGTCACATTTACATTATTTTATGATTCCGACGGTTCAATTTCATGAAGCTGCTCACAAACTTGGGGAAAGGTAAATGTGTTAGACGAGATTACACACAGTAATAATCGCGAATAATTGTTCAATCGGGATGTCAAGATAATTGGGATTACTCAGGTCATAATATAATCGTAAGAACCAAAAAAATAATAATAATTGTGACAATTTTAGAAGCAAAGTATTTTTTTGTTCAATATACAGTCAAAAAAAATATATATTTTAATGTAAATAACTTTTTTTATCTGGCTGTTTTGTCACATTTAACTTTATTTTGTCTTTCAGAAAGTAACATTTTGTAAAGCCGGTCACAAATTTGAGGAATCGTAACATGTTAGACCACGGGAATGAAAGAAAATGAAAGATTTCACTGTTGTTTGTTCAGTCTCAATAATCGCAAATAATCGTTAAATCGGGAGTTTTTTTTAATCGTAAAGATCACCTCAGCGCCTTCATGGAGGCCTGCGTTCTTCAGGTTCAGATGCATTTCAGATCAAACAGGCCATTCTCTTTTAAAATGGCATCCATCTATTAAAAAAAAAAAAAAAAGAAATTGTCTGTTTTTATTTCTCCATATAAAGTGCTTTGCCAACAGCTGCAAAGTCTCTTCGCGACGCCTGCAGTATTTTACAAACTTGGACCCATATTTCTATCTGTGCTCGGAATTCTTTGGCCCGTTCAAGCCCAGGAAACCAGCCCAGTTGTGCAGACCCTCTTTATCGCCAGCCCCTGTGCTCCGGGGACCTCAGCAAAGTGCAATGTTTTCTCTTAAATGTGGTGCTTCTGTGTGTTTTGGCCCTGCTCCAAACCCTTAACCCTTTTACTGAAACTATCTCGGCTCTGTGGTGCCCCGGACCTCAAAGGTTACACGCCTTCACTTGAAAACACTGTCATATGGAAACATCTGCAAACTCTCAGCGTTTTGGCTTGCGTCTTAGCTCAAAGATTGGACGATGCTTGCTTAGGCTTGCTCTGTAGAGCTTATTTCGCTTTTGAAAACTGGTTGGCTTTCGATGTAGAAGCAATCGGGGGAATATTTTATTGTAATTTCTATGTTTGGATCGTTTGTTACGGGAAACGGTAAAAGCCTAAGCACAGGCGTTTCTGTTTCTGCCCGCAATGGATGTGAGGTTTTGTTTCTTTTTCTACATTTGCCATTTTGCCATCTGACACAATTCATGACTAATCAAAACGCACGCTTTAAGAAATGCTAGTTTTGCTCAAAGTATACAAAAGAAGGTTCCAAAAACGTCACAAATGTCAGGCGTTGGACTTGACTTGCTTGCCTTGCTTGGCTATTTTGTTGTTGACACCGATCTGTTTCCAATGAAAGGTTCAATTATGTCTTCTCTGATTCACTGTTTGTCCATTTTTGTGTTTTTATTGACTTCCCCCATAGATTTGCCTTTTCTAGCGAGAATACATGCACCAAAAGCGGCAATCTTAGCCATAAGACAAGTAAAAAGAGCTCAAATCCATTCTGGCCAAGTATATTCAACTTTTTTATGCCTTTTCAGTGCAATTTTTGGACAACTCTACTCCCATTTCGTCCAATCAGTTGTCTTTAATCAGAGTTCCCAGATAGGTCCCAGTTCAGTGTGTGTGTTGGCCCAGTCGGAGAGCGGTTGGAGCCGTGTCCTCCCTCCGATGCACCAGCTGCTGCGGTTTCCGTCAGTCTGCGTCTCTTGCCTGTTCCCCCGCGGCCCGTCGTCGTCTCGTCTGATACCGAACGCTTTTTGTGGAGTCTGCAGCGAGCCTCGGTGCGGAAGAACGCTTGTTTTGGGTTCGGCCTCCGCTGAGATCGCAGTCACTTCGTTACCAGCCTCGACGTTGTTGCGTCCATTGCGTTCTGTTGCATGTGTGTTGCCTTAGGCGGCTTTAAACGCCTTCAGAATGTTAAAACTAGGCTTGGATTTGAGATTTTATTTTATGTATTGACTCTAAATAATTGTACTCTTCAGCCTAAATATGCCCCTTGAAGTAATAGTTAAATGTAATTAAGCAGATAAAGTTCATTACATCAAGCGCACTCAATCAAAGCAACATGTACTTATGTCATTCCAACTTATTACAAACTATGTCATAAAGTAAGGTTCAAATGCATATTTTCCATCGCCAGTGTTCAGAACTTGTAACCTCAAAACTAAAGCTTCGCGACTTTGGGAATTATTGCATTATTTTTAATGTATTAGTCAATCTCTGCCAAAAATTAAACCTTTTACAGAGATTAATTTAAGGCAACTTTAGACATTAGACATTTTGAAAACCGTACATTTCTGTCAGATATTTTTAGTTTGTCGCGATATCGATGATTGCGTTTTGCGATGTCAATACTTTTGCAATGTATGTAATGTTCAGCCCTTCTCAAAACTACACAATAGTTTAGTAAATGTTACTTCTAGTTTAGTTTAGAGTAAGTAATTGCCTGATTTTCACATCTGACTTCTTATTTCTTACTCCGTCGTTACTCATTGGCTCTCAGTCTTTGTGCGGCTCCTTTTTCCTTTTTTCTTTTTCTAATCCTTTCCAGATTCCAGGCTGCTCTAAAAGAGAACTGACCCCCGCTCTGAGCCAGAGGTCCCCGGGCCACCCTTTAGCAAGTCACTCCCTTCACCGCCGCACAATAGCCTGGACTTAAAAATGAACTCTCCCTGAAAGAGAAGCGGAGAGGATGAAGGAGGAGGAGGGGGGGCACTGAGCAAAATAACCCCAAATCCCGGGTTCCCTCCCCCAAACACTAAGCATTTACCCAACCCCCATTCCGCCGCGGTTCTTTGCAGCAAGGGAGCTCTCCTACTGCGGAGAACTGGCTCACAATGTTCTTCAAGTCCTTTTTTTTCTTTTTTAGTCCATTTCTCCCCTCTGTCAAAGCCTTTCTCCAGGGCTCCGTTTGACATATGGTTTCTCACAGTCAAAGCGAAAACCCCAACACTTCTTCTCAACGGCTGTTTCCAAATTTGTCGTCAGTTTCCGCTCGTGTTTTCGTGCGTGTCCGCGGTATTTTGGTATATGGGAAGGCGCGATTTTTGGGCGCGGATCTGACGACTCGAGTAAATCCCAGCGCTGGGTTAGTTCCACCGAGCAGGGGGATGTTTAATGTGCGGGGGAAATTCTAAATGAGGTGCAGAGGGTAAGGAAAGTGTCAGCCAAGATTCAACCTTTCAACTTCGCAGCCGTTTCGACAGGTTCAACTTTGCCATTTATCCACGGACAACGCAATAAGATGCGGATGGATGTGACTTATATCATTCTGAGACATTCATTTAATAACCCGTGGCGTTAAATATTAGCTGTTAAGAAATTAGAATTGCCTGTGAAAGAAAAAAACATTTGAATTAACTTAATTATAAGAACGGCTTATAATGGGGGCTGTGCAAGATAATCAATATGCAGTTTGTTGGGGCAATGTTCAAACTTAATTAAACAAATTGCTTACTCTCTTTTCAAAAATACAAATGATATAATGATCCAAATGATCAAAAAGTAGCCAAATTAGTTTATTTTCCCCAGTTTTTTTACAGCTAGTTAGTTCGTTCAGGGTATTTTCACAGAAGGAATCAATGAATCAAGGCTTTGGACCACCTCAAACGACCACCTTACGAAAAGACATGTTTTTTTTTTGTTGCCACATTTGATTAATCTTGAGTTGTTAGAAATATGTTTGTAGTAGTGAACTGCAAACTAATGCTTTAAAGAAACGATACAGTTGCAGTCTACAATGGGACATCCTTGTGTAATTTTTGACACATATTTTGCCACTCATCCAAGTAGTTTCTTCAATTCTGACTAGGGATGTTATTAGGTTAATCAATCATCTGGATTATTCCGGTTACAATATAATCTTACAAACCAAAAAAATAATGATCGTGACACTTTAAGAAGCAAATATAAGTATGGTTTGTTCAAGATATAGCCCCAAAACAGACATAAATGTTAAGAACTTTTTTTTTGTCTTGCGATTTTTGTCACATTTAACTCACAACTTTAGCTGTTGTTTGGTCACAGTCTCAATAATCGTGAATAACCGTTAAATCGTGATGTTTTTTCTCACAATAATCGTAACACATTTGATATCGTGACATGCCTAGTCCTGACGGGTAAGTCGGTGTCTTAAATATCTGTCTGAAGGGAGGAGCTAAGTCCCCGGACCTACTCTTTTACGATAAGGAGTGTGTGTGTCGTTAGTTAACTTTACAACAGCTACGCCTTGGTTCGTTAAATTACCAAACCACACACACCAGACTGTAAACTACTCCCATTGTGCTCCGTGGTTTGTCATTGGCCACGTTCGTTCTTCTGTGTCTCCGTTAAAATCGTCTCTCCACGCGTCTATCTGGTTTGTGGTCCTGTCTCTTCCTTTTTTGATGATGAGACAAGACGTGACCTGAGCTAACGAGCTGATCTCTCTCTGGCCGGGTCGGTGGAGCGGAGCTTGGACGGAAGATTAAAACACGCTCCAGGTTTTTGATTCCGCCCAAGGGAAAATGACACAACGGTGCTGAAACTTGCTAATTAGGAAATGCGAAGATGTGTTTGGAAAAGACCTTGTTGTCAAAACCTGAACTCATTTATCCCTTTTTGTAGCTCAGATCTCATCTTTAGAAACAATAGAGAGGTCGTCTTACTGTATAACCCTCTGTACCTTGTGATTGCTATCTTCAATCATTTTTTGTCGAGACCAGAATCGCATCAGGGCCTCGCTTTACAAAATTGTCGATTTAAACAACAGAAAGTCAAATGGAATCGTCATTCGTCAATAAAAGAAGCAGGTTAATCAGCAATCAAAAATGGAAACGCAAAACAAAAGTAAGGAACGGTGTATTTAGTGACAACTTTGAAACTACAAAAAGCTGTAAATGTGCTCCACCATCTGCTCCTTTTCAAACAAGCATTTATTCAGTTGCAGGTGCTTCAATGCTAGGTAAAAACGCATTCTTACTTTGAGTGGGGTCTCTTAAAAGTTTAATTGTATACTGTGGATTGGGATGGGCGATTTGGACAAAAATAAGTGTGAATGAATGAAATGTAATGTTTTTGCTGAGGTTCAAGTCCAGCACAAAACGTGAATGCACCATAAAAGAGCAGAAACATTACTTTATACCCTTGTGCAGGAGATTACACTAGGTGTTTCAGTCTGTTTAATGAGGTCATCTTTAATAGTTTTAAATTGATATGACTCTGATATTCTAATTTTGCATATGTCCTAATCAACAATTGTCACATTATCAATTTTCTATATATTTCCCACCTCTAATGTGGAAAATTTCAAGCATTAATCCTCATGGTGACAAGCAGGTTACACAGTTTCATGGTGCACCTTTTTAATGCAATGTAATTTAAATGCTCTTGCCATTATTTTGCAAAAGTGTATGATGATCTTCCATTTTGAGTGTTTGCATTGTCCACACCACTGCCGTTTCCAGCTTTATTCATCTTAAAACATCAAGAGGAAACCCTTTGTCCGAGATCGTTTACACTCTCTCTTCGTCTGGTTGGTCAACTCTGGATTTACTAACCAAATAAAATCTTTTGTATTCAACCCGGATGTCCGTGCTGCCGCATATTATCGCTCCATATCAGCCTGGTTTGTTTTGGGAAGTCCTTCTTGTTGCCACTGACGCCCGGTTGGTGCTTTGCCAGTTTCCTCAGACTGTCTGGGCTGATGTTGGCACCAGTGGCCCATGGGAATTTCAACAATTGGCACAGAATTTTGCACCGTAGCATGTTTCTGAAGGAATCTTAATTGTGTTCATCCATGTTTTAGAGAATGTGTCGGCCTTAAATTCCTAATAGTAGTTTGAATACGTTTGATCTATTACCAACGCCGACTTTTGGACCGAAACTGTTGATACTGCGGGAATCCTGGACCCGGCAGACAAATGTGGGCCTGCATTTTTGCTCCTGTTTTTTTGCCAATGTGAGACCTGAGAAATATGATGATTGTCAGGAATCCGTTTGATGAGCCGTTGGGAGGATAGAAAAGGATTGTTGAGAAATTGGCGTCATAGCAATTATTTTGTTTGAGAATGATAGCAGTTGTATTTTTTGGAAACAGGGGCACGTCATTTAATTCTTGTTAAAAATGTTACAGGTATTTGGTTTTTCAAATAATATTTTAACTATTTTATTTTATTATTATACACCAATACAAAAATATACTTGAGTATTACAATGAATATATAAGAAACATTTTTATTTATTTGTCCCTGTCCAAGGAAACTAAATGCATTTACAGAATATTCAGGATTACACTCCTCCACCATAAAACCTGATAATTGGTTGTGTCAAACTATTATATAAATGTTATTTCTTTAATAAGCTGTATTTTTACTACATGTCACTGTCACTGCATCTTACAGATCAGTGTGTGGATGCAAAACAACTTTCTCCACCTGAACTCAGACAAGACTGAAATAGTCGTCTTTAGCCCACAGAAACAAAGAGAAAGTGTTAACAGTCACCTCCAGAACCTCTAAAACCTACAAATCAAGTTAGAAAACTGGGGGTAATAATGGACTCAGACTTGAATTTTAACAGCCACGTCAAATCAATAACATCAGCAGCCTTTTACCATCTAAAACACATAGCCAAAATCAAAAGTATAGTGTCTAAACCAGACTGGGAGAGACTCCATGCGTTTGTCTCTAGTAGATTAGACTACTGTAACGGCCTGCTCACTGGCCTCTCCAAACGAGCTGTAAAACAGCTGCAGTACATCCAGAATGCTGCTGCTCGAGTCCTGACTAGACCAGGAAGTACGATCACATTAGTCCTGTGCTCAGGTCTCTCCATGGCCTAGCACCAAAGTACATCTCGGACATGTTAGTGCCATATGAACCACCTTAGGGACCGGCCTCCTGCTGGTGCCCAGAGTCAGGACTAAACATGGGGAATCGGCGTTTCAGTTTTATGCAGCTAAAATCTGGAACAGTCTCCCTGAGGATGTGAGACAGGTTCTGCTCTGGCAATGTTCAAATCTAAACTAAAAACTGTTTTGTTTGGCGGTGCATATGACTGAAATGCTTTTCTTTGCACTCTTCTCTTTTATGTCTTGAACTATTTGACGGAGCCTGAAAACGGCACTTTTAAATTAAGATTTTGTGATTTCTGCCATGTCTTTGTGATTTTAATGCATTTTTTTCCTGTTGTGTGATGCACTTTAATTACCTTGTGTACGAATTGTGCTCTACAAATAAACTTAACTTGCCTTGCCTTGCCTTGCCTTGCCTTACATCAGACGATAACACATTTTCAGAATCGGAATGCATTAAAGAAAAACTAGGTAAATCTACTATAGGATAAAAATAGGCTTACTATGTCCACAAGATGGCTTACTATGTACACAAAATTACTTACTATCCATCCATCCATCTTCTTCCGCTTTATCCGGGGCCGGGTCGCGGGGGCAGCAGTCTTACTATGTACACAAAATTTGAAGTGTAATATGCTGCTACAGAAAATATCACAAAAATATAGAAATATTGAAACTACTTTATAGTGTCTTCGAGCCTGCTGAAACGCGCCAGTATGTAACTTATGTATTATTACTTTATGCCTCTGACACAATACTTTAAAACAGGATAATCCCACTAAACCCTTTTCTAAATGTACAATACACAAATAAAAAGCCACATGAAACAATAGTACTTGATGAGCCACAGATGTTACTTATCAGCTCTGTACATCTCAAACCTTATCATACTACAATAAACTTGCAAAAAAAAATGGCCTGGACTACACTGGATTCAACTATTACAAAAACACAATACTAATTTCAGCAATGAAGAGCTGCTCTGATGCATTTTATGGGACCACCCTGATGATCTCCGAGCCGTCATATCGAGCTCACAACAAAAACACGCCCCGTTTTCTGATGATTTACATATGAGAAAGTTGTGCGTGTGTTTGGGGAGCTGCTTCTGCCTCCGTTTGGCTCACACTTTCTCCCACTCGTGCCTCAGAAATGATCCGCTCATGAATGTGAGCTGGAGACGCTTCAGATGTTTAGACGGCGCTGGGAAAAGAAGCTGATGCATATTCCAGCGACATCCCATAGGTCTGGAGCTGTCAGGGAGCTCAACTTGACACATTTCTGATGAGACGACGTGTGCGGTAATAAAGAAATATATTTTATAGAGCGTTTAAGCAATGTGTCCTGTCCAAATGTATATTTAAATATATATTTGTGTGGCACATTTTTAGGTTAATTTTATTTTATCTAACTACTTTCATTTTTGCCCATTCAAGACGGTTCAGCAAGAATTTAAGTATGATCTGATTTATGACTTATTTTTAATATATATTTTTTATATTCTTGGTTTAATTTAGCTCTTTCTACAAAATAAGCTTTGTCACACTCCTCGTTCCATCTTTTTTTTAACTGAAATTTTGTTTTCATAATTCAAATATACAGTATATGCTACACTGTTCTCCATTGTTTACTGCTCACAACTTAAAGTGTCGTATAACTAGTTTGCAGTTTTACTCTTTGCCATCACAAGTGACATTCTCCTACTTCTATTTGCTTCTGGATTATAACAAAATGAGTCCCTTGAAGTTTTTATTTTTTTTCCAAACGTTAATTCCTGCAGCACCGCCAAATATAGCATGGTGTTTTGACTTCCTCGGCACATATTCCGAGTTAACATCCTCTGTACGTCCAGCGGCCAAAACAAACCCCTTGGTTAATTGCCGCCGTTTCATAAAGCTGAACTAAAGCGTCACTGTGACACAAACGGAGACCCGAAAGCTGTGTTGAATAATTGCTCAGTGTCATGCAGTTGTTTAGTTTAGTTGAGAGACTGCGTTTGGCACATCATCACAAATCATTTGTTTCGCTATTATGTTTTTTCCAGATGTCCTTTTTTATTACACTACTCCTTATTTATCCTTGCATATAACTGTGCAGGATTGTTACTGGATGAATCAAATGTCTGTTAAACTAAAGTGGACAGGAACCAGGCAGGGGACATAAAATAAAAGACCGACAGACATTGTGCTTATGAAGATAAATCTTCTTCTGCATGCATTATTTGACAGGACAATTCAATTCTAATAACCAAAGCAATGGGGATGAAGAGTTGGGAGAGACGTTCATTCATATTTTTAAAAATTTATTTATTTATTTTATGTCAGGGGAGTCCAAAACAGAGGGCCGCATTTTGGAACTTATACAGAGCAGGGGGCCACAGACAACCCAACAATGAAGTGAACCATTTGAAATTTTGCATTTGACATTGTTTATGATGAGCCTCTACACCTTTAATAAGACTTAGAACATTAATATTAGGTTGGTATAACATCAAAATGCTTACAGTAAAAAGTACAACTTTTTGATGTTTGGACCAACTTGCTGGAGGGCCAACAAAAAATGGTCTGAGTGCCGCTTTTAGCCCCCAGGCCGTAGTTTGGACTGGAATCTGGAATTGTGTTTCTTATTCAAGCTCGAAAAGGAGTGGGAAGAAGAAAACTTACTGAAATTAAAGCATGCAACAAAAGATAACAATATAATATTAAATTCCAGTCTCAAATAGGATTGTAGCAAATAATCATGGTTATAAATATGAGTCGCGTCATTATTATAAGTAACAGAACATATAAAAGACATACCATTCAGCAAATTGTTTCCGTTGGCACCACTGTACAAAGGTGCAGCACAATAACGATATTTGCTGTAGCCAGTGTGCAATTGTTGTTTTTTGTCACAACGTGCTGCTTTTACAAGATACTAAATGGATGGGAAAAACTAAATTTACTCATTTATAATAAAGAAATATGCAGCTTTGAACTTATGACCTATTTTTACACGCATGTCACCATTATCTAAACATAACTTTGATATTTACAACTGACTCCAACACGCTTCACACTTGTATCTTATTAAAATCACACGCATTCCTCCGCGTGGCGTTCGGGGTCAGCTGCGGCGGTCGGGTTCAGCTCGGCGGGGGGAAAAGCCGTGTGGTCTTATCGGGATCATAGAGTAATATAGCCCGAGCTTGTGTGCAGTGGCTCTGTTAATCAGCGTGTGTAAGTGCCCTGGGAGTACACGCCGTAGTACAAAGCCCCCTGTCTGCGGAGGGCCAGACGTGAGCTCACATAAGAACAGAAACCGGAGAAGGAGACCACCCTGGGAACAGCTTTGCTCCTCTGTCCTTGACTCCTCCTTATCTTGCCCATCTAAGCCCCCGCGCCTGAAATCAGATTGTTCATATTGCTGCCTTGTCAAGGGACCTCCAGGTGTAGTCTATAGGGGCTTTGAACATTTGGACTAAAACTGTGCGAGGGAACGGTATTTTATTAGTTTTAAAAGATGATGCCAAGCGTTTAGGGTTGAAGTTATGAGAGATTTGGAGGATTCACATTGTGTCTAGAAGTTACCTCCATCTTCTATGAAAAGTAGAAGTTAAATTACCCGTAGTAACTATGTATTTGTCCTAATTTGAGTCATGATACAAAAACTTCAATCGATACTCTTTTACCACAATAATAATCTTGAAATGCTTTTTTTTTTGTAAATTTCAAAAAAAATGTATACTATGCTACAATAGTCAAAGTCAAAGTTACACTTGCAATACGTTGATGTCTTGACGGACTGGAGCGAAAAGTTTGAGTTGCTCCGTCGATTAATCGGTTGATAATGCTTTGGTTGGCCAAATCTTTTATTACTCGACTAATACATTGGAATTATAAGGAGTTTTAGAGACCACAGCAGAGCGGAGAAAGCATGAGGTGTGTAAGTTGGAGTTTTGGAGTGACTGGACAGTTTACGCAGCCTTTTCACTTAAGATGCTGTTTACCTGGACTTCTCTGTGTTCATGGTCACCTTTGCACCAGACCCCAGGCCCGGGTCTACTGGGGTGCAAACGGGTGCATTGTAAACCTCATTTAAAAGTGTTTGCGGCCACATTTCAGGTGCCTAACTCATTGTTGACATATTGAGTATTAGTTTGGTTGATGTACACAAGCGAATGTAATACCTTTTTAAGACTTTAAGAAGACCCTGCTTGTGTCCGCGTGGTTATTTCTGGTGTAACCCCCTTTTTTTTTTTTTTTTTTTTTTCTTTTTTTCTTCTTGCGTTTTTCCCTCAGCTGTCCGTAACCTCCAATCTTAAGCCTGACAGATGAGTCCAGAGCAAAGGAATGTGGAGCTAATCCAGGATAGTTTGTGCAGACAGTCCAGGCGCCCCATCTCCACTCGTACAAACCAGGAAGTGCCCGTCATCCGCATTCACATGTGACAGGAGCCTTTTACTCAATGTTTTTTTTTTGGATTTTTTTGGCCCGACTTTGACTTAATCCGTCTATGTTGTCTCACACTTTCTCTCTGAACTCCTTGAAGGCAAAATGTGAGGAGTGTATGGGCTGTGGGAGCATTGGCACTTTTGGCAGACGGTACCACCAGGGTGTGACCGGAGCAGTGGTGCCACAGGCGGCCGGGCTGGCTGGCACTGAGCCCGGAGTGGCTGGAGCTGGATCCAGAGGTTAATTGTTGTTGAGGGTTTTCCACTGGTTTGCACTGTTTACGACTGTGGTGTTGTTTGCCATTCTGAAGGATTTGGTTTCACTTAGTAACAAGGACCAGCTGTGGAGTAAACACACACCCGCGTACGCATGACCCCTGCGCACTGGAAAGCCAACCTGCTTTTAGTTAGTTTGAGGGAGAAAAAACTAAATGCAAAAAAAGGGGAAAATGTCCCATAGCTTGACCATGTGACCAGGGTCTGCACCTTGGCCATTGAGCACAGGAATATGGGTGTTATACTACAGTATTTACAGGTTCTCAAATTCCAAGTCCTATTGTGACGCTGATCCAGAGCATCCCAAACATGCTCGATGTCCATTGTTGTGCCATTCATCCACAGCCGTCACCCCATGTTGCAGCATATGATCATCTGTAAACTAAACTAAAGATCTGTACACAAATCCTGGAAGCAATGGAAATATGAAAATGAAAATATCCTAGTCCTTGCACGGCCAACACCCTCACCAGACAGATATTGTGGCCAGCCTAAGGCACATCTGTGCAATCTCCATGCCATTTCATTAGCATCTTGATACATGCAACACCTGATGGGAAGATGGGTTATTAATATTAATATGAATTGCCCATTAAAACAGATTTTGAGCGATTTGTGAGCAATATTTGAGAGAGATGAAACTTTTTCTGTATCCACAAAAGACTCATTTTTTTTAGTTCAGCTCATCAAAAATGGGAGCAAAAACAAGTGTGTTTATATTTTTGTTCAGGGTAGTCAAAAAAAAATAAAAAAATCTTGGTCACACACATGCAAAAGCTCACATACTTCCCCTCCCCACCAAATCGTTACAATAGTGACAATAATCCATATTACACCAGTATAAAACCAAACATTTTGCAGATTACAAAGGAGCATTAGATGTTATGGATCAGATAGTGGCAGGAAGGATTTAAATCATATTATATACCCTTTAGATTTAGAGTCCCATTTGAACTTACGATATACTTCTATACTATCTACCATGTGTAAGTTGGCCTAGTTCTAACGTGTAACTGTAAAACATGTTTTGTAAGATAACCCTGTTGAAGAATGCTGGTGCCACAACTTATGACGCGAGTCTGGAGGGTCCCAAGGTCAGTCTGGGGACAAGCCTGGACTAGTCTCATAAGAGCGGCCCACACCACATGACAAGAACAGATCAGGCACATCCAAGTCTTCTGTTGGATGTGAACATAATTTAAAACACACACTTGCAAAAACAGGATTTATATGTGTCACACAATGGTGCATTTTGAATCTTGTAGATATTTAAAAATACAAATATAGCCTAGTATAAATAATGCATGCCCTTATTAACTGTGTCACTGTTTTATACTGAATTAAATTAAGTAAATGATCTAAAATACACCAGGTTGCTGTTTTTGTTCATTTTCTTCTGGAGGACGACCAACAGCCATTCAGCTTTATTGCTTTATTGTGGGATTAAAACGTTCAGAGCAAAATTTTAGTTTTATATTGCTATTTGCACTTTGGAAACAATCTTGTTAATAAAATGTCCTATATAAGTAAAATTGGATTGCCTTGCAAAATCCTGCTTAAATGCGGCTGTATCTGAAAATCTGAGAGTTTAAATGATACAAAAACATCTTGTCCATCAAGTTGTTGACATTTGCGTTGCCATATTAGGGTTCAAACTCCTCCCAAATTCCCCTTTAACCCCCGCAAAGAACTTGTTGTTTTTAGCCGTTTCACTCGTTGCCACATGAACATACGCACTGTCATTTATTGGCCTTTTTGATATGGAAAAGGCCATAAAACTGCAGCATTTTCCTCGTTAAGCTGCATTCCTTTGGCGGGACTAATTTGCCCGCCGTGTGTGAGGTTTGCGCCGCGTCTCTTTCTCTCTGTAGATTTTATCAGCTTAATGGAGGTGCTCAGATACCCCGCTTTGATCCGTCTTTGGAACCTTTTCACGTTGGCTTCACTTTAACAGCGAGCTGCTAACTCCCAAGATGCACTGCGAGACTGGCGCTTCTGCCTCGAAAAGTAACACAATCGCGCAGCCTCCAGGTCGACCTTTGTGACCTGTTGGCAACAGTTTGAGCTGAACTTTAATGGGCAAAATGTGCGGTTCTTTTTAAAATGTCAGTAATGAAGCTACCTCAGGTTTCCAGTCCATAAACCTTTACTCTGGTGATCAATTCATCCGTTTATCAATATATAGACAAATTGATATTATTTTGTTTTGAAATTTTTGGAGAGAGAAAAAAGAATATTGAGCATATCGTTGATAGTTCCCATCTTCAAACAAGACAATGTACTGATAATTCATCAGTTTTACATAATAAATGTATATATAATTTTACGCTCTATCCATGTTTTATACTTGAACCTCAACTAATACTTTAACAGACATGTTTTGGCACTTTTCTACCTGAATAATGTTATCTACTTTCTCCAAGAAAGTATCAAGATCGCCCACTCCTGTCAAAACAGCATAAGTGTTTGGTTCTGTCATTTATTGTTTTTACTACTAGTACTTGTTTAGTCGCTATAATTTCTTATGCATGTTACTTCTGCAACCCTCTACAGCTCAGATCTTGTACTACAAAACAAAACATGTCCAAATTCTATTGCTAACCTGGACTGAGGGGGATTTCTGGGCGGGGCTTGCCTTCCCCCTTATGTCTAAAGGTGAGACACGACCATGTAAAAATGTATAATTTATAAGCTTCGTAATGTTTTCATGCAGAAATAAGGCACGTTACGTATAAAAACTGACAAATATGGACATAATTGGGACATTTAAATCTGAAAAATGGACAGAGCCAAGTTTACATTTCTCGGTTTGTTTTTTATTTCTTGGTGTTAATTACAAAAAGAGCGGATTTTGGATACGATGTTTATTTTTGAGTAAACTCGATCCGACAGAAAATTTGCCTAAAAATTCGAATTCCTTCAAATTATTAAAAAACGTATATACCCGTACTTAAATCAGGCTGAGAATTAGATATTACGTTCCGTTAAAATCTTGTCATGTTCAAGATTTTAAACTTTGGTGCGTGTAGATGCTACTTAAGGTGATCGTTGAGAGGATAATGCATTATAAGAGAACTGCCTCATTTGAATTGTAAATTGGAATTACAATGTCCTGTATAAATCTATGTATGTAACTGGATTAAATGAAGTGAAAATTGTTTTGCCTGAAGTGTTTCGCCTTAAAGCAGGCATGTCCAAATTACGGCCCGGGGGCCAAATGCGGCCCTCAAACCAATTTTTGTTGGCCCTCCGGCTTCCTGCTAAATTGTTCCAAACAACAAAAAGTAGTACTTTTTACTGTAAAATTGGAAAAATTCAAGCATTTTGATGATGTACCAACAGAATATTAATGTTCCAAGTCTGATTAATGGTGTGGAGGCTCGTCCAAACTATGTCAAATGCAAAATTCCAAATGATTCACTTCATTGTCGGGTTGTCTGTGGCCCTCTGCTCTGTATAAATTTCAAAATGCGGCCCTCGGTGAAAAAAAGTTTGGACACCCATAAACGTTTACTTAACTCTGAATGCTTCGCCCCGTCAACTTAGAATGCTCAGACCCAAGTGAAGTTCTGCCATTTTTAACCGTTTGGGGAGTTCTTGGTTAATCCTAATTAGCCAAGTATAACTGCATTAACCCGTTGCGGCCTGTGGCTTTGTTCTCGTGATTTCATTGCTGCGTCATCAAAGCCTGGAAACCCATTCTCCGTGCGCGCTTTTACCACACGCACTCTCATCGTATACAACACACACACAAACACACGCACGCATACGCACACACACACGCACATCCCATTCAGACGAGAAGCCTTCAAAACAAGCACCATATCATCAGCCCAATTACAGCCCCCTCCAATTAACGACGTTTGATGCTCAACGCTCGCAACGTTTAATTATCATCAAATTACCAGAAGTGCCCTCTTTTCAGGCCCAAGCTTCCTAGTTTTACTTTTTAGACCCAACCTACTTTTTTACTACCTTCCCCAACCCCCCATTCGCCCTCCACCCCTCATTCCTTTCTTTTTTTTCTCTTGCACATGTGGAAAGCATTATATCCTGTCTGGTGGTAGTGGGGTTGATGGAGTGTGCAATTTTGGATTTAGGTTGTTTGGGTAAAAAAAAGGCTCTTGTTGTATCAGAACCGCAACGGCCAGTAGTTGACAGGCCGTACCTCTCTTGGATTTGTGAAGAATTGGAATAATAAAAAATTATCGCTTTATCATCACATTCATTTTCTTGTTCTTCTTATTGATAGGATTGATATTATTACAATGTTTAGTAAATGTTTTGGCAGTAGCTCCAGTATATAACTTTTTAGACATAAAATAGACTGATAAAAGGATTTTTTAATTGCCCTAAATGTAGAAAAACATTTGTCCTTACTGTGAGCGGGCTTGCATCTCCACAAACCTGGCTTTGACTAGTTTGCCATAAAAAGTTATGTACTGTCGCTTTAAAGTGTCAGATTTGGTCAAAATATAAAACTAACAAGAGACAAATCATGAATAAATCATAAATAAAATCTGACATTTTATTTATAAAACATTTGATTATTGCTTCAGCCAATAATGCGATATCCATACTTTTGCAATATATCCTGCAATCCTAATAGGAATTAGAGGGGTATTTGGCTGCTAAAGGAAAGAGGTTGGACTCGCCATGGTCAATACTTTGTTTATGACACTTTCAGTTTTATTCATAATTGACATTTACCAATAGATTCACCATTTCACCCTGGACTGGAGTGTCAAGCATGAACTTCAACATAAAAATAAACATCTTAAAACATAAGCTCTTGATTTGAACCCACTGAATTTGTTCTTGGTCTGAATGACATCTTAAATGTGTCCTTCTGCTGAAGCCACCAGGATGTGGTGTTTGTAACACATGTCAGAATGTTTTGGTCTTGTATTTAACTGGTTCCAAGACGTGACTTGAGGTTCTGAAACGACACTGCAATAAATTTAGGCTAAAACCGCTTGAAAACTGCCTTTTTAAAAAGAAAAAGGGAATTATGTGTGTTTTTGTTTAAGCTTGTTTAGGCCTGCAAACTAGAGTCGTCACGATACTAAAATTCAAAAAGAAAAACAGTTCTCTTTTGTTGTTGGCACTAGAATGATATAGAATTAATATTATTCGTCTGTTCAAACAAAGATCTTGTTTCGATCCTCGCTCTGCAAACAGAGTAACGCATAACCGCTCTGTTTGTGCTCTTCGTTCCCATTTCAACAGTCGAGGCTCGAGCCTGTTTTCCTCATCACAATTTCAAGCCATATAACATTGTCAGCCAGCTTTTATGAGGACATTCTGCACAAACCATCCATCTCCAGCCGCCAATGGACAAAAATAATAATATATAGGACACAAAATAGATGGCAACTTTACCCACAGAAATGACTTCTTTTCCAGCTTGCTCACACAGACGGCCCCAGACTGTGTGGGCTGGAACATCTTTACCATTGCCTCAGGTTGTCCATTAGTTAGATTGAAGCAAATCAAATTGACCCCATCACCCTCTAAACGCAGCGGTAAGCAGTTCGCACACACTGACAGCCAGTCACTTAATTAGCCTACCTGTCTCTCTGGGTTAACGTGGAGACGCACTTAATTAGCCACGGTTTAGTTTCGGAGACTCGTGGTCCAGTCTCTTGTTTGTGAATTGTTAAAAAGTATTCTCAAACAGTGGTCTCGTACATCTCACGTGCTTGTGTTTCTAGTCCTTCTTGGGAGTCGGTTTGGAATGACTTTGGGCTTTGTGTATTCCATATTTTGTCTCGCATCGATAACTTTTCAGGTTTTTATTTGATCGTAATGAGCACAAGTAAGTTCAAGTCAACGCTTCTATGGAGGAGCTCGCTTGGATTGAGAGAACGGGCTTTGGCTGTTTGCAGGGAAAAAAATGCTGAGTCACATAGGGCTGAAAAATATATATCGCAATATTGGCGTAAACGTAATAATCATTATCTCCCAAACCAACTACGTACTGTATCCCAATTCACCAATGCCCTCCAGCGGACAAAAAATTACAGTTTTTAACATGAAAACATTGAAAAAGGCTAGTTTTCTTCATGATTTTCCCTTATCGAGTCTAAATTGGTCTTGATTAAGTCTATATTTTGACTAACTTTGACTAATGAATTGAAGCACGAACATATTTTTGTTATTTTAATTTGTAATTTTTTTTTATACAATGCTTTAAATTATGTCACAATAATTTCAATACCGTGCTACCCTTGAGCCTATTAAATTGTGACTAGGGATGTCACGATATAAAATGTCAGAGTTACGATTATTGTGAGACAAAAACATCACGGTTTTATGGTTATTCACAATTATTGCGACTGTGACTAAACAGTGAAATCTTTCGTTTTCTTTCATTCCCCGTGGTCGGACATGTTACTGTTCCTCAAGTTTGTGTCCGGCTTTATGAAATGTAACTTTCTGAAAAACAAAATAAAATTTGACAAAAACAGCCAGATAAATGGCAGACAGACGACAGATTAAACTAAAATCATCACGATTATAATGTTTTGCTTCTTACGATTATATTTTGACCTGAATAACCAATTACCGATCTATTAACTTAATAACCTTGACATTTACTGGATGGTAGAGTGTGGATAGTATTGCCCACATACGCTGGGGTGACGTTTGAACCAAGCACATTCTAGTATGATATTTGGAACGTTTCAGAATGAGTTTTTGATCAGTGCTTGAACGTCGTCTTACCGCCTACTGTACTATTGACAACATTATATTTTTGTATCGTCACATTTAACGACACCCGTTTCCTCCTGTCTTTGAAGTCCGTGTCCTATAGCTGCAATTATTTCCGAGTTTTCCTTGCATTGTTTCCTTTGCCTGTTTGCTATTTCTGCTTTGTAGCGCTGGGAGCAGAAAGGCGCTGGTGAGGTGGGAAGATGGAGACGTTGCAAAGGTTGTTGGTGGAAGTAAAAGAAAGCAGCAGCAGCAGCAGCACATGCACATCAGAGGCTAAGCCCGCCCGCCGCAGCCCAAACCCTAACCCTTTGTAGTGCAATGAGCAGAGCCTTGGCTGGGGGCAGAGGCTGGGAGCAGGGGCTGGGGGGGGGAGGAGGAGGGAGAGACATGGGATAAAGTACTGAGGAAACCTGCTGCACGGAGGAAGAGCCAGTTCTGGTCCCTGGAGTCTGGGGCTTTTATCTGTCAGATGTATGGCAAACCAATCTCTCAAGGCTCAACCCAAGCATCCGGAAAACACGCGCACGGCATGATGATAAATGGGGGGGTTTTGCCGTTTCGTTGGTCTTCATTTTTCATTCTGCCTTAAAATTTAGCATAATTTCCCTCAACAATCGAATACAATTTTGTACACATTTTTTAAAGCAATTCTGTACTAATCTATTCATTTATTTTCTCTTAGACTAATGTTTTTTATGGCTGCCAGACCATTGAGATGCTTCACTGTATTTCATTTCGAGACGGTCCGATTGAGCCGATAGCAATATCTGATATTTGTCTCGTTGCTGTGGCCAGTAACCATTGTTTGCTGATACAGATATTTGGTTGTTAATGTCCATAGCAAGAGCCACAAACTCGTGTGAAGATACCATAAAGTTCACAAATGAACACGTTAATTGTAAAACTCCCAACATTTATACAGCTTTTGTTGCATGATTTCTAAACATACAGCCGTATTTGTTTTTGGCCTAATTGCTATTCTATTATCATTTTCACTCATTAGTCTGTTTACAGAGACAAATCTGATGCACCGAGGACAAACTGGTGTGCGAATGGGCGGTGTAGAAACAATGATCGATAAAATACGACAGAAAAATACCGATTGTATATAGGAAAAGCCTCCAATATCACCAATGTCAACTATAACACATGCCTAATTTTATGGGTTTCATCAAACAATACAAATCCATTCTTTTCAACTTGCAAGTGCATCCAGCTTTATCTATAATTAGGCTTTTAAAAAATGGCTATCTTTGACATGCTTCTTTAGTTCTTGCCAACATAAAACTACCGTGTGTACATTATAAGTCCAGATGAATTTACTGGCGTCCTTGTCTCTGTGTACATTATAGGCAGGGCGATTATTTCAGTCTAGCTTGTTCTTTGGCAGAGCCGTATGTGCTCTGTTTGGGTTTTAGCCGCTGCTCCATTAACAATGAAAGAGTCACTTAAAAGAGAAGAGGCTCTTGGGCGACTTTATTGCTTCCCCCGGAGACTGACAGAAGCGTCCCAACAGGCCCGCCCAATTAAACGCAGCCCATATCCAAGGGCTCAGTGGGCTTTGTGTGCTGTTCCTTTAGGCAGATGAGCGGCGCTGGACCTAAACACATCTGTAAGAGAAGTGATCATTGTGAGAAAGTTAAATAAGTTTTGCATTTCACAGAATTTTCATTTAAAAAAAAAAACTAGCCGGCATTTAAATGAGTTTGTTAAAAACGGGCATGGCCATTGAGTTTGACTTGAGGAATACTAAATAATCCATTTTAATGCATGCCAACAGGTGGATTTAAAGTGCCTCTGACAGGTTGGACGGCTCATTGAATTAAAATGCAGTTAAGATAAATATATTTAGAATTTTGAAAATGTTATCACAGAATAGCACATTTATTAGCTATATAATTTCACATCCTGTTTGAACACTGGGCAAAAAACTCTTCTAATGTCACTTTTTTAAAAATTCAAATGAAAATATATGAGAGTGACTTTGTTGAATTAATGGTTAGAGAGTCAAAAACGTTGTTCCGATGTGTAAATGACGCATGACCTTTGACTGGAATGATTGTCCCTAGTGTGATGTCACTTCCTGTCATTTTCGACAGATTTTTCAAAGGTTTCTCCACAAATACCTGCCCGATTGGTGTGAAACTATGATTTATATTTAAATCTGGTATAAATACACCAAATAAGGTCCAAATGAGAAAATGGTTAGAACCTGCCATACGCACTTTAAATAGAGCACGCCGACAGCTTTCTGACCTGTACCTCTTCTTTCTTTTCTCCTCCTCCTGTGTTCCTCTTCACTCCTGCCTCAGAGCATCCTTCTCCTCTTCCCAGTCTGTGCCTCTTTCGTGCTCATTTTGACCATCTTGTTTGGCAACTTTCTCTGCCGTGGCTCTTCTCTCGCTCTCCTCGTGCTGCAGACGTTCCACTTTAACTTTGGGCCTGGTCTCCTCCTGCTGAAGTGCGTCTTTGAGTTCCTTGATAGTTTTCATAAGAACCATCTCCTCTTCCTCGCCCTTCATGTTTTTGTTGACCACTTCTTCCTCCGTCTGCTTCATTTTGATCGTCATTTGAGTGACTTTCTGCTTCAGGTGACGCTTAACCCTAACCCTTGTATTATAGCAAGCAGGTTATGCAGCTTAATACATTTAATATCCGCTACAGATACTTTGTCCATTCCTGAGAAGCGCTCGACTGTGGTGAGATTAACCCAGAGGTGCAGGGATTTAAACCCGTCGGACGAGACAAAAGCTCGACTGTGATCAGTGAGCACAGTTTGAATGCATTGCTCCCGAGCTTAAGCCAAGAAGGCCATTTATTGAAAAAGGGACATTCTATTGTCATCGGAGCTACATCTGCGCCTGTCCGGAGTGGCACAGAGGGGGTTTGCACTTTGATGGTAATCTCAGCAGCCCCTGGTCGTTTTTATCAGGTCAATTACAAGAATATAAACATCTAAACAAGCCTGTCTTCCACGAGAGGCTGTGCAATTAATCACATTTTCATTTAGATCAAGATTCAGTCATTTCTCGTTGTCAATGATTGGCCCGGGTCTTATTAATCGAGAGGTCTCAAGTAGAGGTGTATTGAAATGTCGTTAATATCGTGAATGTTGTATTTAAGATATGCAAAATTTGAATATTGTAAACTTTAGTATAAGGTTATAAGGTGATCTTTCTGCACTTTTGTGATTGACAGACATTTCGCATTTTTTCTGATGAATCAACTTTATTTAATACTTTTTTAAGTTTAATGTTTTAACACATTTCTGTTGGACTGGCATAATGTCGTCTGAATATTGTTATCTGGATACTCGATCCCCCAGCCCAAGTCTACAGCCAATCATCTTCCAGTAAAAGTGTGGTTTTGAGAAGAGTTCAGATATTTGTAAGACAAAATCGTGTTGAAAATTGTGATTGATCAATAGGAGGAAAAACAAACATCAGGATTACGTCTTTCATCCAGTCCTACTCCCATTGATGCACAAGGAGAACTAGTCAAAACTATTGACAAGAAAATGCAAAATAATACAAATAGGAACAATACAAGACAAGGAGACATACAGCAAATTAATTTAATAAGATGAGGGTAAAATGATCTAAACTCGAATGCATTTATACTATTTCCCACTGCATTCAGGGCATCTCTTAAGTAGCTCATCCTCTATAGGTTTGCATGTGTGTGTCTCTGCGTCAGTGTTTGATTGTAGGTCAGGGGAGGTCACAGGTCCACAGTGGCCCGACAGCCTCAGTCCTCTCAGGTTTCTGGGCCAGGCATTCCTCGACTCCTGCCCCGTAGCTGTGAAAACCACCGAGGTGCAACAACAAACAGTGCAGGCGCGGGAGGGGGGGGGACGGGGGGGGAACCTGCCAACTGCGAGCCGTAAATCAACAAACAGCACTCTGCTCTGCTTTCTGCTAGATGTGGGAAATGCATCCAAAAATGTACAATATCACGATTGTTGTTTTGGAGATATAACAAAAATAGATATTGAAGTAACGTTCTATAATAACTGGCTGCAAAAATAACGGAAACTTGGGAATAAAGTGATATTTTAAAGTGATATTTCGTTCCTTATAACAGTTCCCATACAAACCTTTTCTACCGTTTTGTCCATTCATTTTTGTTTGTACCTGAGCCAGAGGCATATGTTTAGCAAATTCTGATTGATTGTCATAATATAATTTTTTTTGTCAATATTGACCCTTGACAGTTACAAATCTGGAACATTGGAGAAGACCTACATGCACGTTTTAGTAGTAGTAGTTTTAGTATTAAGTCTTGTAATGGGTCTGTCGTTGTTTGTACGGTTCTGTACTTTTCCACCAGAGAAGGGTGTAGACGCGAAATACAGTCAAGTTCTGGATGTTGGTGGAGAAAATTCTAATACATGAATGACATACTGTGGATAACTGTATGGCGTGAGTGTAATCTGTTTTAGTTTTCTTCCATTCCACAGCGGGCAAGGGTTCTTATATTTCTGTCGCAGTGCCGCTTACAACTTTGCAATATTTTCAACCCCACTCTGTTCCTAGCCAACATATTCTCCTCCTGTACGTTCATACCAACCATGAGTCCTTTTCCATACCATAGCACTTTGTTATATCATTGTAATAAACTGTAATTTAATCCCTCCCCCGGCCAAGGTTTTTAGAACTGAAACATTCTTTGTGCGATGCCAGTTTGGAATTAACAGGCCACATTTGGCTTAATTGAATTTCAGGACATTCCATTTGATGCCTAATCTACGCGGAGTCCAGTCTAATGAGATAATTACGGAGAAAAAAGACTGCATTGTATTAGTTGTATACGTGTCCTGTATTCCTTCCCTTTCATCCGATGCTTTTATCAGTAATAGAAAAACATCCCTAGTGGTTAATCATCCGTACTTGTTACTTTTTGCGACAAACTTCGGGCTGTACACTATGTGTGTTCCATCTGGCCGTGGCGACTCAAGGCATACACAGAAAATGCATCAAACGTTTTGGTGGCAGGCAGTGGCATTGTGGGTAATTGCCGTCCTCTGGAATGTGCCTGACAAAAGGTGTAGACAGGTAGCAGGAAATGTCTGCCGCGAGGAACCGGCAATAAGGGCTTTGTGGCGCAGTGGGGGCAGCGTATGAGGCGGGACACCTGCCCGCCTGCTGCCGTGCAATACAAACATTAGCTTTTCTGTTGTTGCCGCCGACATCAGCAGCGGCGCAGTGTTTGACATGGTGTAGGGGAATATTTATCCGATTTGGGCCCAGGGAGGCTCGTGTATGTGGGTTTTGATGAGCGTTGAGTGCATTCCAGGACTCCACTTTCTCCATGCCCTCATGCAAAAAGATTGTGTTTACTTTGACTGAACAATACTCAATTCTGGGAGTTTATTTTAAAAGAGTTTATAGGCTGGGAGAGGGAATCAGGGAATTGTGGCATCGGTTTTGAGACGTGTCGGTGAAAGTGTCTGTTGACATGTGGAATGGCGCGTCAGAATGGTGAAGTCAGTGCTCACTGCACGCTGCACAGTGTAAACGGTCAGTGCTTTCTCAGTGCATTTTGTGTGTTTAAGTTTTTACCAACAGGATTCAGTTTCATGAGTGAAGCATATAAAACCCATTCATATGAGACAATAACAATTTGAAAGAGAAGACTGAAAAGTAGAATCGTTTAACCAATACAAGAGACTACAATGAATTTTGGGTGAAGTTTTCCACTTAACAAAATATCTAGGACATTCTATTATGCGCATAATTGCACGCCTTGTCAACCTTGAATAATTGCTTTATTTTGATTATAATTATGGGTGTAGCTGAAGTATCAAAGAATTCAACAATATCAATATTCTGAATCTACTGTATCACCAATATTGAGTATTTTTTCGGTACATTTGTTGTACAGCCGCTAACAATTTCGCAACTTTGCACATTCACTGGTTGTATGACTAGAATGCGTGTGTATTTCATATGAATTTTTTGCACGTGTATTGCTGAATATCATGTAGCAATGCATTGATTATTGCATATATCGTAAAACTGTGATACAATTTGTAATAACGATCGCCTAAAGTTACAGCCTCAAAAATATTGTACTGCGTTAAATTACCCCCCGCCAAAACATCCTGCCGTAACCGACATAAATGTATCACAACAAAATTATTGAGCCTGTTAAAATATATGTTTCCATCTGTTCATATATTTAACAGATAAATCGATATATTAGTTTTTATGGATTAGTAATTTATTGCTGACATGGAGATGTTTGTGGTGTAAGAGCCTAAGTTAATTTGTCCTCTGACCACGTATTTGTATTTTGTGTTCGTGTAATCCTAAGAGGTTATATTTGTTCCTTTCTTAGGATTTTCAACAGCAAAATAAATCTTCCAGCCTTGTGTAGTCGTTTGATTTATCCGTTCCATGCACTAATGTCAATCGTCTCTTGTTGCAGAGCGATATTCAACTCGTTTGTGTACACGGAGAAGACCTCAAACGGGGAGAACGGAGGTGCAGCAGGTGGAGTTCAACCTTTCCCTCCTCCCTCGGTCTGTGTTTTTTGTTTGTGGTCGTGCCCAACATGGGGTCTGCTCTGCGTTGTCGTCTAGCACCACTTTTTTTCTTTTTTTTTTTTATGCCAAGGCCAATAGTTCAACACATCTTCGACGCCCGCGCATCGTCCCTCCTAAATCACAATCCACAGAGGGAAAAAGACGTTTCTATTAAAATTCTACAGCTGCTGTCAGACATTGGATATTTGAAAGCTGCCTTGTCTGGGTTTTTTTTTTTTTCCCGCTCTCCCAGCTCACAATGACAGCTGTAGTCAGAAAAAGATGTGAGAGCTGGTACTTTTTCAGAAATTCACCCGTCTATGCCTGGAAGAGGAGTTAATAATTCTGTGGGCTTTGCTTTGTCTAGAGCATTTAAGCGACAGATTAACAATTGCTTCAAGGCATCAAACTCAATTGTATTTAACACCTTTTATCAGCGACTCTCTTGCCTCCATTGCTCTGCCTGGAATGTTCCACAGTGCGGCATTAAACGTTGTGTGTCTACCTTGGATTTATTCAATTACCGGTGTTTTTAGTTTAATAGCTAATGAATAACTTGAAAAACATGCAATCTTGCTCACTCTGAATGGGGTTGCGTATCCATAAATTTGAACTATGTAATGCCATGCTGTGGAACGTTCCAGGCAAAGCAACGTCTCCATGGAAACAAGCTCTGGGCGGACCCTCCACCAGGTGCACCTTCAAATGTTCAATATTATTCATGAATCTACTTTTTGGAGCGTTGCATTGTTTCCTTATCAAAAGCAAACCTGGAATATTTTCTGTTTCATTTGCCAAAGTTGAATAATACTGCCTATACCGCGGTTCATAACGATCAGATCTCCACTTTGTGATGTCATTAGGTGATACAGGACTTGCTCCGCTCAGTTTTTTAAAGTCCACGCACCTTCACTAGACTTTTTATCATCGTTTCTGAATCGGCTCTCACATCGCCTTCACCAAGACAAGTCTCAACTTTCAGGCTAGTTGCTATTGCTTTTAGCCTGATTTAAACTGCTTTTACTCCTCGGTGCACCAGCACAGGGCAAGGACTTGGCACTTTTTTGTGACAACATTTTGTAAGCTCTGGAAACAAGACTGAATTTCTAAATGAGCTGCATATTTTACTTATAATTTATTATTAACCGCGACATAAAATTATGAAGTATGAATAATGCAGAGTATACAATCTTTATTTTTAGTTTATATTAATTATTCCATTGCAAAACTATTTTTAAAAACTGATTATTTTCACGTTTCTAAAGACCTTGATCATTTTGGTCAGGCCTTTCACCAGCGGAATGAAAAATTAGACCAACAAATCCAAGGGTATTGTGAGCTGCAGTGCGTCTGTGTGTGTGGTTGTGTGTGTGTGTGTGTGTGTGTGTGTGCGTGTGCGTGCTCGCGTGCCTCTCACTCATGCGTCAGGCCTCTTGGAAGAGTGACAATAAACCGCAAAATGGTAAACAGCCACCAGCGACAACAGACAAGTTGATGTTTGTTTGCATTTCTCCCGAGACTCTGATCCTCTCTCTGTATCCGTCTGCGCCTCCTCCTGCGCCTCCTCCTGCATATGTGAGTGCATGTTGAGCAGAGTCACTGAAGAGTTTTTTTTTTTTTTCATTTTTATAGCAGTGATTTACTCCTAGCTCATAAAGTGCCCATACATTTTGGGCGCAGCAGGCTGTAAATTAATTAAGATGACAGCCCTGGAACAGTTCGCTTCTCCCTGGGCAAGAGGGCCTGGTCTCTGAGCCAAAGCCCCATTAGGAGAGGGGCTGCTGGGGAAGGAGAGGCCTGCAGTAGTTGACAGAGGGCTGTTGGAGAGGAATTCTCCACAGTGGATTCATTATTCAAAGACACATCTGTCCATTTCTAATGATGTGGATATCTGTGTCCGAATACCATAGTTTCCATACAGGGTGAAACATGACCAATGAATTATGGCTGTCGTGCTACCGCTAACGAATCAGAGGAACATGCAACTTTCAGTCCATCCTCACAGTTCATTTAATATTGAAGTTGTCCAAGTTTTGTCATAGACCTCAACATAACCATCTACCATAACCAGAAATTTTGCATTTGACATTGTTTTAATGAGCCTCCGCACCTTTGATAAGACTTGGAACATTAATATTAGGTTGGTATAACATCAAAATGCTTGAATTTTGCCAATTGTACGGTAAAAAGTAACACTTTTTGTTGTTTGGAGTTAATTAGCAGGAAGCCGGAGGGCCGCATTTGGCCCCCGGGCCGTAGTTTGGACATGCCTGATTTACAGTATGTTCAAAGAAGGATTTAACTTTTTAGCAAACATTGCCTCACCTCTTTCAAACCATTCACGCTCATTGCTTAAAATTTGCACCTCATTATCTCAGAAATGAGTGATTTGTGGATTTAAGAAGACGGTGGACAGCTGTTTGTGAACGCAAATTTGTCCACCTTCATCTAGAAGCAACAAATCGCTCATTTGAAGACAATGAGGTGACGGTGATTTTAAAAACCCTTATTGACAAAACAAGAGAGATGCACTATGTAACTTTTCAGTCTTGCATTTATCCAAGTACACGCGTTTCATTGCAATCCTAACTACTACTCACGACCCCGCGGAGGTTGGAGGAGTTGGCTTTAGCTGCGCAGCGAGAGCCGAAACCTTAGCCCTCACATTCAGATGCTGGAGTTTCTTGTTTCCCTTAAGTCCCCCGTTCCTGTGGCGCTCCTCGCCCCTCCGTCGTGGAACACTCATGAGCTCAACACGCAGCTATTTCACGTCACCTTTTTAATACCGGGTCTACAGTGCCCTAATTGTGGCGGAGCTAGTGGGGTGGGATCGGGGTGTGCTGTGGTTCTGCCTCAGGCCCCTGTTAAAATCCTAATAAGAGCATCGGCCTGTCTGATGATTGCGGCAGCGGTCAGTGGGTCGCGGTGCATTTCCCTGTTTCTGGTTCGACTCAAAGGCCTTTTGTACAAACTGGTAATTACGAGGAACGAACAAACGGGGTCTAGTTACCGCACCGAACTTTATTGGAAACCTTTCTTGCCGAGTTAATGGTCTTTTCCTTTCAGTTTTATAAGATTTCAACCATTATACCATGTGGCGAATGGTATTTTATGGCAAGCCTCCACACCAAAACGTACTGTTTGATCGGCAGACTGGGATAGATTTAGCCGTATTAGCAATATTGGCATAGCGTTTCACTTTCATTACACAATATGTTCTCTTCAATGAACAAAAATATCCTTATGTTGTGAGCTCAAGCAACTGCTGATTTCCTTTTGCCTAACTTCATGAATCTATTGCCTATTGCCTTTTTTTATAACGTTGGCTTCTCTTCTGTGCAGCTGGCCAAGAAGATCCGCGAGAAGTTCAACCGCTACCTGGACGTGGTGAACCGGAACAAGCAGGTGGTGGAGGCGTCGTACACGGCCCACCTCACCTCTCCCCTCACTGCCATCCAGGACTGCTGCTCCATCCCCGCCTCGATGATGGAGTAAGTCCAGATTTAGAACTCCTCTTTTAATCCTGCTTCAAAATGGCACGTCGCTTTCTTGTTTTGATGTAAGAAAAGGACAAAGCCGTGGATTAGCTTTAGCTGTTCCTTAATCGCGTGATTTGCAGCTTTAAATACTGGTACACATTCTTTTGGCGGCTGCGTAAAATGCAACGGCAAGAATATAAGCAAGCAAACCTCGTCCGTTTGCTGCGTCTCCACGGAGCGCATGCAAGAATCAATACGACATGATATGGTAAAAATAAACTATTGATTTGTGTTGAAGTTCCAAAGATCCATGTGAGGAATAATGACCAGCAGACCAAGTGATTTGAAGCTGTGCACACATAATTGCACACATAATAATAATAATAACTTATGGTTCAAAGGGTTTAATGACATTGGGCCTGATCAAAAAAAGGCAAAAAACGAAACAAACCCAACAAATTGAACAAAATGATCAGAAGAAGGGGATTCAGCTCATCTAATCTGTTTGTGTGGCTTCGTGTTGACTGGGCACGCGCGGAACGTAAAGCCCGGCGTCTGCTGCTGAATGCCGGTCTAAATTGCTCCGTCAATTTCACTGTGTCCCTGAATGCAGCGGTCTGAAAAACACGGTTCAAAGTCGAGTTGGGGGAGAGAGAGAGAGAGAGAGAGAGAGAGAGAGAGAGAAAGGGGGGAAAGAGAGGGTGAGAGGGAAGGGGAAAGAGAGAGGGCAGCTTTTGAGTTGTAATCTACAGAGGCACAGCTGTCTCTCTCCTCTCCTTTTTCTCCCTCTCCATCTCTCTCCCTCCCTTTCTAAACCTGTCTCTCCCTCTTGTTCTCTCTCTCTCGCTCTCTCTCTCTGTCTGTCTTCCTCTTTCTCCACCTGTCTCTCCGCTTTCTTCAAATCCCTCTTTCATTTTCTCCCACCTCCTACTCCTTTCTCTTCCTCTCCCCCCCGTTTCTATCTCTCACCCCACTTCACCATCTCTCTCTCTCTACCACTTTCTCCATCTTTTTCCTCGCTTTCTCCACTCCACTCCACTTCTCTCCTCTCTCTCTCTCCTTATCTCCAGATCTGTCTCATCTCCCTCTCTCTCTCTCAACCGCTATTTCTTTCTCCACATTTTTCCTCTCTTATCTCCCCTCTCCTTCTCTCCATATGCGTCTCGCTCTCGTTCTCCACTCTCCTCCCCTCTCTCTGCTTATTTCTCCTGATCTCCCACTCTTTCTTCCCCATCTCAACTCTATCCTCTCCATTTTCCCTCTCTTTCTCCCCTTTTCCTCTTTTCCCTTTCTCAATACCCCTCCTTTTCTCTCCCTCACTGTCCCCCTTTTCTTTTTCTCTCCCTCTCATTTACCCTCTCTCTCTCTCTATCTCTATCTCCCTTTATCAGTGTACCCAGTTGCCGCGGTTCCTCTTTTTGAACTTCACAAGCCCAAGGTCACTGTGTTTTCCCTTTGTACTCTGGCCGACTCGGGGACTGTGCCACCTGTGCATGTGCAGCCCGTGTGCCTTTCTCTCTCTTTTCCCTCTCTCTTTTCTTTTCACCGAACATGTCCGCTTATTCTTCTGAAAGACCATACGGGAATACTGTCGAATCGGATGCAACACAAGTTTGTAAATGTACAGTATGTTGTCGGATTCATTTCTAAGGCCATTCTAGGGCTGTGCTATTTACAGTTTTTTTTTTTTTTTTTTTTTTGTGATTAGATTTATTGCTCCAATCAATGACAAAAAATGTGTAATCGAGTTTAATCTGGGGCTTTAACAAAACATTACAAATCTATGATTATAAGTCTATTCTTCCTCTCTCTTTTTTTTATTTAAAAAAAAAAAATTTGCGGGGGGGGGGTGTTTCTGCAGGATTGTGACATGCTGTTTGTTCGTGTTCCAAGTGGGAAATGACAACCATACATGCAGGATGCGTCAGTAAAGCAAGAGATGCGGAATAAATAAAATGTCCACAACCCAAATCTTACAGCTCAAAACTATGACAAATAATGTATTGATCATGACCAACGCAACTCTATTCAACGTGGAACTATTTCCACTAGTTTTGTTATTTTTGCCATGTCTTTGCGATTTTAATGCATTTTCTTCCTAAACATTTGCTGCTAGTGAATGTCTGTAATTGCTTTCCATTTCCAGTATTTACATGTATGTATTGATTCCAACTTGGGTGAAAAACGAATCGCGGCCCGCTGGAAGGATTACGCTGTACAAGTTTTTAAAGACCACTCCATTACTCCCTGCGCGACTTCGCAACCCAAGCAGCCCTTAATGATTCCCATACTTCTGCTGGTGTGTAGTTTGCTCGCGTCCCTCCGCCAGTGTGGGGCCTCAGCTGCTCCGGGGTCTTGGTCAGGTCAGCCAGTTTAGGGCGGATCGGGTTGTTCACACGGTGTCTGTTCGCCGTCGGGCCAGCGGCCTATCGTTTGACAAGAGAGGCCGCGCTCGGGCAGTGCTTAGGCCCTCGTGGTATGCTTTAATCACCGCGCGGGCCTCCAAGACACCTGAAAATAGCAAGCGTATGTGTCTAGTCAAGCTCGAGTGTGAGCGTGTTTGTATTTTCAACTCCAGGTGTCCCATTTCAACAGTTTCTTCAATCCGCAGCTGTAAAAGCGAGAAGAGTGCGCACAGGCTCAATTGTCTGGTTTCACATGGACTAAATGAAGTCTGGTTCGTGGCCTCGGATATTAATTTGAGAAGGAGTTTGTTTTTGTTTTAATGCGATCTCGTCCTATTCACTGCCAGAGAGCTGCGTCACTGTCATCTATTTAACTTGCTCCTTCCACTCAATATTATCCATGCAAAACTCTTTTCCTTCTGTGCATATAACATTAGTAAGAGCGCGATAATTTGGGTCCTTTTAACCTGGCTCATAGCAGCAACTCGGCAGCCTTAACAAGACCTCATTCAGAAGACGGATAAACATAAGCGGTCATTTACTGGGTCAAGATTAGTTTTAATCAGAAAGTAAATTCAGCAACAACAAAAAAGGGGCTCGTTTAATGTCAAATTTATATTATTAGCGACTTTTCAGAGATTCGTCAATTCGATTATGTTCCGATTGCGCCGATTGTCTCCAAACGCTGGGCCGGAACGCTGGGCCGGAACGCTGGGCCGGAACGCTGGGCCGGAACGCTGGGCCGGAACGCTGGGCCGGAACGCTGGGCCGGCGGGCCGGAACGCCATTTGATTCCCTATCAAATAGTGTGGCTCAAAATTTGGTTCAAGATCATCAGTAAATGGTCATATGACATAAAACTATCACCCCGATCTCTGGGCCCGATACTCTGAGTACTCCCTAAATGTCAAAGCTTCCTATTTGACGACAAAATACAACATTTTCGTTTCCTTTAATTACCATCCCTGTAAATGTGTCGCTTTCCAATGTCAGATACACAAGTCGCTGTTTCTACGTTTTCACACACCGACGACAAACTCCGCAGAGATCGTTTTTCTCTTGCAGCAGCCGGCTTCACCGGGGTAATAGTTCTCATTCCCAGCGCACGATCGCACAAGGATCTACTGCAGGCGACGCTTGAATACAGGAGATGGCTCAAAACAATGCTGTTGCTTAATTAGAGCACTTTTGTATTTGTTGTTGCAGAAAATCTAGTTTCAGGCCGTGGTTTTTATAAATATCTTAGGCTCAGATTGAAATGGGGCTCTGCAAATAATCAAATGTAAATAGAGATTCAGTAACGATCAGCTTGGGTCTTTAATCAGGAGTTCAGACTTGGAGGAAGAAATTGTAGTATATTTTGTGTTTAATCGACAATCATTAAAAGTCTGTATTGTTTATGTTCAGGAAATAATATATTGAAATACATGTGTATATTTAAAAAAAAAATTGAAATCAAGCAACAGATAAAATAAATCATGTATACTTTTTGGTCATTTCTCCTTGCCCTAGATGGAAAGAAATGAAAATATTCTTGGATTTATCTTTAAAATTCAAGGAAACGCGTATAAATAATAGAACGTTTCTTTAGGACATTTGTAGTGTCCAATTAGAACTCCTGCTTTGCCAACACTCCCCTAATTGGGCTCGATGCTAATTAGGCGTAATCCTCATATATGCGTTATTAGTATGCATAATAGATTTATTTTAAGATTTATAACCACTTTTCTCCGTGAGAGTACGAGGCATTTGAATAGTGTCTTGTATCCTTTCACTTGCTGGAATTTATCCGTCCTGATGCCAACCACATTTCTCTGCCTTCGTTAAAATGTCTGATTATAATCGTAGCCTTACTCTCTCCTCTCTCTTCCTTCTCTCCCTCCAATGTTTGTTTGATGTGGTATTCAAAGCGCCTGCAAATGTATTTTTTTTTTTTTATCTCGCGCGCACATTTCTTTTTCACTTGCTGCCCCTCTATGCAAATGCGGGAGAAGAATAGTAATGACTGTGGCCTTGTGGGACTTTGTGGATGAGCCGAGTTCAAATGGGGGCTGCACATCATAGCGCCTGTCACTCAAAACATGGAGGAGCGAGTGCCAGAAGAGTGGTCCTGTTTACGAGCGAGCGCGCGTGCGTCTGCGGGTTGTGTGTGCGTGCGCGTGCGTGGACGGATCCTTGTTTTCGATGCAGCCAAAAGTACATGTCACGGATCCATCTATCGTTTCCATTGTGAAATTTAACAGCGGGTTTCGAATATGAAAAATGAATTGAAATTGGTCGCGTGTGAAGACATTTGTTTGTTAAAAAAAAACGGCTTGTGTTTAAAGACGTGACCTAGTGATGGGTGGGTGTACAAGCTGATCGGGGTTTGACAAATCTGGCATAGAACGGTGTTTCTGCCACCTCTTTATCACAGCGAGAAGTGAGGAGCTATGATAATGTTTCACTGCTACAGTTCACCAGCAGTGACACTTTAAGAATGAGCTCTACATGACACGTGCCACAAATGTATGTGATATTTATAGAAAAGGGGATTAAGGACACTCGCGTGATCCGCATTGTCTACCGCCTTGATTTTCAACCAATGACACTGTATTGTGCCTTTTAGCAGGGTTCACAGAGCCACACACATGCAGTGGTTATTTACTCATTCAGAACTAAACCATTACTGAAGCCAAATTTAAGAACCAGACAGTAGCGTGGACATGATCTGCCTCATTATGTACCATATTCTTATTTGTGTCATTCATGTTTTAGTGGCAGGTGGCGGGCCGTTGTATCTTAAAAAAGCCAGGCATTTTAATTGAGTGCTGCCCAAGTCAATAAAGCCTTCTCATAAAATGTGTCCTTGGTATCGTCTTTATTTAAAGCAGGGGTCAACAGCCAGTCTACTGCCATGTCCCTGTTTTTTTACTTTGAAAATATAGTTAAATTAGTTAGTTAGTTAGTAATCTGGTCTTAAACCACAAACATGAGTTTTATGACCATAATTCTTTGAAACTAGAGTTGGGAGTTGTATTCTGCTTGCTCATTGTTACTAAAGCATGCATTCATTTGTTTATTGCACTTTGTTTTCTTTTGTTAATGCGAGATACCTGTTTATATTTGCTCATACGCTAAAACAGAATATTCAAATTGTGATTGATGATGGCAATAAGCTAAATAATAATTCACATTTGCACATGCAATTGTGAATCCACTTTTAGTTAACTATGTTTCCAGTCATTTGTGAGTGACCTATTTATTTTGACTTGATCTGAGCTTCCTTTTATATGGACTTAACCCTTTGAAGCTTGATTATTGTTACAACCCAAGCTTTGAAAAGCCGCCTCTCTCTTAAGCTCAGAGCATTTGAAAGTTGGCTGTGTGGCATCCTATCTTAATAAATAGTAGTTAATCATACATTTCTGTTTTCAAATGAAACTGCCATGACTTATGAGCTCATGCATGGAGTTATGCCCTACGTTTTCTTTCGCACAATCATTGTCAGATGTATTCGGGGAACTGTATGTATGCTTTGTTAGGGAGAATGCAGGATTTAAACTGTTTCCATGGAAAATATTACTCGCTACACGACCATATAACTCCTGTTTTATACGAGGCCTGCAGAACAGATGAGGATGTTGCCCGTGGCTCAGTTTTGCTCCAATCAAACCCAAGACATCTATTTAGTTTCAACAGATGTTTCATGTATTTCGACACAACCTCATCATTAGTGCAAGATCGCAAGTACGTTTATTTTGTTTAGAAGTCGACGCGGGATTTGGCCGCCGCGGTGATAATCTATAAATCCTCACGTTGGTCATGTTTGTGTGTGTGTGTTTAGGTTTGATGGAAACTTCAATACCAACGTGTCCAAAACCATCTGCTGTGACAGACTGTCTCCGAACGTCAACAGCCGAGCCTTCAACCCTGGACGCGATCTCAACTCAGGTTTGGAACTTTTTTATTTTTTTATTTTTATTTTTTCAATTCAATCCGCGTTTTCAAGGTCGGCTTTGATGCGAAGTCCACAGTTTTGCCGCGGGGATCATTTGCACGCTGAAATTCGAAAGTGCAAAAAGCCGACGCTGCCATGGAAACGAAGGCTTTAATAAGTGTTTCATCTGATGGCGTGCTGAAACCAAAAGAAAGAAATAATGAGCGTTTTGTGTCGAAAAAGGTGTAAGTCATAAGCCTGTCCCCGTCTTCACCTCTCTATTTTCAACATTCGAGTTTGAAAAGTTTTTTTTTTTTTTTTCTACTTTGAGATCAAACGGGCTCGGTTTGACTTTGAAGTTTTGTGAGGAAATTTCGCTCAGGTGCAACCGTTTAATCAAAACTTCGACTTCGATTTTTTTATTCATCTTTATCTCGTGTTCAAGTTGGGGATGTTGCAATATCAAATTTGTTGCAATTGTTAGAAAAAACATCAACATTTTACTATTATTAAGGATTTTTCGTCACAATGACCAAACAACAGGGACATTCTGTTATTGTGACACAAACGGCCAGATAAAAAAAAACACACCTCACATTAGGTTTACTTTTTAGGTTTTTGCATGTAAAATTCTTTCAATTATAGTTTATTCGCTTTTACGACTTCATTGTGAAATAATCTTATTGCGTCTCATTGTATTGTGTTCATTTCATCTGTCGCTCATTTTCCTTCTATAAACACCCCCATCTGTTTGAGCTATTGATTTGGTTAACTTTATTTTGGTTTTATTTATTTGGTATTTCTGCAGTTAATGTCTTTTGTCTCTTAAACCACCTCATCTGCATTCAATTATGGTCTTAAGATGCAGCAGAATCCTTTCTCCTGCTGTTGTCAGTGCTGATGCCATCACTGACAAGGCCGCGCACTCCTCTCCGTCAATAATCCAAATCAAACATAGTAGGCCACGATATTTCTGACAAGCATTTCAGTTGCAGAGTTCACATTATAAAGAGCGACTGATCGAAGACTAAACTTCTGCGTAAGCGGGTCGTGGGCTAAACTTAAGACAGTAGGTTTTGTATGCAGAGGAATGGCAGATTTACTACCGTATTTTCCGGGCTTTTAGCCGCTCCCCTATATAAGCCGCATTTGCTCTATTTAAAAAAAAAACGATAATAAAACAATACATAGGCCGCACCTTTTGTATAGGCCGCAGAACTCTTTCCTTGACTTTTGGCATCGCATGAGCTCGTCCCGCTGTCCCCCCTCCAGCGTGCTCTCCCCTCCAGCGTCTCACCGTACATTCATTGATGTTAAGCTTGCGTGCAGCCGCGCGGTTTCCTAGCAAGATCGATGGCCTTCAGCTTAAATCTTGCTTCGTACGAACTTCTTCGTTTGGGTTCCATAATGATGCGGCAAGAATTTGAAAATAATTTATAGTTGGTAATTTGTCGTCCGTGTTCTATTTGCTAGCTGAATAAAAAAGCAACATCTGCTTCTTTGCTTAACTTTTCTGTAGTTTTGATTCCAATTCCGGTTAGTTCCCCCCTTCGCCCCTAGCGGTGAAAGAAAAAAACCACAGAAAAGCCGCAGCCTCTAAATAAGCCGCATGGCTCAAAACATCTGACAAAAGTAGCGGCTTATAGCCCGCAAAATACGGTAATTGTAATAGTTTATATTCTTCATATTCTTCGTATTCTTCATCTTGCAGCCCAATAAACCCTTTGCATAAGTTCAGATCCACATCCGGTCTAAGTCAAATCATATGCAGCACAACACGGTAAAGACATTATTGAAAACTTGCTCTGTGCATCGATTGTTGGATAAAAAAAGCAGTGGCAAAAGGTCTCGAAACTATAAAGTGTCCACAAGCTCAAAAGATATATATTTTTATTCTTCGATAAAGTCGACAGACTTTGGACCAAACGGGATTCTTATTTTCATTTAGATGTGCCGCGATTTTGTTTCTCTCGATGTTTAGTTTTGCTCGTGTTCTTTCTAAATGTCAGTTTTCACTCTCTGGTCACGTTTTGTATTGTTCTGCGTTTTACATTCGTGACATTTAAAAACAAAAACCAAAAAAAACCATTTTAAAAAAGCATCTTTTTATCCTGGAAAGTGCCTCCTAAACGGCACACTCATTTGTAAAACAGCGGCACAAACTCACGAGTTACTTTCAAAACTCCAGCTAACTCTCCATGCCTTCTCCTTTCTGCTGTGTTTTTTTTAATTTACATCAATAAAATAAAATGTTGAATTAAATAATATGACACTCTTGGCCGACAAAGACGCCGACGACCGATTTAATAAAATAAGCGACTTACTGCAACAAGCTATGTATGGTAGATATTGAAACATTCTAATATTTCTCTGGATTGATTACGTTTGACATTGTCTTGGGCGTTTTAAATACTTGCACTTTTTATTGACTATTGGTTTTCCATGAGCCGTCAAACAAATACTGTCACACATGTACTAAGTGCTGCCTGAAACGTGCAAGTTGAAACCATTCATTTTAACTGTTCACAAATATGTCATCAATCCACCTGACGCCTACAGAATTATAACACGTTTGTTTATTCAGACCCCGCCTTATCCTATGCCGCCACTACTAGTCTTTTATCTGGACATTTTCCAACAGTTTGCTCTTCTCTCCTCACGCCATTTACAGCGACAGCCTTTCATGTCACACATCGCCATCTATTTTTTATTTTATTTTATTTGTTTCAGTTTACGTCAGTTCAAGTTCCCACTCCGCACCTTGTCGCGCACTCTCGCACCCCTTGACCCGCTCGCTCCCGGGACATTCACCCAAAAGAGTCCCATTTGTCTAAGGCCAGTCTAAACAAGCAGCCGAGGGAGTTTTTTCAGCGGGAGAGGATGATAAATGACGGCAGAGCAAGGAGTGGCAGTAATTTGTATCGAGACTTCATTGTCGGCCTGCAATCTTCTGCCCACTTTTCTGTCATTACCTGATGGAAGGGAGAAAGGTGCAGAACGTCGGTGGTGTGGAGGGGTACAAAAATGGATCATAATGCTCGGGAGAATGGTTCAAACCGTCTCGATGCAATTGCGATTGTTACTTTTACTGGCTTTAATGTCCTGGGATGCACAGTAAATTTACCGCACGAAAGCCGCCGGACAGTTCAGGCTCCGTTTTAGTCGTAGGATCTGGCAACCCAAAGCGAGGAGCCTGTTCTGCTTTCGGGAACCAAAACACAAAATGGAAACATGAACAACTGGTACATAATGTTATTGTAATTAAATTGGGGGGGAAATAATAATTAATTAATTAATTAATTATATATATATATATATATAATATATAATTATATATTATATATATATATATATATATATAATATAATAATTAATAATCTATATATATATATATATATATGATATGATATATATATATATATATATATATATATATATATATATATATATATAATATATAATATATATAATATATATATATTATTTACTATATATATTTATTTATTTATATATTTATATATATTATTATATATTATTATATATATTTATATAATTATATATATTTATATTTTATATATATATATATATATTATATATTTCTATATTTTAATATTATAATATATTAATATTATATATTTTATTTATATTATATATAATATATATTATAAGGTAAAAGAAAAAATATATATACTTTTGAACCAAAATAAAATAAATAACTTAAATAAAATAACTTAAATAAATTGGATTAAATTGATTAAATGTATTAATTTAAATAAATTAAAAATAAAATGAATACCTCTGACACAAAAACCCTATAAAGCGGCAGAATAACACGCATACTTTGTTAGTATGTATAATTACGTTTTGTTTTTTCTAAAACAGAGTCCAGATGACTACAACTGAATCTTTTTCTACAATTAGTTGAAGAGGTGTATTTATTTATTATTTATTTGATCCTCTACAACTCAAATCTTATTGTTCCACAAAAACACGGCAAACAATGACCCAACCAATAATATTGTTCAAGCTTTTATTGTATTTGTTGAACGATGAGTCATTTAAACATAGTAATTAATGTGACAAGCCTGAAATTAAATCTCAGCTGTTCATCGACATCCTGTCGAAGAACATCAAACCGAAAAGTCTGACGTAATGTTAAAAATGCCCCGAGGCTTGACAACTGGATCGCTAATATACCGATCGTAAATCATTTCTACATCATCCGACAAGGTTATTATTAACTAGAACTATTTCCCATAATGGTTCTACCTAATAACTCTAATGCCCACAGCAAAACAACAATAAATCATGACAATTCTACACTTAAGAATGCAATTTTCATCTGTGTTTATATTCATTAGAAATAAATATTCATTTAAAACATTTACACAGTACATCTGATCTCGCGCTGGTTTAAACTCTGTCTTCTCTAGAATATTTTATCACTAGTATTAAAAGAAGAATTATAGTTTGAAAGATCAGTATCATTCAATCAAACTTTATTTACACATTTTATTTATATGGCAAACACAAGGTACACATTTTCTTTTTGGTGATTACATATTACAGTAAAATCACCAATAGACTCCACATTATATTAGGGCTGTTAAAATGATCAAACCACAAATATTAAAACTATGATTGAAACATTTCAGGAGAAAAAAATAAAAAGTGACAGTTCCTCTAATATCAGAACTAGTAGTTGGCCATTAATTTGTGTTGAAAAATGTATTATCTTTTCACTTAAAAATAAGTGTTAATTGTCATCATGATGGGGCTTCAAATTCAATCACAATCGAATCAAAATTAATGGAAACAATTGGGAAATCGCAAGGACTGCCATTTCTGAAGTACCGTATTTCATTTAAAACAAATAAAAAATAATAATAAAAAGGATTTAAAAAAAATAATAATAATAAAAAATAAAAAAATAAGAATATATATACTGTTTTATTCTGCATCAAATCAGCCAAACCTGTAGTTTAGATTTGTACAGAAAATAGTTAAAACATAAACCGCAAATCCAATCGCAGTACTTGTCCGAATGTTGTTTTGCCAAATTGCGCCGTCCAAAATCATGGTATCGTCATTTTCCTTATTATCAAAATCAAGTTGGAAATGTTGGTATCGCAACAACACTGCTCTGTGAAGATGATCTCAACATTACTGGTAAAATAGACTATTGCTGCCTGAAACAACGTGTACAGAGCCCTTCTCCCAGTGTCAACACAAGTGAGTGTTTCCTGTTTATACTGGCCCCAGAGATGGATGGACTGACAGACCGGAGCTGATTTATAATGTACAAAAACCTACGAAGCAAAGGAAAGAGATTGGAAACACTGTTGACTATTTCAGCCACAGTTTTCCACTATCCGAGTGAAGAGAAAATCTTGGCTTGCAACACTCAAAGGTCAAAGCGCGCTTCATTAGAGCAGGTGATTAATGCGTGAGATTATGAAGCCAAGAACCACATTTTGGGATTGTTTGGATCCAGTTGTCATCAAGGGCTCGTAGTCGGGGCGTCTGTGAATAATTTCAGGCTAAAACTCGACTTCTAAAACTCGACTTGTGAACACTGAAATAAGGGCCTATTTTAGCCCTGCTTTAGACCAGTTTTATGTTACTTTGTGATTTTTGTAAAGCCAAATGTTTAACAAGGTTGTGAAAAGTTTGATATTCCACTGCATCACGTCATGTTTCTGTCTGTTCTTGTCTACAGCCGCAATTCCTGTTAAGTTATGTACCGTGATGAAACAAAACGTAAAAAAAGTGTTTTATGTTTGTTATTGTCGAATTGGGTGTTCTATGTTCCGGGAAGTACTTTGCATTAGCTTTTGGTATCGCTTTAGCGCCGGTAACTTTTGCACTGTGTAACTTTATATCGAGAACGCCTTCGAATTCACAAAATCTGTCTTCAAAAAATATAACCGCTTCTCCTTGGAGCTGTTTGTCACGGTTGCAGCTCGAAATAATGCAAAAAGAAATGCAGTTATTTAGACAGTTGCCGTTTCCCTTGGCAGAGTGATCTTAATTTATTCTGTTAGAGGTGTGAATGGGGAGGTCATTTACATATTTACTATGTGTCAGCCTAGTTACAAAGAAAAGTGTGTTCACAATTCGGTGCAGCCGGCCTCCTCTTATGAACCAGCTCAAGCGACAAAACAAGCTTCCATTCATAAACCATCATCCTAGCTGTGTGCCATACTGAAGTGATTAGGCACACGGTCGGGAATATACATCCAAGTTCACCCCAGAGTGGTTCTAAAAAGGTGTCTTGATTACATGACTGCTTACATTTCATGAGAACGCGCAAAACATTTCATTTATCAAACTTAATCCGTCCTTTCTCTCATGTCGTAAGCTTATTGTACATTCCCTCTCTTCTCTGTTTTATTCACAGTGTTGGCCGACAACTTGAAATCGAACCCAGGAATCAAGTGGCAGTATTTCAGTTCGGAGGAGGGCATCTTCACCGTGTTTCCCGCCCACAAGTTCCAGTGCAAAGGGACGTACGAGCACCGCAGCAGGTAAAAGGAAGGGGACCTGCAGGGGGCACACACGCGCACAGAACTCACACCAGGGCCACTCTCTCCTGGCTTTACTGCTCTGTTGTGAGGTATTCTGCCGTTCTCCACGTAGCCATGTCTCTTAACAATATAATGTACAGTATATAAACAATAGGTCAGGTGGAGGGTCCGACACCTGCTTGTCTTGTTCTAAGGAAAAGGCTTGATAATAGATCCCAATACAACAATAATGTTAAACAGGTTAACACAGAATAATAGGAGTTTATTTTATATCGTCATGTGGTCCAATACTAGTGCTGATATATCAAGACAATTCTATATCTATTAAAAAAATATCAAAATTTGTCCAATTTCATTTTTTGTCCCCCCCCAGTATCAATACTTGTTTAATTGAGTACTTAGTTTTTACATCAATCTGTGTATTGATACTTTTGACAACTCACTGCAAGAACTTATTAACCAATTTCCATGGTGGCGGACCCTACGCTGGAAAAGTGACACAGTGCACCTATTAAACGCAATAATCGAAACGCCCACTAGCGTGTACAGTATTCATTTGAAAAGAAAAGCAAACATGCATACATACTGTACATACATACATATATACTGTGCACACATACTGTACATATATACAAGCGTGGCACACTTCACACACCACACCGCCCTCGTGGCCCCGGCCCCAGCTGCAAAGGGGGAGGGGCTCAGGGGCCGGTCGGTGGCACGCCGCCTTCACACATTTGGACCACACATGTCCTGGGCAGGAATGTGCTGCTGTGCCACTAAACCCGCTGGCATTTCGCACCTTCAGTGTTGTGGGTTTTATACGGCCACTGCTGAAAGACATCTCTTCTTCTCCCTTTTTTTTTTTTGTTTTTTTTTTTTTAAATGTATCCTTTGTCTCCCCCTAACTGCCGGATCTTTTTTCTTTTGCATTGGCCGTGTGCGTCTTGGCTCGCTTCCCTCTTGGTCCAGTCAGTTGTTTGGCCTGGAGCCGTCAGGCAAACCGGGCCGCTCGGCTCGCTTGATGTTTGAATAAGTCTTTGTTAGTGCATCAGCGTGATTTGTTCTTAAGAGACGGACCACACGCAGACACTCCTGCTCTTCAACGATGATGTAAAGCATGAAACGTTAAGAATAAAAGACTATGCGTAACGCGATCAGAGAAAACGGGTGTTTGTAGATGTAAAACTGATGTAACGCACCTTCTTAAAGTGTACATGGTCATAAAAATGTCTCTAAATGTCACCAGGGTTGTCAAAAGTATCGAAAATCAGTTACTAATAGATACTCAAACTAGCATTGAGACTAGAAATGAATTTGAGGAATTATCAATACTTAAAAAAATCACAAAATAGAACCTGAAAAGTTTGAAAATAACCTTGAGCTTCATCAGAAATGGTATAAGATCACTTAGCAACAATAGTATCCGTTGTCAAAAAGCGGAGGTGTCTGGGGAGAGGGAGAGCTGCCTGTTTGACTGCTGCAGCTGTGACAATGCCCTCAGGCACATTTAGATTCATGAACAACATCTAGTCTCAGTTTCTAAACGACCCCTTCCCCTTCGTTTATTTGACGTATTCCCGTTTATTTTGACGTATTCCCGTTTATTTGACGTATTCCCGTTTATTTGACGTATTCCCGTTTATTTGACGTATTCCCGTTTATTTGACGTGCCGAGGAGGTCAACGTGGCGTTCCCGTGGCGGCTGCCGGTGCGTTTACCGTGCGAGTGTCTTTGCAGGCCGGTGTATGTCTCTGCGGTGCGTCCTCAGTCCAAACACATCGTGGTGATGGTGGATCACGGCGCCTCGGTCACCGACACACAGCTTCAGATCGCCAAAGACTCCGCCCTGGTCATCCTCAACTCCGTCGACGAGCATGACAAAGTAAGAGAGCGCAAAACAAAGCTCCAAAAGTTAGATCTTCTTTTGGCAGAAATGTGCTAAAATGTGGTGTAAATGTCTTAACTGTGGCCTACGTATTCCACAAAAAGTGAAGAGGCTGTAAAATGAACCACAAATGAGCAGAAATGTCACCCAGTCCGCCTCCTTTCATTAAGTTTAAACCCAAAATATCAAACTGTAATAATAATGTGAACGCTGTTTTAATGATATGCAACATTTGGATGTAGAGTATATTGTTTATAGTAAAATTCCTTAAAAACCTTCTATGAAAAAGTAAAAAACCTGATTTTTAAATAAGAGTATATTGTGATATTTCTGACATTTCACGTTTGTCTAATAATTACACCTCAACTAATACGTTTAAAGACATGTTTTTCTGTTGGATTGACATAACAATGTGTCTGACTATGGATATTGAGATACTTAAAGAAATAAAAATAAAATCAAGATTTTCATTTTTGTCAACATCGCCCACTCAGCAAGTTTCTTTTCAACTCTTTACAGCTTTTTGACAATTTTCTTATTATGAATTATACTCAATATTCTACATTTACACATCCAATTTCCAATGACCTTATAAACATGTCCCCCACCTCTAATGCTAAACGGCTTTTCAATAATCGACTCGTAATACTCGTGTCTTTTATTCATATTTTTCTTTTCAGATTTCCATTCTGTCGGTGGCAGACACAGTTCGTTCCTGTTCTCTGGACCAGTGCTACAAGTCGCTCCTGTCTCCAGCCACGAGTGAGACCAAGAGGAAGATGAGCACCTTCATCTCTAATATGAAGGCGTCGGACGGGTTCACGCAGCACGCCGCCGGGTTCCAGAAGGCCTTTCAGCTGCTCCGTAACACCACCAGCCTGACCAAGCACCCCACCAGTAAGAGCTGCCATGAGCAATACGCTTTAGCTTATAGTTATATCCAATTATGGAAGACGGGCAGAGCGGCAAGGCTAGTCACAGTCAAAGGGAAATTACAGTTTGAATGTTTTTTTAAAGTAATCATTTCCTTCACTTATTATGTCAACCCTGCGGTTTAGACTTCTACAAACATGTTCTGAAGTGAATGCGAGTCTGTTCATTTCATATTCCAACGTTCAACATGTGAATTCTACATTTCAAATTGCTAATTGAATCTTAATCGCAATCAATGAGTGTCAGAAAAAAAATGCAGTTCGATATTTTTCCTAAATTGTTGATAAGATGCGTTTAACTGAAATGGCCACATATCCAGATCATTTAATCAAAGGCAAACTTGTCTCATCGCAATGTTTTTGTCCGTTTTCCTGGCAGAATTTGAATAAATACACTTGATCCTTGCATGGATATTAAAATGAAGATTTGTTTCACAATGCACATGTTTAATGGGGCTGTTGACCTTTAGTCGTTTAACTTTAGTAGATTTATTCGTCAACGGTGTCTTGGACGATGACATTTGTCGATATTTGAAAGGATTTATATTCACAACTGCAGAAAGGAGTGAGTGAGTTATCTTGAGATTTGGAAGAGAATCTGAAAGTGAGTTTAATAAATATTTGTAATTGTGTGACCGCCTGTGATCTAATGCACTTTGGGTCAAAACATAGAGATATTTAATACGTTTTAGAGCTTTTACCAGCACGAAAGTTTAAACACAGAAGCATTAACGATTGAAAAAACAAATGCAAGAATCATGTGACTTGCAGAACATGTTTTGCATTCATAATCTTAAACTACAGGGTTTGCGGGATGTTTTCACAAAAAGACACTGGAGATTTTGTTCTATGAAAAAGGTATAAATCACTAAAACATTTTAGAAGCAGATTTTGCGAATTGCTAATTGTTCATATTGCTTACAACCCAGTATGAGATCGACAGACATAAACAGAACATGTTAAATTAATATCCTCACATTGCTTTCTCTCTGAAGTGTTCAATTCGGTGACGGCCACAGACATGGTGATCATCTACCTGTCGTCGGGCGTCACGTCGCGGGAGTCGTCGGAGCAGGAGAAGAGGGCGACGCTCAGTGTGGTCCGAGAGGAAAACCGGCTCCTCAACAACTCCGTCATGATCCTCACCTACGCACTCATGAACGGTGAGTGGCCGGAGAAGCCCAACTTCACTGGTGGTTTTCATGTCATGTTTCTAGAAGTGTAAAAAAATAAAAATAAGTCTAAAATTGAGGTGGAGGGAAAATGCAGGACCGGCTTTATGATTAATATCTCTGTAATTACCTATCCGCATGAAACAAAAACTACTGAGACAAAGGTGGTGGCATTATTCAATTACGAAAGGCCACAGAATTATTTAAATTTTTTTTATTTTTTTTAGGGAGAATATTAATCCGCAAACATAATAAAAAAAATTTTTTTATGATTATTATCATTATTAGTCGTATTATTATTATTATTATTATACATATAATTATGAATTAATATTAATTCTATTTTAATGTTTTATTTATTTATTATTACTATTAGTTTATTAAGACATTTATTTTTGTCATAAAGCATCTATAACAGAGGATTTCTGTCTGATCGTTCACATCTGTGCCAGTTTTGACAGGGAAAATGATGCAAAAAAGGACAAACTAAAGTAGAAAATGTTAAATTAAGCTTTCCAAATACAGCAGTTTCTCTAAAAGTCCAATTGATTTACTGGCACATGTCACCAGTTGTTTTTGAGATTTCTCTTGTGCATGTAAAAACGGCAAAATCACCAAAAATCTGATCTAATTATCGCGTTATCTGATTACTCTAGTTATCCGATTTGTTCTGGTGTTATAAATGCACAGAAAATAAGCAGCTTTGTACAGTTTTTGTGTATATTGCCATTTTTATTTGCGCAAACCATCAAACCAAAACAATTGAAAAGGCTGCACTTAATTTAATTTGTGTTATTTACATTGAACCAACAAAACTAAAACCTAAAATAATAAGAATAAATAAATTAATTAATTAATAATAATAATAATAATAATAATAATAATAATAATAATAATAATAATAATAATAATAATAATAATAGCAATAATAATAATAAAAAATAATGATTATGATGATGATGATGATAGCAATAATAATGATAATAATAATAATAATAATAATAATAATAATAATAATAGCAATAATAATGATAATAATAGCAATAATAATAATAAACCAACTTAAACAAACTTAATTAAGGACAAAATGTATCTTAAACACAGTTATTACAGTACATATAGAGCATCGAGAGTCATTATTGAACCTTTTTGTTAGCCATCATTTCTTGGACACAATGCGCACGGGGCTAGAGAGGTGCTCCAGCAAACCTCAAAGGCTTTTGTTTGTTGTGTGTTTCTGCACGCTGGCCTCAAGTGTGCATGCTTCCTCATTCCCTTTTATTATCCCGACCCAACCATCTGCCTCCCCAGCTCGCTCCCCGCCGCACGCGCTCGCCTCCACCGCGCTCGCTGCGTCCGCTGCTAATATAAATGATTTTTTGCATCGATAAATGGAAATGAGGTACATCTAAGGAGAGTGAGACTTCAAAGCGAGCACCTCGGTCCGTTTGTGACTGACAGAGGGACCCGGGTCTGCTTAGAAAGGCCCCATGATGAAAAGGATGCCGAAATCTGACGTCCATTTGAGTTTATTTGAATTGCATATCCAAAATAACATTTGTTTGGATGCAGACGCACAAGGGCCACAGTAATGGTGTCTCCAATTCCCCATTCTCCTGCCAAATGTCCTGATTGTTCAAAGAGGCCACCAGTCCCCAGTCTGCTGGGCTTTTAGGGATAGGACATGTTCATAATATTTGATCTAGATTTACCAAAGTTATGTTCATAGATAACAAAACAAGGATAACTTAAAATTAAAGGTGCACTATGTACCGTAACTTTTCCGGTGGGGGATCTGCAGTTCCACCTGATTGACTCTTTGATGATGTTAATTATTTGTCTGGAATATTCCTCAATATGGCGTTAAACTCTTATATTGCATTTATTTATTTATTCCGTTGCAGTTGTTTTTTTATTGCTAAAGAAAATGCATTCCAGGCAAAGCGATGACAAGCAGGTGGTGTACCCTCCTTCAGAAAAGTAACATGATGCACCTTTATAGGACACTTATTATGCAAAATAGACTTTTCTGAGCTTTTTGTTCCCTCATCAAAAATAGACCTGGAGTAGCATGTAGCTTCATTCACACTAGGTTGATAGATCCCAGAGAAAATGTTCTCTGCTCTGACCTCCAAAAACGCTCCGTTCTGAATCTCCTCTATAACTGACGTTTTTTTAGCGCCACCAAAAAATATCGGCGCTAAATATTAGTCAATTTTTCGATCTTTGACGTGCCTCAGAGACGTGCCTGCGGTTTTTTAAGTCCATAAATCCTCACTGGACCCGTTCTGTGCATTTTACCCGTCTAATCACAATCGGTACAACTGTGTGGCTTCCTTGCTTTTCCACGAGAACTTTCCAGTTGTTTTTGGTATGAGACTGTTGAAATTTGCTCTGCAGCCAAGAGATGGCGCCAAAACTCAATTAGTCCCGGGGGAAACCAAAGAGATTCAAATGTGTTTTGGTTTTTTTATAAACATTTTCTTTTTTGTAAAACATAAGATTCTAACCTGAAGCTGCTCAAGAGCATGTTTAAATGATAATAACAATATAAATAATGCATAATATTTGTCCTTTAAGTTAAAGCTACATTTAGCTTTAACTTAAATATCTGTGAATAGAAAAATAAATAAAAAATCACAGATTATTGTAAATTCTGATTTTTCAAAAGGCCATAAAACCTGAATATAGAAGCTTCAGTGACACTGGTTAAACATCACCACTGCATTGCATAATTCATATCAGTTCAGTATATTCTATTCTATTCAAATACAATCAGCTTTATTAACTATCATTCCAAAGTGTCTACACCTTATTCAGCCCCTGGCACCTCCATTGTTGCCTGTTTTGTGAGTTTGCTTTGGGCCGCTGGTCTCGACAGCAGATACGTTGTACACACACTGCATTTTATTGAAAGGTGCATTCATTGTTGACTTGTTGTAACACATGAACATTGAACATTTTACACACATTTTAGCGGCAAGACTTTTCTCTATTTCTTCTTTCTTTTTGAAATGAACAGAATCACAACAGAAATGTGGGTCAGCAGCAATAGGAAGTAAACGTGGGCATTTTAAGGTATCTGGAGTACATTTTACTGTAGCTCCTTTTTACTTTTTGAGAGCAGATGTCTGTTCTTTCTACTTCACTACATTTTTATATAAAACTTAAAAGTAAACGTTTGTATCCTTATGATTTTAGACCTGCTGTAATGGCGGAGGGGTTTACCTTTTTTTGCACATTCATGAAGACTTTTTGCCTACATCTTTGCGTTCCGAGTCCAGGCTTTGATCAAACAAATTTAGGCTATGTAAACTATCAGGAAAAGTATTTAAAATGGACCAATAATCAGGACAATTCTTTAAAAAGATCACAATTGGACGCATTAATAGATGTCAAGATCCGTGTGAATATGTTTACGTTTTCTCTTAAAGTACATTTTATTGGAATACTTAAATCGTGTTGTTTTTTAACTGTGAAATTGATTACTTCTTCCACCACTGGGAATAAGGTGGATAATGCTAATTTAAATGGTATCTACTGAGAAAATCCAGTAAACGCCACTGGTTTGTCGGCTAACCGGCTAACAAACGGACATGGCAGCGGTGTGCGCGGGATCATGTGACCGCGGGATCATGTGACCGCGGGATCATGTGACCGCGGGATCATGTGACCGCGGGATCATGTGACCGCGGGATCATGTGACCGCGGGATCATGTGACCGCGGGATCATGTGACCGCGGGATCATGTGACCGCGGGATCATGTGACCGCGGGATCATGTGACCGCGGGATCATGTGACCGTGGCCTGGCGCGTTGATCACGAAAGCAAAGCCTGGGCGTTAAACTGGGATTGTGCTGTAATCCACTCGATGATGGCACACTGGCAAACGGCAGCGGTGACGCACGCTCTTCTGCGCGGCCCCCCGACGCTGGCGAAATCGAACCCTCGCCGTGTTTGCGTCGCTGTGTTGTTTTCGTCTCGGCTTATTTTCTCCAAACCAATGATGGATTCAGTGATGTCGTGATCCCAGGGCTTGTCGCTTGACGGTTGGGAGCGGGATTGAGCAATGAAAGCCTTTTGGGTTCATTACGGGGTATCGCAAGTTGGAGCACGTATGACATATCTGAAAGGATGACCGCACAAGTGTTCAGTTACAGAGCCCTTTGTGCGGCCATAAAGACAGCTATTCCTCATTTAAACAGCCATACTTCTGTTTTATTCACATTTCTCTAAGTATATGTCTTAATTTATAACCATCTGCTCTATAGTGAATGATATCTAATGATAATCAACCGCTCCCTCTTGCCTTTTGTGCACTATTTATACTGTTTGTTTTTTTCAAGTTTGAATTGCAAAATGTATTTCAGGGACACATTACTGATAAAGAATATGTACAAAACCACCTTTAAAAAAAAAAAAAGTTAAATATTGCTCTTAGGTCTTGACTTTTTTTTTGTGTTTTACATTGATGACATTTTTTGGTTCATTTTGGTCTAGCTATGACATTACGCATAAAATAGTTTTTGTCTGTTTGCATTTGTATTAAAACAGAAATGCAGATTATTAAAACAGAGTGGGTTTATTATTAGGTGTGACGAGACACAATTTCCACGGGACACAAGGTCGGGTCCACGATAATAAGCCAAAATGAGATTTGGATATCATTTATTAGAATAAATGGTGCGTTTCGGCTCTCCGTTTCTGCCTCGCCATTTTGTATTACTTTAATTGCTTCGCTGTTGTCGTAGCACCGCACTACGGCTTCTCAAAATATGTAACTCACCAGAGCTTAACCTCTCTTTCTTTTCAAAGCTAAATGTAAACACGTAAAAAAGAATATCCCAAAAGCTACAAGTATTCGCAATGGTAATTTTCTCTTGCGAGATCTTGTGGCGAGAGATATTGTCCCATTCATGATTTTGAGTATGTTTTATAGTATTTATTTGAATGTCTTGGCCCTTCCCTCCTCTAGCGATGGGTTGCATGTATTGCCATTATAAACCCAAACAAGCTCCTTCATCCTCATTAAATCCCGTGTTTTTCTTTTCCAGAGGGAGTCACGGGACTGAAGGAGTTGGCCTTCCTGAGAGACCTGGCTGAGCAGAACTCTGTGAAATACGGCATGGACCGAACCTTTGACCGGGAGCGTTTTTTGGCAGCGTCGTCGTCGGGCTCGGTGGGCGGGTCCATGATGCCGGTGGTCAAGGGGAGCATGATGGTGCTTAATCAGCTCAGTAATCTGGAAACCACAGTGGGACGTTTCTACATCAACCTGCCCAACCGTATGATCGACCTGGCCCGCTTCAGCCTGCCCTACTCTGACCCGATGGGAGACGGTGAGCGACGTGTTCTTTATGGACCAAATTAAACACACTTATTTAGTCGTTAAACAGGGTTATGCTTTGTTGTCCGGACAAAATGTGCTGCTCCAGGGTAAATAGCTCTGTTATTAATGTAAAAGGTTCAAAGGAAGGGATGGACATTTTCTAAAAAAAAAGCTCTGGAGTCCGGAGCTATGCATTTTCAAATATAATATGATTTGACCTTTTCATTTATTATACTACATTATTTTGTAAAACTTAGTTGCATTAAAAAAATAAAATAAAATTAAATTAAATTAAATAAAATAAAATAAAATAAAATTAAATACAATTAAATACAATTAAATACAATTAAATACAATTAAATACAATTAAATAAAATTAAATAAAATTAAAGGAACATGAATTATCAAGGGTTTTAATAACATTTTATAAGAACTACACACAATATGCCTTAATAACCCATGAACAGTGACTTAATTTATTATGAACATATAGGCTTAGTAATTACTTATAATCTAACTCCTGACCCTTAATTAAGTAGTCACTAAGATGAAATCATATTTAATAAACTATTTGTTCATTACAAGTCCTTGTTCATGTGTTATTATGGTGTCGTTTTTTTCCTGTCTCTGTATCAGAAAAATGTATCACAATACATGACAAATACAGAGCTATAGTATACAGCTAAAGTATTTTTTCTGAAATGGTACAATTCTACGACAAAATCCCCCAAACACATTAAAAGTCTAAGAAATCCCTTTAAAGCGTATGCATATATTTATTTTCTTCAGGGTTTATTATGACCGTGAGCCGGCCCTGCTACTTTGGAAACCTGCTTCTGGGCGTGGTCGGGGTGGACGTGAACCTGGCCTACATTTTGGAAGATGTGACCTACTATCAAGACTCTCTGGCGTCATACACTTTCCTCATAGACAACAAAGGTGGGTCTGCTGCCACGCTAATATCGATTATGAGGATTGCTCTGTGTCATTGTGGGATTTAGACTGAGAAATGAAACTAGACTGTGGCCGCAACCTTAATTTTCTCTCATACAATCAATAAAAAATTGTCATATATTGCCTATATTTTACATTTAAGCAGTTTTTTAACACATTAACGCATTTGTTTTGCCAATGTATGTCGAGTCCGTGTTGTTTTTAGACTATGGAGGCAAATTTTAGACAATGAGGGGCCACCATGGATAACTTAACTTAAACATTTATGCCCCACAACATGGAGTAAAGTTGAAGTATTAATATAAACACTGACAACAACAGCAATACAAACAGCCTGAAAAAACAATAAATCCATATCGAACCATCCTTTGCTTAAACGGCCTCCAACTGTGTCAAAATCAGGTGCAAATACTAATCCACTTGTAGAGTTTTTTTATCTTTTGGTTTTTAACATTTGGTATACTTCGTCCCTCTAAAATCCTGAGTCAGAGTATTTAGATCTTTTTTACAGAGGTTTCGTGACACCCTCACATGCGTTTGCTTCACTTCTCACAAAAAACACATGCACACAACACCCGCCGCTTATAATTCAAGGTGGGCTGTTAAAAGACCACCAAGTTCTCGCACTTCTGCGGTTTTGGGCAGTCGACAAACTTTAACTTTAGAAGACAGTTATTTGAGTAGTTCCGACTTGTCAGAGATGATTCCATTTGTCAACTCGTCAGACTGTTATTTCGGTTGTACTTTGAGATGTTTGGATCTATTTTAAAACCAGATGAAAGTGAAAATATGCTGATTGGAAGCTTTTGGCATATTTTATTTCATCGTGGTGCTGTTTTTGTTATGGACGGTCTTTTGGGATGCGCTTTAGAGTCTGTATACTTCAGATAACGATGATCAAAATACAATAACAAGCTTCAAATAAATAATCAATTGGTCACAGTTTATCAGATACAATTTTGCACCCGGATATATAGTATTTAGCATATGTCTGTGTCTTTTGATAGGTATTTATATATTTTAAAATCAGGAAATCCTTTATTGTTGCAACATTAATAATAATTATAACTCTGTCTTAATTTGGATGAATACTATACTTTATTTCTGTCTTGATGGCGCTGCCACTAGTTCTTTTCACACGCACCATTGTCAGTTGCTGGGATTAGCCTGTGATCAAGAAATTCCAGTTTTTCAATCTAAATAAAGAGTAGTACATTCAATTATGGTATTATCCTCATTATTAAATACTTATTGAATAGACTTGAATACAGCACTGACGAAGGCGTTTAGGTTTCCTGTTTTGGTAAATACTCTTTTGTTCCATTGCTGAAAACATGGAATACCTCTTTCATATGCTAAAATTCCTTAAAACAATATCCTACAAGACATGTATTCATTTATTTCGATAACCAGAGACGCCTTGGCTTCTTGTGCAGGTCATTTATTTGGCTCTATGTGTTTTTGTTTCTAGGTTACACGTTGATGCATCCGTCCCTGGCTCGGCCGTACCTGATGACCGAGCCGCCGCTGCACACAGACATTATCCACTACGAGAATATCCCGGGATTCCCTGCAGTTCGACAGAATATTCTCAGGTAAAGAAGGAATTATTGGTGTCCGAGTAGTGCAACTAAAGCCCTTTTGCTATTCATTATTTAAAGTTTGTCTAAGTCGATGTCAAAGTTGTTGTAGACTTGAAGCGAGTGTTTTAAGTCTCATTTTAAACGTATTTTTATCTTCTGGCTTTTAACACCATTTAAGCTGCACCGTCGTCTGTGTCTTTTATTTTATTTTTGTAACTGTATTTTATCTTTTGAAGAGTTCAATTGAGGAAAACGGAACATTTGTATTTATTTATTGATTTATTTATATTCAAACAGATATAGTGAATTAAAATAATGTCGAGTGGATTTTATCAAAGAGGAATGGAATGGAGTGCTATTTTGATTTATAAAATACATTTGTCCTTTGAAAAAATTGGTATACAAAGAGTAAACCAATGACTTTTTTTAACGTCACTTATCTGTTTATGCCAATTAACTCTTCTTTTGTATTGTTCTGATCCATTTTCATAGTTTTTTGTACATTGCTCTTATTGGTTTTTACTGTTTCGTATTATTTTAAATGGAAAACGTAGAAACAAAAGTGAGAAATAGTTGTAATCCTATTTGTTTCATTGCTTCTACAGTATATTCATGTTTAATGGTTACAGTCTAGTTTATAAAATGTGCTCTATAAATGAAGTAAATGAATGGACATGGCAGTGTTTTGATAATTGTCTTGTTGTCCAGCCTTCCGTTGGGCAGTCAGATCATCGCCGTTCCCGCCAACTCCTCTCTGTCCTGGCACATGAACAGACTCCGGGACAACACAAAGAGCGCGTACAACGTCAGCTACGCCTGGAAACTGGTAAGTCCCATTCGGCACGTCTCACAAACAAATGATGTTTACTCCGACTAATTGTCTTTTGCGAGTTAAAACTTGCAAGAGAGTCTCGGGTTGTCTCCGGGTCCAACTGGAAAGCAGGTCTGTTTTACCCGTTCTGCTCTTCCTGCGAACGCTTTTTAGGCTTTCAGTCCGTCTCTGAACTTCCAGGAAAACGAATTAAAAAGTCAATTATACTAGTTTATCCCTTTTGTCTTTTGTCAACGTTTTCGTAGACTGTAACTGCAACCGCTGGGGGAGTTATAATTGTCGGCGTACAAACGGGTCCTGTCAGGGTTGATGCGGGAGGAAAGGGGGCGCTGGGGAGCAACTGCTGTGCAATGTCACCGACTGTGAACTCTGGCCTTGAAACTGATCAGCCCCACGTTTTAAGTTTTAAAGAATGACAGCGGCTTGACATTGACCATCTACCATATCGTGGGAGATTTGCACCGGGCCGTATCAAATCGCTGATGATATATTGTGACGTTTGTGATATTTTTGTAATTGCTGCAGCTAAAGCCAAGAGCAGCTTAAACACTGACACTGGAGGCTCTACTGCGGCAAAAAACTCTTAATAATGCCAGAAATAAGACTTAGACTTAACCCCAGTAATATTATAAACACCATGTTAAGCAGACTTCTGTCTTTTGTCATTACACTGCCATTAACCTTTAACCTTTACTTCATTAATTGATGATGGGAGAGAGTGACCACTGCACAAAGCCTTCTCCAGCTCGTCCCAAACACTCTCAATGGAGTTCAGATCTGTAGAAGGTTAGCTTCTGCTTCCCCGTAGAGGTTTTCTCTGCTCGATGCCAGTGATTTGACCCTTCTCAAACACACCGACATCTCATCCATGACCAAGGGATTCGTCTTTCCACGTGAGAATGGAATGAGAAGCCCACTCACTGCATCAGTTGGGTTGAAATACCGTGCCGCAGCTGAAAGATCATCACCCGTGCAGCAGTTGTCCAGTAGGAGGAGAGGACCTACTGTATTTGTTTAGTTAAACTTTTAGATAAGCCTGAATTTCTCCTTTTGCTTGATTGCACACTAAGGGATAAAGACACGTGGAATAAAGAAATACAAAAGAATCACGCTTTAAAACATGTATTCCAACTGTTTGAACCATTGCAAACATCTAATGCAGCAAAACACTGTAATTATGATTTCAATTAGTGCTGTATTCAGTTACAAAAATGCTGTAATCAAAAATAAACTTCCGATGGTATGATTACGTGCTCGTTCTGTCGCTCGACCCTAAATATTCTAATCTACGGTGACTTTCAAACTAAACTGTCCCAAAACTAGTTCAATATATTAGGCCTACACTTTCTCGATGTTGACGTTATTGTCGGTTATAATTGTGAGTGCGTTGTGTTGCGTTCGCTGCAGGTCCAGGACACGTCGTTCATCCTGTGCATCGTGTACGTTCAGCCCGAGATCCCGGTGAAGCAGCTGAAGAACCTGAACACCGCCCCGAGCTCAAAGCTGCTCTACCATCGCCTGGACCTCCTCGGACAGCCCAGCTCCTGCCTGCACTTCAAACAGCTCGCCACCGTCGGTAGGACAGCGCTTTTGAATCGGACGTATTGCACTGTTCAGACCGCTCTGTGTACGCTCGAAGTTAGGTTTGTGAGTTTACGAGACATTAGCGTACGTTTTACCTTGCATAAATATTATAGAGGTCTAGTGTACCGTACCTGTATCGTACCTGCCGTAATGAATAAGGTTTCAAATGGTCTTTCTTTATTTAAACTAGCCTTTTTTTGCACAGAAAAAGGGGCAGTCTGTGTGTAAGCATTACAATATTCACCTACAGTTTGCCTACAGTATACGACTCGTATCTGAAGTTATTATGTACTTTTTGCCGGGTTTACTCTGTGGCACTTTAGGTACTGGCGTCAGATGTAAAGTGCAATACAAATAAAATGTATTATTAGAATGTGTATAAATGTAACAAGTTTTTTTCATTGATCAATCTTGATTTTATATCATTTATTTTGTTTGTCTTTTTCAAAATAAACACAGATTGCTGTCAATGTTAACGTCCTGAATGTAAAAAATACAGACAAAACATTGAAAAAAAATGAATAAGATAATAAAATATATGTATTTATATAATAATAATAATAATAATAATAATAATAATAATAATAATAATAATAATAATAATAATAATAATAATGCATTAAAAAGACTGGAGCAAATCCTTCATGGTTAGAAATGACTGAATCTTGATTAAAATGTGAGTAGTAATGACTTTGCTAGTTTTGAGTGGAAAGAAGATCCGAGTTTCAATAACAAGTGTGTTGAGAATAATGTTAATGTGATTTTCTTTTTAATACTGTAAAGTTCGCACATATTCCCCACACCTCCTTCCGTACCATAACAACAAAGACCATGTCACCTAATTATTTCCTAACCAGCAGCGCTTCTCGTCCCTGTCCCTCCTCAGAGTCTCCCACTGTGATGTTGGCGGCGGGCAGTTTCTCCTCTCCGTACGAGCACCTGAGCCAGCCCGAGACCAAGCGCATGGTGGAGCACTACACGGCCTACCTGAGCGACAACACCAGACTCATCGCCAACCCGGGCCTCAAGGTACGCAGACCTGGCAAACCTGGCAACCCCCCGGCGCAGCTTACGGCAACAGCCCCGGGGGGAGACGTCATTAAGGCAGAGTTCTGTTTACTTGACAAACATGTGTCCTTGGCTCAGAAGTCACACACGGTAATATTAGTGTTTGCTGACATCGGAGTGCAGCGGTGGGATAATGTCACAAATGTATCGAGTATATAGTTAAAGGTGGGCAATATATAGAAATGTAGATAATATTGTGAATGTTGTACTAAAAAATGCCTCAGCTACTACGTTTAAAGACATGTTTTAACACATTTCTGTGAGATCTGGCAAAAAGGTATTTATTTGCCAACGAGGGATGTCTCTATATCAAATTTTAGTGTTACGATTATTGTGAAAAAACCATCACAATTTAACGATTATTCACGATTATTTAGACTGTGACCAAACAAAATTGAAACCTTTAATTTTCCTGCATTCTCTTTGTTCTAACATGTTACTGCTCCTCAAGTTTGTGACCGGCTTTACAAAAACTAACATAATAAAGTATTTTTTTTTCTGTATATTGAACAAAGAACACTTACTTTTGCTTTTAAAATTGCCACGATTATGATATGTTTGGTTCTCACGATTATATTGCGACCTGAATAATCACGATTATCGATGAACCTAATACTCTTGACATCCCTATTGCCAAAAGAGCTGAACATAAACTTGCTGCGTTTGACTTTTATGGTTCATTTTACAGTCTATTTATGTTTTGTTTGATACTCGAGCCTCAAACTTGACTTTTTGGCACGTTACTGCTGGATTGCCTTAGTCATTTTCCTTATTATTATTGCGTTTTTCTTTCAAAATAGCAACACATTTCGTTCTTAGCGAGCATGTTTTTTTTGTTTTTTTTTCTCCCGCATGTTTTGAATGACAACATCGCCACAGGGATCATTAATATAACGCTTTATTCATCTTTGTCCACATCATTCAGCCCTAAAGGAGCGAAACGCCGCTTTAAAATGCAAAGATGTTCGCGGAAACATCTGGCCCGCTCGCTTGCAGCATACCTTGGCCCCTCGCAGGAAAACTAATTATCACTCGGGCTAAATCAAGGTCTCTTTTAAGACGTGGACAATCCCGTGGCGTCTCGCTGGCAGTGTGTGTGCATTCCAGTCCCTCGGGGGTAGCGGGAGGTTAGAGCCCGTGTCCCAAAGCGCTCATTCCCAGGCCGCTCTTAAAGGCCCCCCCCCCCCCCCCCCCCCCCCCCCCCCCCCCCTCTCCGGCGACCTTCATCACCCTTTCAAAACTTGGGACGCTGCTTTTTTCAGATCCGAGGAGGTTCTTTTAAGTCGCACGCGTTCCTACGTTTTCGGTGTTCGGAGCGTTGTCCGGTCTTGACCATTTTTAAGCGAATACTGTGAGCGTTGCCGTTTTACATCAAACTAAACACTTTGGGATGCATAATCTCATCATCAAAGTTTGGTTAGTTCGGGGACAATAGCGGAAATAAAGCCTAGAATCCCAGATATCACACGCTTCACATATAAGAATAAATAAAATGAATTAAAGTGCATCGAAAAGCGTTCCTGTTCCATAAACTAAACGCATAACTGGAATCCAGTAAATCCAGTTGACTTAATTATACCTTTATACCTGGGTAATGCGAGTTAAGAGTACGGCTGCACAAAATATCGCAATCGAATCAAAAAACGCAGTTTGAGTTGGTGAAATGATCAAACTGCAACTGGCAACAAGTATTTAGGTAATAAAACGTCCATTGTAAACGAAAAAATATCCGAAAAAACAAAAAAAACAAAAATAAACCACATTCACATTTCGGTCTTGAACACAACAGACACGACGACGACAGGGAAACAAAACCCCACACATACGCAAAAAAACCCAAAACACAATTCTCTAAAGTTAATGCCTCTGGATGCGTTTCAAAACAGAATCTCACTTTTTAAATTCATGAATCACAAATGTAATCATAATCTTCTCGGAAAATGTAAATGTGTCAAACAAGTTAACGTCGGACCGTTGTATTGTATCGTACTGTGCGTGTTTGAACTCCAGTTAAACTTTTTCTACCTCCAACTTTCCACATGTTTGGTCCAGTTGTTCTCTAAACTTTGTCCGTCCCCCCCTCCCCCTCCCCCCCCCGTTTCTCTCCACTTCTCCGCAGTCCTCTGTCAGGAACGAGGTTATGGCGACCAGTCACGTCACGGATGAGTGGATGACACTAATGGAAATGAGTAGCCTCAACTGCTACATTGTGCGTCGTTACAATAGCAACGCCCAGTGGGGTGCTGCGGATTTACCCGGGATCCCTCATGGACAAAGCCTTCGACCCCACCCGCAGACAATGGTGAGCCTCCCTTTGGACAGAGGGGAGTGAACGGGGGGGAAAGGGGAGGGGAAGTGTGGCGGTGTGGTTTTGCAGCTTGTTTAAAATGGGAGAGCGGGTCTGGCACTTAAATACATACTGTACACGTATTGTTATTGCAGTACAAAATATCCGTAATGCTTAACCATGATCCATGATCTTTCAGCTAATTAAAAACTTGTGTTAGTCCTGGACACTATTTCATTATCTTGTTAATAAAGGGGTTAATAAAGGGGTGTATTTGGACTCTCTGGGTGAAAATGTAATGTTAATAGTGCTAAGGCAGCTAACTGATTAAGCTCGCAGTTATCATTTAGGTTGTGAAAGACCTGAGCGTTTGAAATATTTGCAGAATTTCACCCTGACGACGCTTGATTTAATTCCTGCCGTGACTTGTTAAAATAAGGATTATTAAATGACAAAATGATTACCTCGACAATCTGTTCATACGCGATTAATCCATTCACTTGCCTTTAAAATGTACTTTACGCAACGTTGGGGGGGGGGGGGGAATCCACCACACTGACTATTGCTGTGCCTGAAATGTTCCACAGTGTAGCATTACAGTTCGTTGTTTTGCATGCCCCCCTTTTTTTTTTTTTAGGTTTTTAAGGGTGTTTTATTGCTCGAAATACCTTGAAAAAAACTTTCATTTTAGCGGAAAAACGGCTTGCCTCTCCACAGATCTGACCAAGATAGATGCATTTAAAGAACACATTCATATAGGCATAGCGATAACATTACCATGGAGACGAGCAGGGGACGGGCCCCTACTCTAGAAAGGTTACACCGTGCACCTTTTTATAATTCATTTTCTTTTCCTTTTCTGGTGAAGTTCTGCTTTTGCTCCGCTTAAATGTACTTAAAAATACCACATCCAAGAGTACTTTCACCACACTGATCTGGTACGTTCTGCGGCCCAGGTACCAGCATGCTGTGGCCAACCCGGGCCTCATCACGTTCACGGGCCCCTACCTGGATGTGGGCGGAGCTGGTTACGTGGTCACGATCAGCCCACACCATCCACGCCTCCAGGTGAGTCCTCGTCTCCGATGGGTTTCGCGCTTCGATGAAACTGATTCGAAGCGAGCGTGCTCAGACACAACAAACGAACTGAGCAAACGCATCTGATCCACGCAGAATGTGTAACAACAAATAAACCGTTTGACTTTACAAAAAAAAAAAAGTACATTCGACGACTGAAGAGCGCTGTAATTGTAATAATCATTTCCCACTTAACTTATATCTTGTCCCGCTCTCATTTTGCGTATTTTTGAGTGGTGTTTGCGATATCTATTCCTTCCGCATTTCATCCTTTTCTTTCCCACAGTAATCAGATGGCTCCTGGTTATGCCGTCGCCGTGATGGGCATCGACTTCACCCTGCGCTACTTCTACAAGGTGCTGCTGGACCTACTGCCCGTCTGCAACCAGGACAAGGGCAACAAAATCAGGTCTTTGATTACTCCATTATTGACTGAAGTTGTGGAGGGGAAAAAGTAGTGTGTTTATATAGAATTTTGTAAAATACTATATGTTGTTCAGAGCTTGTAGTAACAAATTCCCCAAACAGTGTCTTTTTGCTCACGTTTTAGTTTACTTTTCGTAGTCTTTTTGAATTTTTACAGGACTATTCCACATCTGAACAGGTCTAATAGAACTACATAATAAGTACAGTAGTTGTAGGCAAGAAACTACCCAAAGTTGAGCAGGAATGTGCATAAAATAGCCAAGCTAAACTACAAACTAAAGGGAAAATGGAGGGAACGTAGAATACAAATGAAGCCGATTACCACGGCGTTCAGCTGCTGTTGTGGCCTCGTTACCGCTTCAGACCTTCCAAGACTTTCTTTAGTTTCTGGGTCTATTTTTTTTCTTCCACATTTTTCCCTCCGTGCCCCTTCTCCCAGTCCTCCCACCTCCGCCTCTTTCTCTGTGCTTCCTCTTTTCTCTCACTCGGTGTTCAGAGGGCATAAAAAACAGGATTATTTTGAAGGGGAGCTGGGCCGAGGGGCTGGTCTTGTCCCAACAACAGGCAAGAGTACTTAAACAGGGAAATATAGCAGTTTGTGGTCGTTCAAGTTCTCTATTTTTGTATGTATTGTGAAGGTGCTTTATAATGGAGGACAGAGGTTACCTAGTGGCACATCCAACCCTCATTGACCCCAAAGGCCACGCTCCTGCAGAACAACAACACATCACACACAAGGTAAAATAACATGCATAGAATCAGTCATTTATCAGACATTTTGTGACAGAATATTCATATTATCGTTCTTATATTTGTGGTTTCGTGTCTGCAGGAGCCGCTGGTGGCTAATGACATCCTCAACCATCCAAACTTTGTCAAGAAGAACCTGTGCAATAGCTTCAGTGACCGCACGGTGCAGCGATTCTACAAGTTCAACACCAGTATTGTGGTGAGTTCATCCCAAACGTTATGAGCAGACGGACACTGCCATCGTGTGGTGAGCTGGAGAGTTACAACTCAAGTGAACGATACGTGTGAAATATTGAGAAATGCAGATAATTATGTAGAATCTCCATCAATACTTACTTTTTTTTAGTGGAATGCAAAAAACAGGGAAGGCTGTAGACAATTATGGATTATATGATGTAATGAGAATTATGTACATTACTGCTCTAGAAGTTTCCACGTTACGCTCATCTACCTTGTTTGTTTTTAATTACGGATGGTTTTGTTGCTCATAATACCTTGAAAAACATACATCCTTACTCTGAATGAGTTTACCTCTCTATAAAACAAATTTTGAAGTGAGATAGTGAGAGAAATGGGGGGGGGAAATGCATGCCACTTAAACAATATTTTAACAATAATCAGGATTATCACAAAAAAATAAAATCTAAATGTGAAATATTATTAAAAACATGAGCTGCAATGAATAAATAGCAGATTAGAACTCTTTAGTAGTTTATGTGTGAATATAATGAGTCATTCAAGTGATTTATTCAACCCTATACAGCTCAAATCTGTATAAAAATGTATAAATACTGACCCCCATCATTTATTGAACAACTCACTATAGTAATTATTGAGACAGGTCTATCACTCTACAGATCAGGCTACAGATAGATACAGAAAAGCTACATAGTACACCTTTATTTTGTCTTTTCAAGCGACACATGACGTCATCTTCTCGGTTGATTCATTTCTGGTGCTCTCCTCTCAGGGGGACCTCACTAACTTGGTCCACGGAAGCCACTGTTCCAAGTACCGCCTTACGAGGATCCCGGGAACCAACGCCTTCGCCGGGATCGTCAACGAGACCTGCGACTCCCTGGCGTTCTGCGCTTGTAGCACCGTGGACCGCCTCTGCCTAAACTGCCACAGGTTTGGGTTTTTCACGCATTTCTCTAACACTCAGACATTTAACGACACGGCTTTTAAGAGGAGGCGTGATTGTATTGTCATTTAACTGTGGGTCTGATTTGGATTGTTGTGCTTTTTTAGAATGGAGCAGAACGAGTGCGAATGTCCGTGTGAGTGCCCCCTGGAGGTCAATGAATGTACGGGAAACCTCACCAACGCTGAAAACAGGTTTGTGATCACACTGTGTGGCTGTCGCATACTTTTTATATTAAATGCATACTTTTGGCACTGGTGTTTTTAAAATGGTCAGAATAATACATTCATAAATTCTGCTGCCACTTTTCCTTTTTGTTTTATTATTATTTTTTTTTTATTTAAACTGATAAACAGAACAAAACACGAAACAAAACAGCCAGAGAGTGAAAATCCAAAGAACACAAGTAGACATCAACTCCAAAAAACTACTTTCATTAAGGTCAACTACAGTTCGTGGAATTGCTTTTAAAATATATTTTCAAAGTTCTACATTTAGATTTAAAAAGCCTGAAAATGTTAAATGATTATTTTTAAACGAAACATAGCTGTTTTTACACACGGACACTTTATTTTATTATTTGAATCCATTAAGAGGAGAAATCGCAAGTATATTTTACATTACAGTTAAATGTTTTAAATAAAACTATACTTCCTGTAATAGTGTTCAGACTTCATTTTCCTCCTACTTGAGTAATACTAATACTTTTTGATGTCGTTTCGGTTACTCTTTTCCATTATGAACACGTTTGTTCTGTTAAAAGCTTTATGTGTCAGTATTACATGTTTAAATATTTGCGTTACTTGCACAAATCCTTCCAATATGATAGTGTTTTCTAATTTTAGTGATTTATTCTTTGAACACACTTGATTTTTAATGTGTTGACTTCCCAATAACATGAACATAACATAAAAAAAATCAGATGTTACGTCTCTCTTTTTACTTGTATTCATTTGAAGCGACAGTACTCTTACTTTAGTACACAATATTTTGGTGTACTACTCATCTCTGCTTCTAATATACAATAAATACATATAAAGTATTCTATAGCGTTGGAAAAGTTTGAGACTCCACACTGGCTGCTTTCTTCTTTTTTCTTTTTTTTTTACTTTGAAAAGCCAGAATAAATCGATTTTTGAAGTAGATTTTTTATTTTTTTGTGTGTCAGCTTCCCCAAATTGTAAACATTTGTTGTCAATTCCTCGGCTCCCCTCACTTTTATGTTCACTTCCTCCCCGTCTTTGTCTGTATTGTTTTCACTGCTCTTTCTTCGCCCGCTGCTTCTCTTGTCTAACCCACCTCCTTTCATCAGCCATCACCCGCCTTTGACAGCGCATCAAGTTTTCAAAATGCCAATTCCTCCTTTATAGCACAAAGACATGCAATTATATCCTACAGTGTCAGATAATTCCCTATGTTTTCTGTCACGCCGCAAAGATGTCTGTCCTTCGCATAAATTGACTGGCCTTAGACGCACCTTTCTATTTAAAGTTTCCTTTTCTTGTTGAACTTTCTTTTCACCTCTTCGTTTGTTTGTTTTCTGTTTGCGTGTTGTTCAGGAATCCGAGCTGCGAAGTGCTCCAGGAGCCGCTCAGTCTGAACGTGATCGATCCCAGTTTGCACGACACGCTACCTCAGTGTATCAACACGCGATGCAGCCAAAGATTCACCAGCAGGTACAGTACATTTAGAACAAATGGACATTAAAGTGCCTATGACAGGTTTTTACCAGTTTCTAATTTGGACTTTATTTGAGAAAACATAAAAAAATCTGTAGAAAATGACAGGAAGTGACATCACACTAGGGATACTCATGCCAGTCAAAGTTTATGCAGAATTTACACAGAGAAACAACTTTTTTGACCCTCTAAACATTAATCAACAAAATAATTGTGCTCAAATATATTTTTATTTGTCAAATGTAAAAAGAAATTAAATTGAACTGAAATGACTCATTGTTTCTGGCTACAATTTTCTTGATGATTTATTTTTAGTTCTTATTGTGACATCCCTAATACTTACAACAAGACATTATTTGGTGTTTTGAGTATAAACTGGAACTACTCATGTATTATTTCTATTATTAAGCTTTATTTAAACAGGGAGAAACAGTTGAGAATTACTTCCACGGCGAAAAGTCTTATAATACATACATTAAATAGTTTTATAAGACTTTAGATATGTAAACGTTACACAGTGCCATGTAGTGGTGGTTAAAGTCACTGCAGTCGAATTGCAATAATGTTGATGGTCGTTAACTGGACTTTACAGTCTCTAAAACACATTATTATAATGAATAGATAATGAAGACAGCGGGATTATGAAATATTTTTGTCACAACATTTCAAATTTTGTCGGTTGTTTTTGTTTTTTAAATCTCAGTGTACAATAGAAATAATTCTTTGACTAGTCAAATAAACTAAAAAAAAGAATCGACTTCTAAATCTCCAGTATCCCATCCTTTTTTGTACTTTGTTCTTTTGATACATGTTTAAATCGCTCCCCAAACTGATCGAGTCTCTTTTCCAGTGATTGTTTCGGCGTGCTGGACTGTGAGTGGTGCATGGTGGACAGTGACGGGAAGACGCACTTGGACAAACCCTACTGCGCCCTGCAGAAGGAGTGTTTCGGAGGGATCGTAGGCGCCAAGAGCCCCTACGTGGATAATCTGGGGCTGTTAGGTCAGTGACATACCGGAGGTTACCAGACAGTGGCGCTGATCAGTTTTTACTTTGTGTTCATCTGTCTGATTTTAGAAAGTGATAATCATCAGCTGCTTTTTCTGTTTTTTGGAACTTGGCAAAATACAATGCACTTAAAGGAAAGGTGCATGATGTATCTTTTCTAGTGCCTCTTTGGATTGGTTTACCTGGAATGTTCCGCAGTTTGGCATTAAACATGTCCACCCTGTACTTATTTTATTACTGTGTTTTTATGGCTCAAAAATATCTCGTAAATCATGAGTTCTTTCACATCTAACCTTAGATTGCCCCATTGGAGTCGCCTGTTCTTCTCCATAGAGGTAGATACGTTTAATGCCTTACAGTGGAACTTTCCAGCCAAAGCAATAATATCTCCATGGAAACAAGGTGGCAGACCCATGACATTGTGCACTTTAAGTCAAATGTTTTGCCCAGTTAATGAATTGATGTTAAAATATTTTCTGTGATGTCAGTGAGTAAAATGTTTGTTTACCCCGTGTGCAGAAGAAGACGTGGCCTCTCTGAACATGATCAAGAGCGCTCCTGTCGGGCCTGTGGCGGGGGGCATTATGGGATGCATCATGGTGCTGGTCCTGGCTGTTTACGCCTACAGACACCAGATCCACAGACGCTCGCACCAGCACATGTCGCCCTTAGCAGCACAAGGTAGGGCTGTGTGCTCCTTTAAAGACATATTATTGTGTTTCTGGTACTTAGTCATATAATCTATGACACAGGTACAATTTGTACGCTTTAAATCCTAATTTTGGTTTAAAATGACTCGGTGATAAAAACGGGTCCATTGTATTTATCTGCGTCAGCGTAAACGTCATCACGACTCATCCGAATGAGTTGGTTAAACTCAGATGTGGAACAGTGACGGAGTTACCAGAACCTCTGCTCGAGGTTCTTCTGAGAACGCACGGCCTTCAGTCAACACGCGCTGTCAGTCAAAGGCACAGATTTAGAACAGCATCAGCCGCTCTCACATTAAACACATTAAAGACAAACCTCAAAGTCTGGCTCAAGGGGAACCAGGTCTGTGTGTGTACAGTGTGTGATGTGTCGTTTCTGGGACTGCAGATGGAAAGTCATTCTGGCATGATTATTCAGTAATATGCACTGTCCCTTTTTTAAATAAATAAATCTAAAAAAACCAGCAAATAAAATACAAATACAGTGCTTCCGGGCTATAATGCCTACTGACGGCTGCAGTTCACAGTACAACATTTGGCCAAAAGGGCTACTAAACACTGTTGAACTTAACGTTTATCTCTGTTTTTTTGGATGTTTACATGTTTCATTTGTTTTAATTAAAAAACAAAAAAGAAGAGTGAAGTACAGAGCGCTGTGCGTGTATGGAGAAGGTGGAGGGCAATGGCACCGTGATCACATTACAGTAAAGAAAACTCAAACATGCATGAATCAATTAAAATACAGCTTTGAGTGAGTTAATGATGAGGAGTAAACATTCTGAAACATGCTGTCATTATGTCTTCATTAATAAAAATGTGCCCAGTAGGTGTCTTGTCTTTTAATCTTCTGTAAAGTGCCCTTGAGTGTAGTAGTATTAGTATTATTATTAGCTGTAGTGCCATGATGATAAATGATGTGCGCAGACCGCTCAAGAGCAGACACTTCATCATATGCCCCGCCCCCTTACAGCCTGTAAACAATGACATTTAGATTTAAGTAATGAATAAAACAAATTCTGTTTAATGGCTGATTAATGAGCTCTAAAGGAGAAGCTGGCGAAAGAGGTGAGATCAGAGCAGCTGCTGCAGATTTGTGGTGAGATCAGAGCAGCTGCTGCACGATTTGTGTAATTACTCAGCATTATTGACAAAAACATCAAACAAGATTATAGCCCCATTAAAAGTCTTCGCCAAGTCGCTCTCAGATGGAGGTTGGTAAACAAAGTGAAATGGATGGAAAGAAGTGTGACTGTCAGAGCGAGGGCAGAGGAGGGGCTCATAAAGTCGCTCCACCATGAACAGTGCAAATGTGTGAGCGCGATTCAGTTTGGGTTTTTGTTGATATTCTCTTTCCAATCTTCTATTTAAAGCATTTTTCTTTCCTTGATTCCCAGAAATGTCCGTAAGAATGTCCAACCTTGATAATGAGCGCGACGAGAGGGACGAGGACAGCCACGAGGACCGCGGCATTAGTACGTCCCCAGATGTTTTTACTGCACTGACAAACCTGTGACGCACAATGCACTGTCATTAACTGTGTTTCTGTGGGTGTTCAGTCAGTAACACCAGGTTCATCGCTGCTGTCATCGAGCGGCACACGCACACGCCAGAGCGCCGCCGGAGATACTGGGGCCGCTCCGGGACAGAGAGCGACACGGTAAGACTGAACACGCTCTGAACACGCTCTGACTCTGAACAGCTCGACTGAACACGCGGTCTGAACAAGACGCTCTGAACACGCTCTGAACTCTGAACACGCTCTGAACTCTGAACACGCTCTGAACTCTGAACACGCTCTGAACTCTGAACACGCTCTGAACACTGAGCACGCTCTGAACACGCTCTGAACTCTGAACACAAACACGCCTTAACGCTTGAACACTCCGCTGAACACGCTCTGAACTCTGAACACGCTCTGAACAGCTGAACACGCTCTGAACGCTGAACACACTGCTGAACACGCTCTCTGAACACTGCTGAACACGCTCTGAAACTGAACACGCTGAACACTGAACACTGAACACGCTGAACACGCTCTAAGACGCTCAGAACACGCTCTGAACACTGAACACGCTGAACACTGAACTGAACAGGCTCATATAGACGCCTCAGAACACGCTCATAAGACGCTCAGAACACGCTCTGAACACTGAACACGCTCTGAACACTGAACACGCTCTGAACACTGAACACGCTCTGAACACTGAACACGCTCTGAACACGCTCATAAGACGCTCAGACACGCTCTGAAATCTGAAACGCTCAAAGACGCTCAGAAAACACGCTCATAATACGCTCAGAAACGCTCATGACGCTCAGAACACGCTCTGAAACACGCTCATAAGACGCTCAGAACACGCTCTGAACACGCTCTGAGCACGCTGTGAACATTGAACACTGAACACGCTCTGAGCACTGAGCACGCTCTGAGCACTGAGCACTGAACACTGAGCACGCTCTGAGCACTGAGCACGCTCTGAAGCACTGTACACGCGAACTCTGAGCACCTCTGAGCACTGAGGCACGCTCTGAACACTGAGCACGCTCTGAGCACTGCACGCTCTGAGCACTGAGCACGCTCTGAGCACTGAGCACGCTCTGAGCACTGAGCACCTGAGCACGCTCTGAGCACTGAGCACGCTCTGAGCACTGAACACGCTCTGAACACTGAACACCCGCTCCTGAACACTGAACACGCTCATAAGACGCTCATAAGACGCTCATAACACGCTCTGAGCACGCTCATAAACACGCTCTGAACACGCTCATAGACGCTCATAACACGCTCATAACACGCTCATAACACGCTCTGAGCACGCTCATAACACGCTCATAACACGCTCTAACATACACGCTCATAACGCTCTGAGCACGCTCATAACACGCTCTGAACACGCTACTTTTTACTTGCATAAACTTAGATACGTTCTATTGAGTAACTTGATTACACAATTTCACTTCTTTGTGTAGTTTTCAGACACAGTACTTTTTACTCCTACAGTCAAATAGTACTCTGACATTAGTAAAAGTATACTCTTCTCCCAATCTACAAATGACAGAAGCTTTATGTTGACATGTTGGTATGAAATGATAGGAACATTTGGGTCTCCTTCACCACTGACTATTTAACATTGTTTTGAATGTTTTCCTCTTCTAATGACATCAACTTCACGTTACAAATCCAGACTATTACTCTTACAGTTACTCTTACAGTTACTTTGAGTAGTACGCTTCCCTACTTTTTTACTCTGGTCATTTCATGGACCACTACTTTGTTAGTAGTGGTCTTAGTACTTTGCACTACTTTCTTCTACTTGAGAGGTATTATTTTGAAGTAAAGCTACTATTAAGTACACGGTGGGCTGCTCCTCCTCGGACTAATTATGCGTTATGTTTTTCGCCTGCTGCGTGTTTCTTCTGGCTCTGACTCGAGTCCTTCATTTACCAAGCTCATTATATTTCGTGTCGTCTTTGGAGCACTTGACAAGCTCCAACTCTACTTTTCTTTTACTAAATACACCGTAAAGATAACGAGTGTCTGGCATATACTTCTTTCCGGTGTATGTTCGCCAAATGATGAGACGCAAAGGCCATTTATGACTGTTTCTCTGTCGGAAGCGCAGGGCAGCTCAGAGCAATCTATTCTTGTCCTTCTCCTTTTACCACCGGCAAAGCTGTGCCCTTGCCAACACTGGGCAGGTAAAATGAAATGCCTCTGCGTACTTGAACATCGACGCTCGCCTTCTATTTATTTCCTACACTGGCTTAAGGCTGCCGGAGATGCTGGAGTTTTTTTGGTTAGATATCAGTTTTATATTTTTTTTCAATCCGAAAGCTGCTGGCTGCACAATCCAATCCCACCCTAAGCTCTGAGTTTTGGCAGTGCCGCAGTTACTGGCTCGTTCCTTTTTTCTTTTTTTTATTATATCACAGCTCAGAGTCTTGTTGTTTTTTTTCCTTCTTGTTCCCGGCGCTGGGGGCGTTGCTCGTGTTCGCAGTGCCACTTGTAGAAGTTGAAAGCCCGACAGCAGGTGACGGCGGACGGACGTTTGCACCCACGTTGGGCTCCCCCGCCTACACGCCGGTACACTTTTCGCTGCCAGGCACTCGGCGTTTTTCGTTACTTGTTGCATAAGTGGTGATGGCGGATGGACACGGGGATACGTTCGGAGGAGATGAGACGCGAGTGGGCGGGAAGCGAAAGACGAGTACAGGCTCGTACTCGGCCGGATGTTGGACACTGTGGAAATGACAGAGGGGATACTGCTGCGCCACGAAGAAAAGAGGACGTGGACTTATCTATGTTTTTGTGTGAGATGTTTAATTGATAATGTTGCTTTTGTTTGGAGATGAAATATTGAGGATAAAGTTCAGTAAATGCTGCAAAAAAGGGCTGATTACAATGCATCCGGAATGTGCTGTATTGTGCAAATGAACCACAAAAGGGCAGAAATATCACTTTATATTCACAAGACGCTTCTATCTCTGTTTTAGGTAACTTTAAATAGTTTCTAATATATATGTGCAATTGCGATATGACACATTTTGTAATATATGTCTCAATCTCTCTCTGCAGTTCATTCACTTTTTTGGTATGATCCTTGAAACCTTAATCTGCATTTAAAGGTCTGTTATTACATTCCCCCCCAATTTTTTTTTTATAAAATAACAAACATAAAACATGACCAAAGAGAGACAAACAAAATAACAAAACAAGCAGACATCAACCACACGGCAATGAAATAAAAATCACGGCGCATACAAACCAAAAACGAGAGTCCCATTCTTCGTCAGTCAAACCAAAATGACTCTCTCTTTCCCAATAATCGCCAACGTAATCTATAGAGTGGCTGCCCAAATCATTCATACATTTGTATCATTTAGATACCATTTCCCTTGATAGCTCCGATCAACAAGCTCCAACTCCAAATATTTCAATCACTACTGCAAATACCTATAAAAATCCTGTTCCACCAAGAAGATTCTTTCATTACAGGTCTGTTTTAGCACAGTTCTGAAGCGTTGCCATTATATCATCTGAAAGTGGAGACTATTTATTTAGCCCCCCCACCTCTGTGTTCGATTATTAAGTTTCCATGCACTAAAGTAGGTATATAATGTCCATTGTTCTGCTCACGCGACTGTTCCCACAAGGTTATTTTACTTTCATTTGAGGATATTTAATTAGAATTATGAATGGCAGGACTTTCTCTTTCTGAACAGGTTAAAAAGGGATTCACATTTTTACATAGAAACCAGGAAGTGGAACCAGAAATGTTTGCTTGATTTTGGTGTGTAGGTGTTTTAGACTCATTTAGATCTAGAAATGATTGAGTGGTACTGACTGAAACTAACACATGTATTTCAAATAGAAGCACGATATGAATCATTCATACCAGTTTAGCCTGCGTTTCTGACGCAAATACGAAGCACAGAAGTCCGATAGAGCGTCTTACAGTTTGTGATGTGATTTGCAACGATTAGTCAAAGGCCTCGCTGCGGCTTTGGCAACGCAGACGACGTGTTACTGGTGTGAAAAGGGAAGCGTTGAGTTGAAGGGCGTTTGCCGAGCTTGTTAGAGATGCAAACCTGACGAAAGAGGAGTAATAAGAGTTAATAATGAATACAAGGGCAACAGGGCCGAGGTGGGCGGAGACTGGAATAATGGGGAATAAAAGAGGCGTGGTTCAAGCCCTCGCGTAAATATATGCGTCATTGTTTTATGATGCAATTATTATTATACTCTTTTATTATTGCTGTACACTGCGTTACACTGTCGGTTTATATTCCACCCGTTTAGTTTGCATTCTGTATTTATATTTATTCTGTTCATTATTATATTATTATTTATTTATTCTTAATGCAAACGGACTGTAATCCATTAATTGTTTAGTTTATTAGTTGTATCTTAGTATTTTTATTATTTTTAATGGGAATAGTCAAGTAACAGAAGTCGAGGATTGGTATATTTCTTCTATAACATGTAAACGTAAGGCTACTACTACTACTACTACTACTACTACTACTACTACTACAGTTGTATAGAAAAGTATAGAAAATCCAAATAATATACTAAAACTATCTTTAAAAAGGAAGGAAACATTTGCCTGAAACTCATGAATTCTTTTGTATGGAAATCAAGTTTGGAACAGCACAAACGACTAGTCACCCTTAAGTCTCATCTTTTCTTTTCTTCTTTTCTTCGTCAGCCTGTCATTCCTTGTGAGTGGTCCCAAAAACGAGGCGGGAACTCGGCTCCTTCTCTTGTCGCCGTCAAAACCGACTCACTTTGTGTTTTTAAGGCCGCTCTTCAAACTCGTCTTTTCCCTTCAGCTTTTCATTGAAATGCTGCCTTTTATTGTGTACGGCGTGTTTGTATTTTTGCGCCGTTTTTACAGTGCAATAGGAATTCACTTCATTGAAACGGGAAAAGCACTGTGAATTCCCTCAAGTACAAATAAACTTACCTTGCCTTACTACTACTACTACTACTACTACTACTACTACTACTACTACTACTACTACTACTACTACTACTGCTACTGCTACTATTACATTACATTGAACTGTTTAGCTCAAAAGTTTTCATTCAATTAGGTGTGCAAATGAGACTGTTCCATACATATTTAGCTCCTGGACATTCAGTAGAACTTGAGGAACATGAAGGCGTCTCAGTCTCCATAGGTACAATAACATGGTAGTTTAAGCCACTCTCCCTGGCTCTGGCTTTGGGGGGGGGGGAAGATGGGATAAACTCTGCTGAAGTTGGCATCTCCTGCGGCTCAGGTCTCTTTGAAGTCTCCCGTCATTTTACATGGGCTTTCCCTCCTCTGCGTTCTTTCTTTCTTTCTTTCTTTCTTTCCTTCTGCAATCCCTCCGTCTGTTCTTCACACTGGCTTCAAAGCTCAACAATTCCAGACGGAGAAATGTTAGTGTGAAGTTAATAAGTTGCTGCGTATGACTTTATTGGAGTCATAAAGTTGCATTCATTAACTGGCCCCGTTATTGGCATTTGCATTTTGTCTCCTACAAGCTTGAGGTTGGAGTAGGTCTGGGCAATGCAGCACTATTTATTCCATTCGTGTTTTTAATCATCTACAACAGGGCTATTCAACATCAGGCACGGGGGCCAAATCAGGCCCGCAAAGTGATTTAATCCGGCCCACGACTCAGCTTCCAAATATGAAAACAGAACAAAAAAATATTATTTACTGGTTTAATTCTGGGATAGGACTAGTTTAGATCTGGTTCGGTCTTTTTTCAGTCCCTGTTGAACTCCGCTTTAGACCTGATTGTTACTAGTCTAGTTCTAGTTTAATTCTTGTTCAGGGCAATTTTGCAAAGCATTGTTTGTTATTTCTCACAAAAATCTATCAGTAATTATTTCATTGTATTAACTCACTATTGAAACATTGTTGAGGATATTTTGTGCGTCCCAAATTACAGTAGTTACAGTGGCGTGTTGGGCACCTTCGGCCCAGGGGCCTTGGTGATCAGAAAAATCTGGCCCTCAGGAAAATGAAGGTGAATAGCCCTGATCTACAATGTGAAAAACGGCCAAATCTGCCAACTTTAATTTAAGATTGTAAGTGGTGTTTGGGAGATGTTTTTGTATAATTTAGAATATTGAATTGTTGAAATAGAATATCAAAAAGATGAAAAGAGCTGATTAAATATGAAAATATCATAAACTTGCATGTAGTCGTCCCAACAACAGTGGTATTTCAGCACTGGTCTGGTTCATTTGACTGACTGTCCATCTTTTTGCACATTTATGATGAATTTCCGTTGTTATTGTCATTTGGATGATCACAGAAAGTAAATATATTTCATTTTTGTCAACATGGCCCACTTCTACTACTAGTTTATCTACTAAAGCTGCCACACTGTGAGCTTTGTCATATTTTAAAATCCTGTATTTGCATAATTTGTGACCCGCACTACCATTTCCCTGCTCCACTTTCCATTGTGTCCAACTGGGTTACATTTTAGCCCCTCAGGCAAAACATATGTGCAAGATGACTTGACTATAAATATGTATGCTTCCTTTTTGACAAATTTCACGACCGAATCATAAAACATAAGGCGTAAAATGCCCAGAGGCGGGTGTTAGTTGTCGGCGCGCCATCAAAACCACATTGTCAGGGATTTGGGTCATTTGGGGTGGAAGATTATAATTTTTTTTTAGTCCTTTTTTGTTTTTCCTCTTGACTCTAGCGTTCTGAGTAGGGATGTCAAGATTATTATTCAGTTCAATTCAGTTACAATGAGAATCGTAAGAAGCTAAAATAAGTCCTTTCAGTTCAATCTGTGCCTGAAAAAGTAAACCTAAAATGAACGTGCTTTTTTTTTTTTTTTTTTTTGAACGTGCTTTTTTTTTTTTTTTTTTTTTTTTTTTTTTGTTAAGTTTATGTCACATTAACTTTATCATTCAGAAAGTTCTCAAAGCTGCTCGCATACTAAAGAAAAGGTGATCTATTGGACAATGTTGTCGTGAATGTCAGTGATTTCATTGAATAACTCTAAAATCCTGATTTTTTTTCTTCTCACAATAATTGTAACACAAAAAATTATATTGTAAAATCCTTAATGCGCAGGTTGGTAGAGTTGTCAGAAATGGTTGGCAAGTAAGGGTATCGTTACTTCCAACTAATACTGAAGTAAAAGTACGAAATATGGACCAAGAATAGACTTAAAGAGTTACACTACGACTCAAGTAAGAGTAATTGTAAGAATAGTTGTCTGGGAATAACATTTGATCTATAATTGGAAGGACAAAACATTAAACAACACATACAATCTCGAAGAGTAGACCACAAAAGTGAAAAAAAAAACAACAAAATGATTATATATTAAGAAGCGCAAGAAACACAAACGCTCAAATAATGTAATATTGTCAACATGAAGCTTTGTCACTTATCAAAGCATGTTAAAATGCAAGAGGAAGCAACAGTATTGTGTCTGAGGTTTTTTTTTTTTGTAACCTTCATCCGACCTTCTGTATATCTTATTCCTGTTTATGATTTGAGCTTTACTAAATTGATCCACGTTTTCCTTTTGAAAAATACCCGTTCTCATTGTCAGAGCGCTAAGTGCTATTCGCAGTGCTGTTAAAAGCTGCTCTTTGTCCCATGGTGAGTCATTGGAAGTCTGTGACGGGGAAATAAAAAGATGGACTCCAGTGGAAGCCCGATGACCTCAGTCTTTTTAGTGCCGTTTATGAGAAAGATCGCCGTCTTAGATCACGCCAACTTTTACGGTGGAGCCGACCCCTTCATAGTGACACATCTTCGCTATTTGTTTATGGCTGTTGCCTAGCACTGGATTGTCTGTGTGATCCATGGGGGGTCCAGGTTGAAAGTCTGTTCTTTTAAAAGCCGTATTCATTTATTTTTTCATTAGAAAGTTCAATAAAATAAATTGTGATTAATTGCTATCAGACCAAAACGGTGCTTTTTCCATATTGCCCACTATGTTGAACCAAAAAGATTCTACTCTCTACTTTTTCCCTCTGCTGAACCTGTTAAGTCTTCATGATGTTATAGCTTTGCCTGGGATGTTCCACAGTATGGCATTATGAACTCATCTCCAGGCCAAGTACCAGGTCAGATCTGTGGTGAGTAGGGATGTCAAGATTATTACGTGAATCGATAATCGGGATTATTTAGGTCACAATATAATCGTAAAGACTGAAAATGTATAATCGTGACATTTTTAGAAGAAAGAAAACGTTTTTTTTATTCAATTTATAGAGAAGTGGCAATTTTCTAACTCAATTATGTTTTTTTAGTTCAGTTAAAAGAAATGTGACGATTTTAGAAGCAAAATGAAGTCCTTTCTGCTCAGCCTTTTCTCCAAAAACGTAAACCTAAATGTATAAAGTGCTTTTTATCTCGCAGTTTATGTGAAATGAATCGTTCTGAAAGTTTGATTCCATAAAGCAGGTCACATATTGCGAAGCGGTAATGTGTTAAGGAAAGTGAATGTAGAACTGTGACGTGAATAATCGCGAACAATCTTTTTAAATCGTGACGTTTCTTCACACCAATCGTTAGGCCAACATTTGAACTCGTGCCGATCATTTCCCACTTGAACGTTACGAGTTCTGACTTCAGAGTGTTCCAGTTTAACTCGTATGTGAACAATATGGCTAATGCAAAGTAAACGCTATATTAGGGTGACCAGGTTTTGAAAATTTAAAACTGGGACACAACGGGAAAAAAAAGTGTTAATTAAGTAGTGTTTTATGCAATCGGTCCACCTCTTTCACTGTGCACGTGTGAGTGAGTATATAAGATACTTCTATTTGTGGAACTGAGTGCATTTGTGTTCTGGTTATCCTAAAGCCAGATATTTTTCTATTTAGGCTAAAGAAACCGCAGTACATTCTCATCTATACTGTAGGCAGGTATTAAAGTTGTCAAAAAACTGAGAATGGCTTGTATAAAACTGGGACAAATCAATGGTTTTGGATGCATCTACTGGGACATGGGACACAGGGCTCAAAACTGGGACTGTCCCATGTTAAAGGGGACGTCTGGTCACCCTGCGCTATAGGAATGCCTCTAACATATTTCCAATATTTTTTCCATTTAACCTGCAACAAATGTTATTTAACCAGCCAGATCCACGTTTTGTCTCTATTACCATTGTTGTAACGCACATTGTTGTAACGCACAGTTTAACTCCGATGTCAAGTGGATGTCATTGTAGGAAGCGCAAGTTCGAGCAGCGTTCCAGGGCATTTTTGAGCAATGAAACACACCTGTATTTGAATAAATGCAAAATAGATGAGTTTAATGACCCTCCGCCAGAAAAGACACGCCTTTTTTAATGCGGTCTCATAACTGTGTGCATGGCTTAACGCCCGTTGTGTGTCTTCCAGGCTACAGCACCATGAGCCCGCAGGAGGACAGCGAGAACCCGCCCGGCAACAACGACCCGCTTTCGGCCGGCGTCGACGTCGGCAACCACGACGACGACCTGGACCTGGACACGCCCCCGCAGACGGCCGCGTTGCTCAGCCACAAGTTCCACCCGTACAGGCACTCGCACGCGCACCACCACCCGCTGCACACGCACACACATCACCTCCAGGCCGCCGTCACCGTGCACAGTGTGGACGCAGAGTGCTGATCTGGAAACCTTTTTTTATTTTATTTCTTGTAACTCTTTCCGTATAAATCGGATGTATGAAGGGACGGCGCTGCTTTTTTTTTTTTTTTTGTGTGTGTGTGTGGAACCACGAATGAACTCTGAAGTGTCAGGGTTTGGTTCCGCTAACGTCGCTCCTTTTGCAGAACAACCCCCGGGAGAAAGACCCCGAGAAGACTTGTTCGAATCGTCAAATCGCGAACCTCGCCTTGAAAGTATTTGTTTGTTATCTGAAGGAAATTCCAGTTTGGACTCGTGGGGGGGGGGGGGGGAAGAGCACATTTTGGAGCAAACAAAGCACTGATACGAACCCGGTGACCTGCGGTTACGAACGCAACTGGAAACGCTATTGGGAGGACAGGTTTTTTTTATACACGAACGCAGCTTGGACTTTACAAGATAGGCTGATATTTAGTTAAGAGATTCATATTTTGGCTCTCAGAAAATTACACACGGGTTGCTTCCCTCTACGCCCCCCTAGTGGTGAAGGGGTGCAATGGCGATACGCAGCACTCCCGACTTGTGTGAAAAGCTTGGATGCTAAAGTCTGTATGATTCATGTTGGGTTTTTTAGAATCCATTACACGCACATGAATGCCCACAATAAACTCTGCCATTATCACAAAATACTATATGATAAAGTAAATATTATTTTTGTACTATTTATTTAGAGGTACAATCAGGTGTGCCTCTGAACTACAAAGCAGAGAAAAAAAAAATATTTGCACCCTTCTGGACCGTTTGCCTTTTTGTTATGTCTCTTTTCAGTACAATTACAGCAAATAAATACAACAGTTACGTAAAGGTTCAGCACCGTTTCCTCATTGTTATGGCACACATTTGTCTCCATAGTTCCAGGAATCAAACCTCAGCCCTGCCTGCTGTGAGGCCGAAGTACAGACCGACGTGACACTGTGACGTCGCTGTAATATGGGCAGGTTAATGTAATAAGAAAAAACGTTTTTCGGATTTCCACAGTATTTTTCTCAACAAAAATGTCCAGAAAACATGCAAACATACACGTATAAACGATCTATTTGGGTGCAAAAACATTTCTTTCCTCTTCACGGCGAACTACCAGCTCCAAAACGATGCGATATGTTCTACTATAGGCTCATTGTTTTCAGTTTTATTCTTTCTCCTCAACAACCAAGATCTGTGAATGTTTTTTTTTTACCTTAAATGCTCGCAACCAGCCAGTCTACTGTTTTACCCGTACTCCTGAACATGGTGCTCATTTGCATTGTTTTGTTTAATTTTTTTTACAACGTATTAAGAGTCTGAACCGTCAGAAGAAAGCTGCCGAGAGAACTGTATATTTGAAGGGACATGACTATAAAGCCTAATATAGTAATGGATATAATGTCTTTAATAATGAAAGAAATGAGCCTTAATTTCTCAGCACAGCATTTAGGGTAGAGGAGCGTTGACTTTGTAGCAGCACAACTCTGAAAAGGTTCATATTTTAGCGTTCTTTGGGAACTCTTTCTTTGTACACCATCCAAAAGTTCTTGCTTTTTTGGTCCGGGCCGAGGATTTGGGTGCTCGCACTTGGAAGCGACTCGTTTTTCAAGACAAAAACACAATAATATGTCGCTCCTCCATATATGTTAATGCTTTTCGTTGAACAACTTCGACTGACAAATGAACTTAAACGCGCACGTGTAACTTTTCTGCTGGACGGTCCGCCACCTGCTCGACTCCATGGGGGTATTATTGCCCTGGAATGTTCCAACGCTGTAGCTTTAAACCTACCCAGCTTGCATCCATTAAATGCTAAACGAACAAACCCTTCCATTAGCCGGTACCATTCCGAGAGTTGGCACTATCGTCATAATGAAAATGTCGGAAATCTAAAGTTTTTCTGGACTGTAATGCACAGAAAACAAAGCGAGTTTCTTTCACCAAACGCCACAAATCCTACAGCTATAAGTGAACTTTACTAACTAGAGGTTTACGGTGGATATTGATAGTTAGTACTTCCAAATGTGATGAACTTCTAAACGACAACCATGTGTGTGCACTGTCCACAAATGACAGAATTACAGTTTTGAAAAAAAAGTTTACGTCTTATTAAAATGAATGGCATGAAATGTTTGCATAAGTACCAAGCTGCTGGAAGGGTCTAAATAGAAAGGAAAAAAAGAAAAACATGCATTCATACAGTGAGCGAGTTCAATGTCATACTGTGGAGCAGATTCCAAGCAGTAACGACTCCATGACGACGAGCAGGGGGTGACGGACGAAAGTTACAGAGTGCAGCTTTAACTCATAGCTGCTGTTAGCCTTATTGCCAACTCAAACCACTTTTCACTTTTGTCGTATGAATGTGCAAGCTGGAGCAACAACGGACTGTCCACCTGGAACAACTTCACTGAATGCGTTGATGTATTTCTACTACATCGTATTAGAGGATAGAAATGACTTATGACCGAGAAATCCACTTATTTTTATTCAGATGAGGAGTCACTTGACCTGATGTGTGCTTGATCGCGAAACTGGTAAATTGTCTCTTTTTTTTTTCTTTTCTTTTTCTTTTTTTTTTTTTCTGTCTGTCTCGAGATTGTAAATACAGAATCACAAATAGCTATTATTGTTTTGTACACTCCATTTTTATGTCGCTAAAATGTTGTAATGATGCTTGGGGTTGAATCTGTTCATGGTGTCTTATTGTACTTTTGACGCCTTGGATGTTTTAGTTTCATGTTTTAGGTCCATATTGGATGGAAATGAATACACACTTTATATTTGTTTTTTTCTGTTTTAATTGTTCGTCTTTTAACAGTTCAGAGCAACCAATTCACTGTAACATTGCAGAACGAGTAGTGGTCTTTTTAAAGGTGCACTGCTTTTCTGCTGGGGAGGGTCTGCCACCTGCTTGTCTTTGTGAAAATGCCTGGATCTCATCACAGTGTGGCAACAAACACACATATCTTGTGTTTATTTCATTGCAAGCTCAACATTGCCCAAAAAATTCCCTAAAAAGCATCCATTCTGACTGTGCGCGCCTCTCCATAGAGCTGACTAGTAAAATTGGTCTGCTTGTTTCAATAGAGATGGATACATTTATTTCCGTACTGTGAAACATTCTAGCAATAACATCTCCATGGAAACAAGCAGAGGGGCCCTCCACCAGCGTAGTGCACCTTTGACTCCGTACCACCAAAAGAACAAGTTTGCTTCTTCAACCATTCACTTGGCGTCGTGGACCCTTTTCTGTTTCAATACAAACATCCACACGTCCCACATAATCCGTTATTTTAATTTCAAGAAAAGTCCAGACGCTACATTCGTTTTAAAATGCAAAAGGAACACTTAAGTTCAGTCGTGACGACAATCCAGAATTATGCATTTGGCTGTTTATTGAAGGTGGTGTACGTTTTCTGGTGGAGGTCCATCACCTGCTCATGTCTCCTAAAAAAGGTTCTTGATTTTCCTGAAATGTTACTCAGTGTGGTATGAACTTACCTTTCATTTATTTAATTAAAGGTGCTTTTATTGCCTGCTTTACTGAAGAATGCCGTTTATGCCATTTAGTTGAACATTTCAGGCAAAACAACAACCCTCTTACAACACGGCGCCCCTTTAAGCGAGTTATAGATTCTATGACTCCAAATGCCAACAAAAAAGACTCGACTGGATTTTGTTTTGGAACCTCAAAATTGAAACCAATCGACACCAGAAAAGCTTTTCAATGCAAGTTCACGCTGCCTGTGCCAAGGTACTTTTATTTCCTCTGTGTAATTCTAGTTTTTTTCTCGTTTCTCCTAAATTAGGTTTGTTGGCAGTTGTGACGCAGTGTTAACCTGTAAAGTCTGTGTGTTACAGAACACACACCAAATGTAATGTATTGAAGGAAACTGTACATGACATGATCTTCTACTTTCATGTATCATATATAAAGTTATTAAATTGAGACTTACTGCAATGTGAATGTGATAAAGGTCATTTTACACTAAAACATGCTTGTCATTTGTGATTTATATTTTTTATGTTTTTGCTGGTGCAGACGGGTAGTTATTGGCCTTGTACTTAATGACTGAGGTGCTGCTTTTTGTCGAAATACATTGAATTGGTGTTTTTAGAAAGCATTAAACGATGAGGTGCCATGCGTTTTGCTCGACATGAAGTGTTCCTTAAAACTGTCTAACCATGGCCACAAACTGAAATCTGGGACTCTGACAGCCTGTTCACGGTCTAAATGTTTGAGGAATGTGGTATTTCTGTGTCTTACATGAAGCTAAACACGATGCCCACAGCGTAGTGACAGAACTGTGCGTCAACACGCGCCTAATTCTCACTGACCATTGTGTTTGAATGAAACTTAACTGCATGTAATTGCTCATGCTAACACACATGCTAATTTACTTTAGCCTACTTTCCTGCCAGGCTTTGCTAACGACCAAGAAGAGTTCTCACCTTTTCTGACGCAATTCAGCCTTTACTTTTGGCAGTGCTTTGAGAGTGAGAGTGAGGGTGAGGGTGAGGGTGAGAGTGAGGGTGAGGGTGAGGGTGAGCGGTCAGGGTGAGTGAGGTGAGAGGTGAGTGAGGTGAGAGTGAGGGTGAGGGTGAGAGTGAGGTTGAGAGTGTGAGGGTGAGGGTGAGAGTGAGGGTTGAGGGTGAGGGTGAGGGTGAGGGTGAGGGTGAGGGTGAGGGTTGAGGGTGAGGGTTGGGTGAGGGTGAGGGAGGAAGAGAGGCATTTTTTGTGCCGCTTGCAAAAGTATTCAGCCGTCTCTGCTGAATACTGAATACGTGCTCTGAGATGTTCAAATCTTCAGAAAACTTTGTAAACCTGATACTTTACACTTCTTTTGTCCATGATGTGGCCTTCACAGAACAGCTGCATTCATGATGAGATTAGATGACACTCAGGAGGATTTTATTTAAACTTTAGTTCAACATTCAATCTTTCATCAATCATCAGGAAACTTCTGAGAAAAGAGGCTGAATACTTTTGCACTTTTCACTTTTTTTGTTTTGTTTTTAATCCGGAAACCATGTATAATTTTCCTTCCACTTCACTACTGTGTTCTGCGTTGTGTTGAACTTAAAAAAAAAAAAAAAAAATGCCAATACCATTTATTTAAGCTTGTGATTGTGTCGTGACAAAATGGAATGGAAAGTGCTTTTCACTGTTGCTTGTGTGTAGTGACAGAGTGACTTCAGCGTGGTGCTTTGAGGGGCTTCGACAAGTGTGGCTTTCAGTCACCTCTCCAGACATATTCAAGAGTTACATACTGATTGATTGCCTCATTATTTCCTGGAACTCAATGAAAATCAAAGTATAACAAAACCAAGGGTAAATGTTATTACCGGGCAGAACTTACCAAGTGTCAAACTATAGTTATTTTATGTTGTTGCTGGTTTAAAAGACTCGATTGTTTTATAACCTACTGTTTGTAAAGCGGAAGGATTAAATGATCTTTTTCCCGTATATTTCAGTTGGTATTCCCAATGTCTATATATGGACTTTAGTTAGGCCTACAGACTTGCACAATGACATCAAACCATTCGCTCTCACGTTCATTCACTAGGGGTCACCAAATCACTTAACACCTGCATGTTTGGGGACAGTTGCGTGTGATTGGAGTAGGCCCACCGTAAACAGTAAAAAACCCCAGTAAATGCATGCTGACTTCCTGTCTAATTTCCTAATGATATTAAATGAGTTGGAGGTCACAAAAAGTGCCTTCTTAGTGTGCCTTGTGCATTAAAAGGATTATCTGGTGAGGATTACGGCTCATATCTGCCTGCGCTCGCAGTGGAACGCATCTAAAGTCTGTTCTCTCTGGAGTTTTTGGAGTGTCTTATCATTTGTGGTCCACACAGGGACAGTCGGGACACCCACACAATAGCGTTTTGGCCTTGTTCACGGTTTTATGATTCGCAGCACGAGAACGCTGCTTTCAAGACAATTTAGAAGTACTCTAAGGTGCAGAGGCTGAAATATCTAGTAAATGTACACAAAGTACACGTATAAAGATGGAAATAAAGAGTCAAATGATCTTGAAAAAGGATGAAGCTGAGGTTCAGTCAACAGAAGGAATTTAATAAGTGTCTTAATATTTTAAGTCGATCGTATGTAGTATATGTTTTTGTTCAAAACCTTCTCCACAAAAATAACCTCTCAAACCATAAAAATATTTAGTCTTTTTAAAGCCAGTCAAGAAATGTAGTGGAGTAAAAAGTACAAATACCTGCTCTCAAATGCACTGACGTAAAATAAAACGCATCCAGTGTAAAATTATCTTAAATAAAGTACAGATAGCTAAAAATTACACTTGCAGTGCAGTACTTTTACTTTAGTACTTGGTTACTTTCCACCACTGGTTTTACCATCGAATGAAATCAATCAAAACCTTCTAAATCTACAGAAGATGTAGTTGGAAAATGGTGTGTAAAGTCTGTCCTCCTAAACTAAAGAACTGTGCTTAAACCTTGCAGCGCTTAGCCTCGTTTTAAAAAATGCAAAGGTGCTTGAATGCACGCTCGGCTCGTTCTCTTCAGCGTTACGAGACGCTGTTGAAGGTCAGCCTGTGCGAGCCGGAGAAGAAACAGCAGCTCACGAACGCCATCAGTTATTTATGAAGCTCCATTGTAAGGGCTGCGAGGCGTCCGACGACCTGTGGATACAAGGTGGATACGGCCTTATATGGAAAACAACATGGCCTTGGTGACAACAGTGTGCAGCGGCTTAGGATAAAGAGAGGGCTGTCAGACAGGGCCTCAGGGTGGTCTAGGGGCTCTAGTTAACTGATTAACTGTAACTAACTGGTTATTGAGATGTAAGTAATGCAATTGTTTTCCAGATAGTCTAGTTTTGTTGATGAAGGGAACAGATATAAGATGTTATTGTTATTTCTTCTCCTTTTTGATCAGGATTATTTTTAGGATATTTTGTAATTGTAAAAAACATTTAAAAAGAAAAGAAAAAAAGAAAGGGATAAAAAATAAAATGTGCTGAGAGAAAAGACTTTATGAAGAAAAATACTAAAGATTACATAAAAATGACAGAAAACATAGACTATATTTGGTGTTTTAGATGAAAAAAACATTTAACTGTAAATATGCACTATCAGGATGGACTTTAGCCTAACCCTCTCCCACCCAAGTCAAATTTTGTAAAAAATATCATAAATTAATATAAAGAAATAAATTGATTAATCAAAAACTGCTAGATTAATCCAATAGCAAAATAATCATTGGTTGCAGCTAGATATGTCAAGATTATTAGGTTAATCTAGGTTAAGATAAAAAATAATAATCATGACGCAAAATTAAGTCTTTCTAGTTCAATCTATAGTCCAAAAAATAGACCTAAAACCTAAATTACTTTTTATCTCGATGTCCAATTTCATAAAGCTGGAAACGTAACATGTCAGACCACGGGAATGAAAGAAAATGTACGATTTGACTGTTGCTTAGTCCGAGTCTCAATAATCGTGAATAATCGTGAAATTTTGATGTTTTCTCTCACAATAATCATAACACTAAAATTTGAGATCAAGCAAATAGAAAGATCTACTACAACAGTTCAGTTCTGAGGCTAATATAAATGCTTAACATGTTCTCCAACAGTGAACCCATTAAAACTGTATTTGTTTCTTCTTTTTAGACTCGACCAAGTCTAGTGAATTTACTGTTTTTAGTTTTAATCACAAGTTTAATCAGTTTGAATTGACCTTCAACTGTGTAGTTTTGCCGTAGTAAAATGACTTAAAAGTACATGCAGTGACGTGCTTTCAGGGGAGGCAGCGGAGGCAGACCCTCGCCTGTCAATCTTGGAGAAAAAAACTGGATTATTAAATATAATAAAAGTTAATATTTGTCATCTGGTAGGTATGTATTATAAACCTTTCCCTTTGAATCCAATATGGAACCAATTTTTTTTCAATTTCAGAATTTCGGCATGTCCCGTAACTCCCGTTCAAACACAGGGAGGAGTTGGAGGAGGGGCTCCGTGAGGCAGCACCGCCCTCTGCCTCTCGGTGCACAGTATAATGCCTCACAAACTGTGCTGTGTGCGGTGCAGATAATGTGTCCTGTCCCTCTGTATATAACAAATAAAACACCCTGACAATGTGCTCTGTACTTCCATATTCTGGATAATGTATGAAATGTATTTCTGAAACATGTTTCAGCTCGCAGAGTCATTATAAAACAGCAGTAAGAGTTCACTCGGTGAGGCGTGGTCTGCTGCGCTATCTTCTTCGTTCTTGAACTCTTTTATTTCTTATTTACAGTCCGGCTAAGCAAAATGTAAAGGTAAACCATAAACGTATTTATTTTGGCTGGAAATAGGCTGGAATTTGGCTCAATTGGAATTCATTTTGACCTTAAATCAAATATTTCTCATGTTTGTGTAAAGAATGCTGAAATGAGATATAAAGCACAACCATGGATGTATTATAATAACACAACTCATTGTCTGTTGTCGAATTATGTTTAAGGTGCTCTTTTGGGTTCATTCGCATAAATCTGACTCTGAAAGAGTGAGTGCCTCACTGGGCATGAACCTCACTGCACGTGTTATAACTAGAACTCGAGTGCATCCTGTTGACCCCGCGCCTGCAGTGTCTCAGTGTCACGTCGGCTTGTCTCTGTGTCCCATTAACCTCGAGAGTTTGTGAGTGTTGCCCAGCAGCGACAGCAGCAGCACCAGCACCACCAGCACCAGCAGCACCAGCACCAGCAGCACCAGCAGCACCAGCAGCAGCAGCGACAGCAGCACCACCAGCACCACCAGCACCAGCACCAGCACCTGGGCCCGTCCCTGCGCTCTCCTGTCACAGTATTTCCAGCCGGCCTCTTTTCTCCCCGGCTGCCTCTGAATTAGAGCAGCGGCTGCATGTCCAAGCCGCCTCGGGTCAGTTCACTCAGCCTCCGACAGTCGACATGCACCAGCAGCATTTCTGTACCGCTCACTCGCACGGATATCAAGTCCTGCGTATAAGCACTATTTGGCGCGTTGACGTCACTTTCACTGGCAGCACTTTTAACTCCAGCAGGTTTCGCAGCAGCATTTGGCGGCAGAAATTGAGAAATATTAGCTGAAAATAAAATCACGTGTATTTGATGTCGTATGTGAGACCGACTGTGATTCATATTATTTAGTGTTGACGCTCAGATGGGCAACAGTAAGCAGCGGAAGGAACTGTGTTGTTGTTGAAAAAGTACAGGAACGTGGGTAAAATGTACTCGATTACAAGAACAAGTACTGCTGCCAAATTTATACTTACATAAAACTATAAAGTAAGCATAAAACACTACCCAAAGGACTAGATTCTACTTTTTTAAGCTATTTTAGTTTTAGTTTTTTTTTTTTTTTTACAAAACTTGATTCATTAAACAGTTTAAAGTTGAATTAAGTGATTTTAAACTGCAATCTGCATACATACATTTTCATCACAATCGAAAAGGAGCAGAGAGAAGAAAATGCATCTTATCGATATCTGCCCCTTTCTTAAAATATCATACAACATAAAAAACACATTTGGTTCTGAAGACATTTTGTTTAAACAACTGGTTTTACATTTACAACATGCAACACCTCAATACCTTTTTTTTTCCCCTTTACAAGTGCAAGTTTAAAAATCTACGTGAGCATTTGTTCATGAGTTAATGATCTGGCCCTTGAGTACAGCTAATCTGAACTGGGATTTAAGCTCAGACGTTTTGATCTTGTTGCTCTTGACAACTGACGGGTAAGTCACATCGATAAGTCAGACCTTATTCGAGCATTTTCCTTGCAGTCAGTCGTAAAACGAAACTGTACAGTGCATATGTTTTCACGTATACATTCATTCATTGAGTCACAAGGTTGTTGCTGCCTTTCTCTCACATTTCAAGGCAAAATACCCACAACACACACATTTCTACACATTTCTAGACAATGGTTCAATGTATCTTTTGTAAAAAAAAAAAAAAATGACAGCTATTCCACCGTAAGGATTACTGCATTAGTATTATTATTATTATGATTAAAACATTTCAATTGCAACATACGAGAGACGCGGCGAGCGCATCTGAGTGTGTTCCTTTTGTTCCTCAGTGTTTTGGGGGTACGCTTAAGAGCACTGTAATTAGGGCACAAATTGGGCAGGGACCTCTTATGCTTATCGTCCCAGAAGGTTCGGGTCAGCTCTTTTTTATTTTTTTTTCTTCCAGTGGGTCACCTGTCCCTTTCTGCCTCCCATCGCAGAGCACAAAGAAAACCTCAGCGCAAATGTGGTTCTCTTCTACTTCAAAGCGCTTACAGATCTGGAGATAGAAGTACTTGTGTGTTTCCAATTACCATAAACGACACGTGTTTCATGCGCTCACAGCTCACTCCCACACACACAATGGCACTCTCAGCCGTTTAGGGTCCACTCTTTTCTCCCCTCCTCTCGATACTCACCCCGTCTCTTCAAGCTCGCACGCCCACTCAGGTGCCTCTCTGCCCGCCCACGCCCTCGCACTCTCTCGCACTCGCTCTCTCTCCCCCCGCGTCCTGGAGTAGCACCCAACATTTTTTTTTTTTCTCTCCCCCCCCCTTCTCTCGTCTACACCCACCCACCCACTCCGAACGGGCTGTGAATCACTGCTCTCGTGGAGGGTTGAGGAGAAGGGATTTTGTCAGCTTTGCCTCGACGAAAAGACTTTAAAAAGGTGCGGAGTTTAAAGCCGCGCTGTGTAACTTTACTGCCGGGAGTTCCACCACTTGCTTGTCTGCGCGGATATGTTAAAATGTTCAACAAAATGAACATAAAATCTATTTATATTGCATTTAATCAAATACAAAATTAAATAAATACACTTCAAACTTGCATTGTTACTGTGAGCGGAGTTGCCTCGTACAGCGCAATATCTAAAAATAAAAATCATAATAATAATAATAATAATAATAATAATAATAATAATAATAATAATGCAATCAAATTGTCTTTTAATAATTTAATAAAGCTGTTTTTTATCATAATTTGCAGCGTTATATAATATACTAAAGTTATTACATTTTGAGGCTAATTGTTACAAAATACAGGCGTCATTTTTACACATTTTCTAACTAATATACAATGAATACATTTTTATATATATATAAAATCTGAATGATAAGCAGTGCGTGTACAATGTGCCCACTAACCCAAAGGTTTTGAGGCGAAGACCTTTTTAATGTCTGATGTATAAATGTGCAAATGACTTTATACAAGAGCACAGTAATGGCATGGTATGGAAACTGCGCGGTTACCGGTACTAATATATATAATGACGGTTATTACACGGTCAATGACAGGTCAAATGTCCCACTCCACGTTTGATATGATTGAGATGAGACTGAGACATGGAAATTATATGGAAAGAGCGCTGTCGATGCCTTTACATGCTGTTACTGTTCGCTTTAGCAACGTGTCAATCTCTGTTATTACATATTATTACATATTTAAGAAGAAAAAAACAAGAGTAATTTATACAAAGACAACAAGATACAGTTTGAACATATTTTTAAAGGGATAGACATTGAAAAGCCTACAGTTTTATAGCAATCTTTATCTAAAAATCTAAATGTATTATGTCCGTCCCACCGCTTTTACCACTATTCGAGGTGGTCACCCTAAATGTCGTGCAGTGGAACGTTCCAGGCAAAGCGACAACACCGCCACCAGAAAAGTGGCACGGTGGCTCTTTAACCCGTGCCACCGAGCTCTGCGTACACGTGGTAGACAGTGGATGAAATTGTGTTGGCAGGAGTTGGCAGGAGGGGGCACCGAAGGGACTGAAAGTTTAGTGAGGTGATTCGTGCGGCGCCAAATTCCGCCTGTTGTGGTGACGAGCTCGGAGACCGCAGTTCAGTCATTCATGTCCCAGTCATATGTCGCGCCGCACTGAGCGTTTAAGCAGAAAAGTCCTTCTGTGGACTCATTATTATCCCAGCAATAGACTAGAGAATAGTTGTATTTCTGACACAACATGGTTTATTTATGGATTGTTGGATTGTTGACCATCTGACACCAACACCAATGCACTGATGGTATTACTTACTTCTTCACTGACAGTGGTAAGAATGAATATTATAAAAAATACTATTTATTGTGGACATCCCTGCGTTGAGGGGACATATTATGTAAAATCAACTTTAATTAGCTTTTAACCTGGTCACAAAGGTGTTTTCTTTTCAACCGTGTAGTCAAAGTTGTATTTTGATCGATTCGTGCATGTTTGAGTTGTCCTGTATTTTCCTGTTTTCACCTATCCCCTATCTATGCCCACTTTCCTGTCTTTAGTTATCATTATTTGAACAAGTTAAGACTCTAAGTGACACATGTAGTGTTCTGAAGTGTCGCGTATGTCACGTTTCCAAAATAAAAACACATAAATAATCATCTTGCTTGTTGCAGTGAGGTCACTATAAAGAGGCGGGGCTTATCAGTTCTGCAGTTTTGAAAAGGAAGTCAATGGACCTGGTTTCTATTATTAAGGCATTTTAGGTCAATAATGCAGCTAACAATGAACTAAATCTAAAGTCCTGAATATGTTTTAGTTCAACATTAAGTGCCTGAAAAAAGCATCATGTCTCCTTTAACAATAATATTAAAGTTTCAAATTTGCTATCTAACTTCTGACCTTGGATAAATAATTAGAATTCCTCCCAAGAAGGAGATTGTGGGCACGACAAACATGCATGTCCTCCCCGTGTCACTGTGTGTTCAAAGGCAGGAATGCGTCAGGCACAATTGGCAACTCTAAATTGGCCCCAGTGAATGAATGTGAGCGTGAATGGTTGTCTCTGTGTTAGCCCTGCGACGAGCTGGCCAAGGTGTACCCTGCCTAAGGCCCAAAGTCACTGGGATAGGCTCCAGTCACCCGCGACCCCTAACGGAACAAGTGGTAGAAAATGAATGAATTAATGAGTCTTAAAGGTCCAGTAATCAAATAATAATCAGGTTTTGATGTGCATGTTTTTGACAATATTCTGTCTATTCACGATATTGATGTAAAATGGATTATATTATTCAATTTTAGATGCGGGTCAGATCTCTCAAACTGGAATATGATGCTTTATGAATTCAGATGGAAAAACACAAATACACGGTTGATTCTTCCCTGGAATTGTAGAGAAATGATCTCTTTTTTTTGAGCCACATCACTTTTGGACAATGAACATTTGAACAAAATAGCCTGTCGTCATTACATTGCAATACAGTTCCATGGCTCTCCAGCCCCTTGGCAACGTTAGTCATCTTCACCCACTGACCACTGTGATTGTCAGGAAGAAATGCCAAGAGCCGCTTCACACAGATGGTGAGGGACGAGCATGGAGGCTGGACGATGGAGGCTGCTTTCTGGTTCCAGCAGGTCCAAACATAATCGCACGCTAACTATTTCCTAAGTGGGATGACGTGTGCGTGTGTACATGCGCCTCGTTGGAGTGTATGCATGTATGAGTGTGTATCGGCGTGTACTGCAGCCTGCAGAAGCTTCCTCAGCATTGTGAAGACTCGGCAGGGCGCTCTGTTCCTCGTGTGTTTGCCAGGAGCATCTTTCCACCCACGGCGAGCGGCAGGCTGGGCTGGCTGCGACGATGGCATTCATTGGACGACTCGGGGAAGAGAAGGGAAGGCACACTGCCATTCATGGTTACACTGTGCACCAGGAACAGGAAAGCTCTGGTTTATTTCTCTGTTCATTGCCTCTCCCTGTCTCACCAAAGAAAGAAATAACTCCTTTGCGCTTCTCAGGGGCTGTAATCAACCAAGAGAAAGTCTTGGTCGACTGAAGACATGCTTTGTGCATCACTTAATATATAAGTGGCGTGGTGCTGGTAAAAGCTCAGGTAATTTATTAGAATTCGGCAAACTCAACGTATACACAGATATGTACTTTTTAAACGGCAGCTTCATCAGTGAAAGGAAAGCTTAACTCATGATTCACTCCCAAATACTCCAGCTTCCTCCTCTCTGCTGTGCTCCATGAACAGGTTTACTTATGTCCCAAAAGAATAAATGATAAATAAATACATAAATAAATAAATAATAAAGTCGCCTAAGTCAGACACCATTTATCAACTAAATGACTAAAACACGACAGCCCTATTTGCTGCTTTAATACATTCTACAATGCAAAACAAAAACGATATGAATAATTGACATGTTTGGTCCTGTTGTGCGCTATCAATAATCAATGTGATATATTGTGGCTCGTGTCAGGTCAGTTCATGGTTCGTGCTGTTGATATATCTCTGTCTTCTTTACAGGCAGCAGACAGCGGGGGTCGCCAAGAGTCCGAGGTGAAGCTGCGCACGAGCCAAACCAGGAGTGTCCGTTTACGAGCGCGCAATATCTGTTATAGATCTGTTATAGCTCTGTTATAGATCTGTTATAGATCTGTTATAGCTCTGTTATAGCTCTGTCATAGATCTGTTTGCGACTGTATCGAGCATCAGTCAATACAACTCAATGACAGTAGTTATAGTTACATTTCAGTCTCATTTTGTGCGTGCGTAAAAGCCATAAACTAACAGACACATTCTAACAGGTAGAATGAAGAAAGGTGCACCGCCCCGTGCCTGGACATGAAAGATGAGTCTTATGGATGGTGACTGGACTCTTTGGCACACTCCTTCAGCACAGACACCTCCTCCCGCCTCCTACCTGCTCCCTCTTCCTCTCTCTCCTCATCTCACACTTTCCCCTCAGATACCAAGATGGCGGCAGCCTCATCTATCCAGCCGCCGAGTGTTCACTCTGCTGTAGCCCGGGAGAGCGCACTACTTACCCCGGAGATGGACTGTCCCGAGAGCCGGCGGCAGGAGGACGAGGAGGCGGCGGCGGCGGTGCAGCCCTCGGAGCCCGGCGTGTACCTCCGCGAACTGCCCGAGCTGGAGCCGGAGGAGATCGAGAGGAGACTGGCCAAAACGCGCCAGGAGCTGAGCAACAGGAGGAAAATCCTCATTAAGAACCTGCCACCGGACACCACCAACCAGGTACTCTCACTGACGGGAGCGCAGCGTGCAGGGAAGCGAGCAGGTCTGCAGGAGAGAAAGAGTTTGAGCAACAACATCCGCGCGGACAGACTTTTTACGCGTGTGCGCAGCGGTGCACTTCACGCGGACTGTCCAGTTGTACTTTTCGCTCTGATGTGACTTTATGTGGATGCATCTGTGCGTCGGCCGGGCAGTGAAAAGCAGTGTTCAGCCACAGTTTGCGCGATGTGACCGTCATGTGCACGAGCGAGCGCGGACGGGATCTGATGCTCTTGAGGGGTTGAAACCGTTAGAACATCCCTGTCAACATTTACTCTGTTGAGGGAAGTTCAGCGGTTGCGGGCTTTGGAGTGAACACGGCACACAGACTAACAATGCGTTTCTTTACAATGACCGGTGAGATGCAGTCATGTTAGTTTGCAGTGTGCAGTGCGTTGTCGCGGTGGTCTCCGTCTCTGACCCGCACCTGTTACTTTATGGATCAGGTGTTCATTATAATCATCTAATCCAATCGAAGCACGAATGCAAACATATTTCATCACAGTGAATTCCTCCTCAACGATCTTTAACTAAAGCAGTGTTTTTGACCCTTCTTCATCTCAAGTGCCATCCATCGGTCTCTTGTGTTTATTCTGCCACCACGTGACCTCAAACCAGAAACGACTTCATTGTTTTACCATTAAGATCCATTCAATCCTTCCTCGTTAGTGCCATTCATCACTGGTGTCAGCTGTGAGCCTTTGTGAAGCTCTGTGTGTGAAGAAGAAGGCGCGGGGTCCTTCAGGCTTGTAGCACCAAATGCTCTTAGTCAAAGGCAGGCTGCCAAGAGCGGGAGCTGCAGTCTGCATACCGCTCATGGGTTATGTGAGCAGCACAGAGCCAAGTGGAGGCAGTGTGGAGAAGAAGTGACTCCATAGAGCGTGTGAGAGAGACTTATAGGGCAGAATATGATCAAAGTCACTGGAATCTGAGGGGAACAAAACAAATATGGGACATCTGCTCAGGCTGTGACACAAAGAAGTGGCCCTGGGCAGTTCTCGTAAATCACATTTCTCCAAAAGGGCACGTTCCATTAAACGCACTTGTTTGAGATCTTTGTGTAGTTGTGGAAAAGCGGTGTTTACGATCGGCTTCAACGCAAAGTCTGACGATTTCAAGAATAAACTCCAAAAGCCGAGCGGGTACTTACACGTCTTAGAATTAACTCAGTGAAAAGACATGAATACTTTTGTGAAACGAACATAAAAGACACATTTATTAAGGGATGTTGTGTAATCCAAATCTCATGGCATTTTCACAGTATGCACAATGTGATATTTGTTGCAATATTTTGACGAGGCTACCGGAAATGTGCTACTTTTATCTTTTAAAAAGTCTTGACAAGCCTGCGATGTGAATCATTGCTGGCGATCATCCAAAGAATTACCCTATAAAAGTGCTTAACAACAGTATTTCTTCATGTTGTCTGGAATGGAGCAAAGGCTCATGGTTGTCCGCTCGGTTTTTTAGCTGATGCTGCAGCAAAACAATGCATTTATGCAAAGCAGCTGGTAACTATGGTGACGGCCAACAATATTTTGGAAGACTTTTGACAAAACCATATCACAATATGTTGGTTATTGGTACATTCCTAGTAACTTCAGACATATTTTACCATTATATTACAACCACTACTATAGTACTACTACTTTTACTACTACTTTCTCTGTTCTGTCGTAAATTTGCCAAGCACTTTTCACACGTAACGTTTTGAATTTTGAATGAATCGGTGTTGTTTTCTCATCAGGAGTTACAGTTCCTTTGCGCATGTTTGGGTAAGGCTGCATACACAAGCTCTGTTTCACTGCATGATGTCATCCGGTGGTAATTCCCCTCTGTTTTTAAAGTGCATATGTCTCCCACCCAAGCTCTGATAATGATGACGCTAACCCAAACCCGAACGCAAGCCAGCAATCATTTCTTTCATTGAATAACTTTAACTTTTCTGCGCAAATATCATTCGCTGGACGGTAAATGCGGGAAATCTACACTAAACTCCAATCGATCTATAAACAGATCAATGCTCATTACAGTAAATGTTTTCCTGGTAAAGGGCTCGGCGCCGTGCACTCGGAGGCGGCGAGCTCCTTTTTGTTTTGATCCAGTGTCATTCAGAGAGCGCACGTTGACATGACAGCATCTTCCATCAGCTCGTGGATTTACGGCGAGGGAAAGTCCTCACGGCTGTGGCTTATATAACGGCGTGATGGAGCGAACGACACCCGGGCGACTCCCTTTCCCCTCATGCCCAGTGCCCCATTAGCCATGGCGGAGTGGTGCATGTGCGCCGTGTCAGATATATGGCTCCGCTGACAGTCCTCGTCTCAGGCACAGGAGGGGGCGGGGAGAGCCCTTGAACACTCAGAGGAACGCCATCATGGCATGGAAAAGGTGAAAATGTAGTTGTTTCAGTTAGAAACATTTTGGATGGTTATTTATGGAGCTCAGCAGTCACACTCACTTCGACGCTCACCACGGTTCGGAAAGTAAAGTTCTCATTTGTTTTTTCCCCATAAACGTTTAGCAAATTTGAAACATGAATAGTTTACAGCCATGATGGACATGATGTGGTAACTAATAGGGCTGGGAATTACAGGGTCCCTCGATGCGATACAAAGCTCACGATACGATAATATCAAGATTTTTTGATACATGCGATAATCTATATATTGCTCATGACATTCTACGGTATATATAACTCTATTTTTTAAAGAACCTTATACATTTTAGCCACACTTTTCTTGGTCAAACCACAACCTGCACAAACTAAGCGTGAAACACACCCATTTTAATCATCAAATCAGTCAAAATGTCAAATTTGCAAAGTTTTTTTTTTTTTTTGTACTTTAAACAAAACAAAATTGTAGCGCGGTCACATAATAAGTCAGGAAATTATACCAAAAATGACGCGATATATCGATACAGCAGCCCACGATATCGATACTGTATCACCAAATTTAGTGTCACGATATTTCGATGTTTTGTCACACCCTTAGTAACTTGTATCCAATTGTACAATTATTTTTAGCCCAAAAAACATTGCGGAAAGAAACATTTGAAAAATAAACATTTGAAAAAGGATTGGTTGTGTTGTGTTGCATTCAGTCCTGCTTGTCTGAAAAAGCTGTTCAGGTGAATACAAACGATGTACTCTTCTGGATTACGCCTTTCTGCAACACAGTTATGAGCTATTACAATCTGTTCATTTTAGAACACAATATTCATCCAAAACAACTCCATAACAGAAACGGGACCGATGACTTCCTGTTCAAAACTACAAAGCTGTTTTCCACCTGTCACTTTACGGCAATGGCGCCTAATATCAGGGCAATAAAGGACCCAAACTCGCATACATACAAGTTAATACGTTAATAATGGCGGGAATCCATTATAACAACATTATAACACGCTCTTGCAAAGTCAATGAGATTTTAATTTGATGATTCTTTGGACTTTGGCCATTTTAGATTGTGTCCGGCCTTTACGCCACAAGGTCTGAGTTCGGCCTTGCTGCTTGTTGTGCAGTGTTATTGCCGTGCCGACTGTAGTAAAAGGATGTTTTCTCTTTTGAATCGTTGAAAAAGAAAAAGAAACAGAAATAGTGATTGCACGTTTCAATGTATTCCTGTTGCATAAAAACATACTTTGAGGTCGAAGATGGCGCCGTGTCAGGCAGGTTATCGCTCAAGGACGTTTCTGCATAATTCATTTCCTGTTAAGACGGCCAAACCTGTGCGAGGTGTGTACTGTTCGGCGGTGTGTGCATACGAGATGCATAAACTCATTCAAGTACGAGCCAGCAGCAGCAGCAGCAGCAGCGAGCGAGCGGAGCAGCCGACAGCGCTCTTATACATGCTGCGAGTTTGTCAGCAGCAGATGTTTGTGCTCTGCTCCTGACATCGGCCGCACTCCTCAGCCCTTACCTCACCTTCACACCACCAGACCATGTGCTCCTCGCTGTTATCATTGAGGAATACTTGCAGAAGAAGTAGAGAACGTTTCAGAGTATCCTCAAGAAGCGTCGTTATGCGCAATTATTGACAGCATGGCCACACAGCGCAATCCTTAATTTTACTTTGATTAGAATTGTCTGATAGCTTGATTTTTCAACCAACGTGACGAGAAACACTAGTGTGCCTTGAGTTATTGCCAGGTTTGACTTGGAAAAAGAATAATAGTTAATAGTAATTTCAGACTCACACAAGGATTTCTTTGAATTATTTAGAATCATTTTTGGAGAGTCCTGTGTCGACTTCGGCAACAAAAAAGAAAGCAATTTATTTTTTATTTTTGTTGTTTTAAATAAAAGGTGGAAATTGGGGCTTTCCCTGTGAATCTTTTCAACCCGCCAAAAATGTGCTGCGACTCAAAGACGGTTTGAAAACATGGTCTAATAGATGAAATGAACACTTTCTGAATGATATAGCAAGATGAAACAAGCACGTTTATATTTAGGTTCATACTTTTGACGATTTTGCTTCTAAATTGGTCACATATTGTTTTTAGTTCTTGTAATTATCTTCTAAACTGCCGGTTAAAACTGAACTGGAGAAACTTTGGAGAATTCTGTGGTATCGAAATGTAAAAAAAGAAAGAAAAAAGACCTGACATATTGTTAATATCTTTGTAATTACTGGGTCTATCCACATGAAACCAAAACTGGAAAAAAGTTCAATATCTTCCGTCAGCACAAATTAACTAAATGTATTTACTTACTTTACTTCCTCATTATCTCGAAGCTTAAAGCGGCATTATGCAACTTTTACCAGGAAAATGACAAAGCGCACCTGTTTTTCTCCATGGAGATACATTATTTCGGGCCATACTGTGAAACCTTCCAAGCAAAGCAATAGCATCTCCATGGAGACAGCAGGTAGCGAATCCTCCACCAGAAAAGTTACACGATGCTCCTTTTTTAAAACAGAATCTAAAATTTTGTAAAAACCAATACAAGAACCGACCATATCCAAACCATAAGATGTAAGTTCAAATCAGTAGTTATCTGTTGTTGTGCTAAGCTATATTTATTGAAAGGTTATATTCATTGAAAAAGCATAAGAAGTAACATTAATCGCGTAGTCATATCATTTGAAATAATTAATTCATACTTTCTGTATTTTGCCATATTTTCGTCCGTGGTCAGCCCTATGTTCCCCGAGACCTGGGTTAGGGTTAGGGCTTGTGTTATATGCTGCTATATTTTATGCTGTAAAACCATACATTTATGCACAACTATCAGGGATGTGGAACCTGAACCAGTACCCTATGATAGCATTAGCGTAGTTCCCCCGTTCATAGAAAAGGGGGAACATAGGTACCGGGGAGTATAGGTACGCACCCTTTTCGTCATATTGATCTTCATAGGCGCTGTACAGGATTTTTAGTGTTTTGAAACGTGAAAAACAGAACTAGTTCATGTTAAACTCTTGACGTATCGCTCACTTTCCTGACTTTCCATACTTAACATTCACCAAAATGAGTTTATTCGCATTTTTCACAACACTCAGATGCCATCAGGGTAAAGCTAACAAACATTAGCATGCTAAAAAAACATTGGCATGCTAAAAAACATTAGCATGCTAACAGCGCACTTCCTGCTTCTCGAAGAATAAAACTCTCTTTATAATTAAATGCAGAAAAAGCGCCGTTTTACAACCGTTTTTACATTATTAAATGCAAAAAATAGGGTAGCCTACATGAAGTAGTTCTGTTTTGTAAGTTTCAAAACAGTACAAATCAGGTACAGTGCCTTTAATGTCATTTTCCGTTGAGTTATTTGCAAGTATTTGTTTTGTTTGACTGGTGGTAGATACAGGAACTTATTACTTACTTATATTTGTCTAGTTTAAGTGGACACATGTCAAACCCTCTATTATAATATCCTATGCTTTTCTCTGTCACCTCATTTTCTCATATCCCGCAACCTGTAGTCATGGCATTTCTGATACAAGTGTGATATTACGTGGGACCCTTCCTTACCATTTCCCTTTAATAAATGCAAAATCACAAATAGGAAGCTGTTCTTTGCACCCGCTGTGCCTTACACAATCCTTATGGCAGAGTCAGTACTAACAGCACGACTCCATCCATTCCTCCCTGAATCATTGCTATATTTCCATAAATTATCCTTTCCCCCCCCTCCTGTTGCCTGCAATGAACAATGGGCTCTGTCTTCTTGTCAGATGGTCGAATCTTAGAAACCAAAATGTCAACTCCTGCGCGTGTTCCGGAAACCGTTTTCTCTTAATGTCTATTCATCAGACACTGTCACTTATCCTCCATTAATCTGCCACGAGTCTCCCGATCGGAGCCGCGAGAAAAAAAGCAGACTCCAGAGCTCTGATGTAATCTTTTATACCAACGTTATATATCAACAGAAGTAGGTAATACTCGGGTACATTCGCCCAAGTAATTACTGAGTAACGTTTTAATGAGCCTGTCACGGTAGCACGTGTTGAAGTCGGACATATTGTTCCAGAAAACGTCAAAATAACTGATATTGAAACTTAAAAATCGTTAAGAAGCTGTAATAGATAAACATTCAAGTAGTTTGGGGGAGTTAAGTGGATGATGTTTGCCAGAATAGACAAATAAAGTTCTATTATTTTGTGAGTATAATTTATGAATCAAAATAGGTAAGTTATTCAAACCTCCACAGCTGACATTTTGATATATTACCAAAAAAATAAATAACAAAAGTTTCCTGTTAATGCAAAGAAAAGATACACATGATAAATGTTGAGCCCCCAAAACTATTGTTCCAGCTATTATTTATTGAACTGTATAGTAATTATCACAGCCTACTTCCTCATTCCGTCAGGTACAATTGAGTTTTTCTCATCTTTGTGGTCTATCTATTATTATTTTCTTATTGTTTTGCCTTGAATGCTCCACAGTAGGGCATTAAACCTCTCGCTATCTCCATGGAGACAAGCTGGTCACACCACCATGTCAAGTTACTCTCTCACAGAAATAATGCAATAATTGAATAAATGCAGAACTTCAAAGTATAAATCTGACGTTATGTTCTTTAGTTTCTGAATACTTTCCTGCACTTCACTTGAGGAATTTCCTAGACCACTACATTGTACTTCTACTTGATTATGGCTGCACCAATTAATCAACAAATTCTGAAATAACTAAAAAAAATATATATATCGTATATTTTTTAATAATTGTCATTGTTATCTGGACTATACAGACCCTTAAACACATGAAAACTAATTTTTTAACGAAGACAGTGGCATTATTCAATCAAAATGTAAAAAAAGATAATATTAATACACTTTATTTGTAAATATTTTCTATCTAGAAGCCTTCAGTCACCATAGTTCAACCTTTATTTGGTGGATAATGTATTTAAATAGCCTCAGTGTACAACAGAAATAATCTTTTCAATAGTCGACGGCTGAGGTAATTGTTTGTTCTGAAGTAACTGTATTCTTTCTCGAGTACAAAAGTCGGCTTCTCTACATCTGAATATCAATGCTAATATGGAGGAGTCCGACATTTCCACATCCTCTCGACTCAGCGCCCCGGTGTTTTCTCTGGCTCCATAATGTATGAGCCTAAACGATCAGGCTCCATTTAGCTCCGTCTGAGAGCTGCTTTACCCACACACACACTGTACACACACACACACACACACACACACACACACTGTACACACACACACATACACTGTACACACATACACACACACATTAGCTGTGCTTTTACCGTTTCAGTAACCTACCTTTCATCATTTACGTTAATGCTCGTTATCGGAGAACGACTCTTTCCCGTCGGCTTTTATCATGAGTCGTCGCGGCGAATGATGTCACTTGCTGCGACAGAACCTGCACATTAAAACTTTGACTTTACAGTTTCGTTTTACGCTCTCGTGTACACCCGAGGTAACTGGAGACATCCTGCTGAAACGCCACTTAGTCGACGGAGACGTATTATGCTGAATTTACTTAATAACGATCCACAGGTGTCAAAGATTTTATTTAGCAGACAAAATCATAATGTGTTAAACTGAATATACGACCAAAATACTGCCCATAAGTTGTTTTTTATTTTTGCCAAATCATATTCAAAATACAGCCCTGTTTCCGACATTCTTTCACCTTATATTGTCGAGCTGATTAATATTAATAACGATGTAAATGCGTGACATGAGGGAGCAGCGTTGCCAGGTCAGGAGGAGTGGCCGGGCCCAGCGGGAGAACCTTGTCCAATCTGAGTCCACATCGCTCCAGGGCTGTTTCCTTCCCGCGCTGACGGATGAGGATGAGCTGCTGCTGCTGCTGCTGCTGCTCCGGCTGGTGGTGGTGGTGGTGGTGGTGGTGATGTGGGGGGGGTCGCGTCGTCAAACATCCTGACAGCCAAAGCAGGACTGACTCCGGGCGAGACATCTGCGTCCTCCACTTACACCGACGGCATTTTTCGACTGTTGAGGTTTAGATTTGTACAAGGTTAGGAGTAATTAAAGATTCACTGCTGCTGGTGTCGGCTCCGATACAGATGAAGATGCTGGATCGGGTTTTGGTTCTGGCCATTGCGGTTCAGCTGATATAAAGTGGCCTATTAATTGTTGATGTAATAAGACTTTTTACTCGTCGATGTCCTGTCTAATTAAAACCAGGCTCGTAATTCTACAACTTTTATTCATACAAAGAATAAATTACAATTACATAACACATAATCTCACATATTTTTTGCATTGTAAGGAACGAAATGGCGTTTTCACTCTCTTGTCCATGTTGTGCTTTTGTCTGCTTTATTATCTATGACTCACGCTATTTTATTCTGGACATTTTGAATCACAATACTGATAGCTGTGGATTTTCTTTTGTCAATTTGTGCCAAAATGGCTACACAACGCTGCTGAATCCTGTATCTCAGTCTAAGAAAAAGCAACCGGAGAACAAGTGCAGAGCCAGTGGGAGTGTTTTTCGGGGGTTCGGTTCATTTTTACAACAATGATCCCTCCAGACATGTGATTTGAGGCCCTCCACTGGGATGTACACACATTTTCCCACTCTTCATCCATCAAAACAAGTTTCTTTCCCATTTGTTTTTAATATATTTAGTAGAGTATTTGTCCAGATTAGTAATGCACTGGTGCAATTTAGATTTAGAATTTCCCCTTGAAAGTTCTGATTTTTAAGCCTTGATAAATATTTCAGTCAGAGGGTTATAATGGTCATTACTTTGTTTAATTTCTTGGTTATAATAACTCCTTATTTGTAAATACCTATAAAAGCCAAAGGAGCCCTTCAACATAGCAATGCATTTATGTAGATTTTCTTTTACTATCTGGTGAAAAACCTTTATGCCTTTTGTAATCCAGTCGGTGTTATTTAGTGCAAAACCTTGGTCGGCTTAAGATGAAAAGGGAAAACAATTATAACATGGTTAAAAGCTCTTAAAAGCTTTGCATAATATGTCTCCTCCTTTAAAAACAGAGTTTATCTGTATCAGAAGGGACAAAGCTGGAGCTGTGCACCTGCAGGAGTAATCAGAGAACCTTCTGAAATGGCATCTTCACTAACCTTGTTGATTCAGATCTCGCTCATATAAAGATTTATATCATGCTCTTTTTACCCACTTGTTCAAATGGAGAACACCAGCTTTATCAAAGGAATGTCAAGTACTTTACAATATTGAATTCCTCCAGACTAAACCTATATGCTTCTGCTAATTTGACATACTGAGGCGTCCTCGAAAATCAGCAGCTCATCTCAAGTGGTTAATCGCTTTGAAATGTCAGTGCCGTGCGTCGCCGGAGACACTCGGCTGATTGATGGGTTGCACAGATGTAATGCCGATGACAGATTCTCACTTGTTGGTGCCACGACGCTCCTCTCATCCCGTCGTCCCATCTGTGTCCTGAGACAAAAACAAGAGCTGCGCCGTGGACATCATTTTTCTTCGTTTGTTTTGACCTGACATGAAAGTTTTGTTACGTTGATCCGCTGCTGAGGTGGATAAGGGTCGGTCTGTCGGAGGAGGAGGGTTTGGCTCTGAGGTGAAGATGCAGGAGGAGGCTGTGCTTGGCCGACAGTGACACGTGACCAAATGTAGTGCGGTTTGGATTACGGCTGCATGGTGTTGGACATTATTGTGATATGCCATATGGCTGTTAAGTGCTGCAATAACGATATTATTGCCATATTTTTATACACTTTTTCGCACAATTATCTCAGTTGTACTGAACCAAAAATAATGTATTAGTCAAACATAAAGCAAGACTAAACCAAGACTGAATCAAGGTTAATTAAAACTTACGGTACGTATCTTTTTAGCAACAAAAAAAGAAGACTAAAACAATGGCAGGTTTTTTTTTTTTTCATTTTAGACATTTTATTGCTCTAAAAACATTAAAAAAAACTGCGTCCTTACTGTGAGCGAGCTTGCATCTCCACAAACCTGACACGTTCTTGGCCTAGAGGAGCTTCTTCCTGCTTCTTTCCACAGAGTTCCTGTTCCTTTGGCTATAATATTCCACAGTATGTCTGAAAAACCTTTTCTGAAGTGTGAACTTTCTATTTCCTTTTCTATTTTCCACTTAAAATCATTAATAAAATCCCCACATTTTCATTTTAATAACCGTAAGTTTGCATCAAATGGAGGACCTTGGTGTTTTAGCGATATGTTTAGGTTAGATATTGATTATTATTGCCAAAATTGCAATCAATAGTTTGGCAATATAATGTGAAGCCCTAGTTTAGACAGCAGTTCTCTAGAAACAAATACTTTCTTTCTTTCTTTCTTTGATTTTTGCTTTAGTATTTACCCTTGTGACATGTGTAGATGAGTTCCTCTTAAAAAACTTGATTCAAGTTTTTATTTTGCAAGATTAGGTGTGCGCTTTCCTCTTTATTTATTTTGTATTTGTTAGCTATCCAGTCAAAACAACAGATTATAAAAAGATTATATGATTCCTGGCATGTGGCGATGACTTTGTTTACTTCCAAGAACCTGATATAATCATGCTATAAACAGAAGATGCTCTCACTGGTGCCTTACAGAAAACTGACTGTGGCCGCGATATGAGCGGTTCCCTGTGTTTATGCTGATCTGGTTGCTTTGGGAGAGAGGATGTTTTTTTAAGAGGCCCCGCTGACAGGCATTTGATGGGCCAGTGATCCATGCACCGCCCGGTCTGAGCCACCTGTCATGCACACGCACACAGTTCAGCAGCACACACAGCTTTAAGGGCGGGTAGCAGCATGGACACAGACTGTAATAGCAGGTAACATGTAATATGCCCCACATTTACTCATCTAATGTGTGCACGATTGTGGAGATGTTTCCTCTTCTCAGCAAGAAGCCCTGGATTTGATCCTGAGCAGTTTTCTATTAGGAGTTTGCATGTTCTCCCCATGTCTGTGACTCCAGATGAGTTTATGAGCGCTTTTCACCACTTTCAGAGGCCAGAGCGAGTGTTGCCGGCACGGTAAAGCTAACAAACGTTAGCACTTCCAGCGTTTGCGGAGAATAAAACTTGCTGATTATTGACGATTATTTGAAATGATTGGTTCTCTATTCAATTCAAATTTGATCCATTGCAACATCCTACTCTAAACCTGTAGCTCAAGATCGAAAATGGTCCACAAATCGACTAGTAGGCAAATAAATCCGTTTTTTCTCGTTGCATGTTGTCAAATTGGTCAATTATTTCGACTGTATTTTCTTATATTACTGACACTGATCGCCAAAATCCTCCTAACATTCTTAAGGGTGTAAAATTTGCTATTTCTCATCCAAATACAATTCAATTAAACCTCCTGGTAAGTGGTCGTGTACCCTGGTTGGGAAACACTGTCCTATACTGCTCCTGACAGTCAGTATTACAGCTTCTCTTAACAACAAAACTTGCAGATACCATTAGGGCTGCAGTATTCTACAAACTCCTTCTTCTGTATATTCGTCCGTTATGTCTGTATATATCCAACTGAACTGGCATCGTCATTGAACTCTAACTCGTTTGGGGCTATGCTAATTCTCTCTTGACGCACTGCCAGCTTTAAAACTGCTGGTAATTGTGAAGTTTGTGTTATGCAAATGCATTCTAAGCCGTGGTGTGGGAGGACTGCCGCTCTGTGCACACGTTCTGTTCCCTCTCAAGCAGGTATCAGTCCATCAGTAGGTCAAGGGCGCAGGGCGCAGGGCGATGCAGTAAGGAGGCCACGTTAAGTCCCCAAACCCCTACGTCCTGCATCCATCAGCTCACACACACTGCTTCAAAAGGCTAAGACACTACCAGAGCTTCCCGTGTGGCTACATGTGTTTGCAGAGCCATGAAGTAAAAATAACTTTGTGTGGCGCAGATGAACGAGCAGATGTCGAGCAAACACTTGTCTCATTAAACAGATATTAACATAATCGACAGTTAAATAATGCAAGTGCTGTTATATCATCTTTCCGTCGTGTAATTGTTTTTGCACTTTGCAGTTGTCTGTGTTGGAAGCAGTACGCAGACCAATTATAGTTGATCTACTGCAATTATGGTCCTTCTCCAGCTCCTTCTTTAGGCGAGTGTGCTGGTAAATGAAAGCTTTTTCTTGCAGATTATAACTTTGCAGAATTGTCCCAAAGATACAGACTGTGAGGCAGCAGTGATAATGTGTTACTTTAATAATGAGCTGCTGTAAAGTATATTTCTTAACTGTACTTTAAATTAACTATTAGAAAGTAGCAATATTTGCTCTTTGTGACTTTTCTTGTGAGTTGTCTGCCAGGTGCTTGTAATTTTATATAGTTTTATTTTACTAGGACTACTCAATAATTGTGACTGTAATTTACTGATTATAATCTCAATAAAACTGAAATCCCAACATGGGCAAAAAAAATCTCCTTTATGATTTCCCCCCAAATCTTTCAGCCCTACTTGCATTTACTCAATAAAGGTTTATTTACTAACATATACCTAACATAAAAAAGAGAGATTCTTACCGATCTGACCTGAAACGTGGCCTGGTGGCGTCCCGGTGGCGTCCCGGTAGCGTCGCGGTGGCGTCCCGGTGGCGTCGCGGTGGCGTCCCGGTAGCGTCCCGGGGTGGCGTCCCGGTGGCGTCCGGTGGCGTCGCGGTGCGTCCCTGGTGCGTGCCCGGGTGGCGTCCCCCGGTGGGCGTCTCCCGGTGGCTGTGCGGTGGCGTCCGGTGGCTTGGCAGTCACGGTGAGCGTCCCTCGGCGGCGTCCCGGTGCGTCGCCAGGTGCGTCGCGGGTCAGCGGTGCGTCCCGGTGGCGTCGCGGTGGCGTCCCGGTGGCGTCCCGGTGGCGTCCCGGTGGCGTCGCGGTGGCGTCCCAGTGGCGTCCCGGTGCAAACGGGTGCATTGCAACCTCATTTAAAAGTGTTGTACCCTCATTTCCGGTGCGGTAATTAATGACAGTTAATGGAAGAGTATCATTTTTGCACCCCTTTGAAACTCGCCAGCTTGTTTCCATAGCGATAAGTTCAATAAAAATGAAAAGATCATTTCATCAAAGCCAGAAAAGTTAGTTTACAATTAAAGTAAGGTACTCCAGTATTGTTTGGCTTCTCTAGCCTTTGTTCTCAGGAGGGGGAACGAGCACCATATTTCCTTAATACCAGTTTGACAATTTAATACAAAAACCCTTTCTAAACCCTTCAAATCTCTCCATGACAACATTTTCAAGTTCTAAAGAGGTAGGCCATTCACGTTTCTACTGTAATGGCATAATTCTCTGACAATGGAACCTGTCGGGTTTGTGCTGTATCAGTTTTGAACCATAACCTGCTTTTTTAATCTCAACCTGACACAGCAGCAAAAAGACTCCTGAAGTCACCACATGTTTTAACATGTTAAAGAAGACGAAAATCATCATTATCATAACAAAACAAGTGAAGAGACATTGGAACATACTTTCTCTTCTCACAATAGTTTCATCTTACAAAAACTGTCTGAAACACATTATGAGTTTAGTCTTTGTTCATGCTTTGTTAAGGCAAATTAAGGTGTAGTTACAATAAATTGGGACCAATTTATACAGTAATCTCAATATTCCATTTTGACAGATTATCTCAAATTAATTATGAGTGCTTTGTTGTATTTCCTCTGTATATTACTTTTTGAAGGGGATATATTATCCAAAATCAACTTTTATGAGCTTTTAACCTTGTGATAACGGTGTTTCCTCGTCATTAGTTTATTCAAAGTTGGATTTTGATGCATGTTTGAGTTAATCCTGTATTGTCCAGCAATTGAGGCTTGCGTGCTCACAAAATCCCTGTTTTCACCTACCCCCAATCCCCACCCACTTTCTTGTACGTAGTTGTGAAAAATGAAGACACCCAGTGATACATGTAGGGTTAAAAAATGTCCCGTAGCTACATTTAAAAAAACCAAAAACACGTAAATGACAATCCGCTACTTGCTACACTGAAATGTCACTATGAAGAGGCGGAGTTTATCAGTTTAGCCATTTTGAACAGGAAGCCGATGGATCTCTTTCAATTATCAAGCCGTTTTAGATCAATATTGCGGTTTACAATGGACAAAATGTAAAATGGTGTTAGTTCAATATATAGTTCAATATGATTTACCTAAAAAAAGCACAGTATGTCTCCTTTAACAGTTGACGTTATTACCATGTAGTGCATAGGTAGGATTTCAGAAGTCCCATGTGTACATGTGTACTTGCTGGGATTTGCTGTTCGCTATAGGCGGTGCAGCGCCACCGGGAGAATGAGGCTTGGTGGTTGCACATATTTCACTGTAGAGCTGAGATCATCGTACGTCTGAGTGCTACAGGGCCTTTGAACCGAACGACTCTCAAAGCCAGGTGTACTCTGCAGACGCCGAGCTAGGACTAAAGCAAACAAGGAGCCGCTCAATGCAAAGACAGACATACAGTACTATATATCAAACTGAAAAGGAGTAGGTATATATATATATTTTTTGAATGCCGTGCGATATGTGTACATTTTCTGTGGAGAGATTCTATCAGTAAATTTGGGCCTTAGGCAGGAAGCACCAGCCACTCTTCATTCACAATTTGCCATTTTAGAGGTGCCTATTCTCCTAAACTTTGCATGGGAGAAAATGGAAACAAAATGTATGTATATAGTGTCTTAGTTTACTAAATCTCCTCTTTATTGTGTAATTCCTCAGATAGATTCCAAAGCAAAAGAACATTTATCTGGTAAACTGGACAAAACAGGCAATATGTTTTGCTACTCATCCAAATAGCTTCTTCAATTCCTCTTACAGGGTTCTGGTTAATATCTGTCTGAAGCCCTATTGAACTGAATAGTTTCAGTGTAACTCTAACTACTGGTATACTGAAAGTAGTTAGTTCAGTTGAACTAAACTTAACTAACGACAGATACTCCTTACTGTAAACAACCAGCTTGTGTTAGGTTCAGTGTAGTTAGCTCCTCCCTGTAGACAAATATTTAAGGCACACAACCATGTCAGAGGAACTGAAGAATCTACCTGGATGAGTGGCGAAACATATTCACTCTTAAAACTTTTGTCCAGTTGACAGAAGTTTGAAATTTGTTTTGGTATAGCTTTAAAAGGGTTTACAAACTTTTGACAATTTTGCTATTTTTGATCGATAGTGACTTTTGTCCCATTGGAAAAATATTGTGTGTTTACTGGTTGTTGAGAGGTCTAAGCTTCAGCTCTCATTGTGAGACTGATTCCTGTCTCCGAATATGGGTAAATAAAGTCCACAGACCAAAGATAATGTTTTTAAAAATCACCAAATTCTGCACCTGTAATAAATGGATGAAAAGGTTGATTATTCCGCCAGGATTCGACAGGTGTCACATTCCTGAATAATGGATTCTCTCAGGGCTGAGAGCACACGGCTGTGCAGTACGTGCCCTCACATGAACCCTCACATGAACCCTCACATGAGCCCTCACATGAGCCCTCACATGAACCCTCACATGAGCCTCACATACCCTCACATGAACCCTCACATGAACCCTCACATGCCTCACGAACCCTCACATGCCCTCACATGAACCCTCACATGCTCACATGAACCCTCACATGAACCCTCACATGAGCCCTCACATGCGCCCTCACATGCCCTCACATGCGCCCTCACATGCGCCCTCACATGCCGCCCTCACATGCGCCCTCACATGAGCCCTCACATGAGCCCTCACATGCGCCCTCACAATGCGCCCTCACATGCGCCCTCACATGCGCCTCACATGCGCCCTCACATTCGCCCTCACATGCGCCTCACATGCGCCCTCACATGCGCCCTCACATGAGCCCTCACATGCGCCTCACATGCGCCCTCACATGCGCCCTCACATCAATGCGCCCTCACATGCGCCTCACATAATGCGCCTCACATGCGCCCTCACATGCGCCCTCACCACATGAACCCTCACATGCCCTCACATGAACCCTCACATGCGCCTCACATGCGCCCTCATATGCGCCCTCACATGCGCCCTCATATGCGCCCTCATATGCGCCCTCACATGAGCCCTCACATGCGCCCTCAGCCGTGGACCTGGGCTCCTCTGGGCTCCTCTGGGCTCCTCTGGGCTCCTCTAGGCTCCTCTGGGCTGCTTATGCTATGTTAACTCTCGTAGGTTTTTTGTCACCAGATGTGACGTAGTTGAGCACCACTCAGCAGCCAATGGTGGCAAGCCTCCATCCCACATGGTTCCAGTACTAGTATTGGCCCATTTATGATATAGAAATATATAGATCGATATTTGGCACAGATATTTTTGGCCAGTGGCCCAGTTTGTGTATTCACGCGTCACAGTTTGTCCTCAGTGCACCAGATTCGAACAAACTCATAAAAATAGAAATTAGGGTAAAAAACAACCATGCAGCAAAATATTTGATATCCTAGATAAGTACTTTCTGTTATTATTTTTACTAAAGTAAAAAGTAAATTAGTGAACTTTAATTCTACATAAATACTATAGCTTTGTGTGTGCATTGTGTGAATTATCAAATCAAATACTGGTTTTGGCAAATATTGGTTATTGGTCACAGCAGCAAGCCAAATGATGGATATTTGTATCGGCTGGAATAAATCCATATCGGACCACCTTAAATTATTATTATTACATTTATTCATACACACACTTTTTTAGACCTTACTTCACATCAAATGCTTTGAATTTAGAATATTCAATACATTTCTAATAATTTAGCTTCAAATAAGAAAATACATTTGTTCAAGTAACATTTTCTACACCCATTGGTAAATGAAAAGAGAAGACGCTAAACACCAGATTTAGCAAAGAAAACTTGTCAAAACTCCTGAAATAAAGATACATATCATTATCTAATCTAGATTTAATATTTTGGAGATACAATATAAAACATGAAATAAAACGTCCCAGAAATTCAGTGGGCAAATGTAAGACACACACTATAAAATGACTGAATGAGTCAAAGAATGAATGGCCAGTACCAAAAAGCCTACAGCCTGAGAGTGTTTGCTGTATCTGGGACAGGTCTATTTTGTGGGACATGTTAAAAGAGTCCACTTTTCGCTGTGTAAGAAGCAGTGGAGGATACAGTTATAGGATTGGCTGTGATTGACAGCTGAGTGGAGCTCCGGTAATGAACGCTGGCCAGCCGAGAGGAGATACAGGAGAAGGAGCTGACTCAAGATTCTCCTCAAACTGCACACTATTCTGTTAAGTGACAGTGACAGTGCTGCTCATTTGGGATTCCTCCAGAAGTTGAGTGATTGATAAGTGAATACCTCCGCTCGGTCCAGGCTTGAGAACAAAACAAACAAGAACACAGGATAATAGTGTCTTTGAAGGTGCGTTAGGTTTGCCTGGGATCCAGACTTCCCTCTGTTTAATCCAAACACTAAACAGGACATTTCACTCAGACAGAGCCGTTCAATCAGGTTTGTTTATTTCAGTAAAGCATGAAACAGATGAGCTCATAGATCATTTATTTTTTCATTGCAGAGAAAGACAGGGCCAGTTCTCAATTTGCTGAATTCCTGTGAATGTTGGTTAACCCGCTTGTCTTTTATTAACCAGTGACAGTTTCATTGATTGGTTTTCGTACTTTCTGTTAATTAAATGCTGGATTGTGCAAGTGAATGAAACAAAACCGCCCCTGATAGTTTTTTTTTAATAAAGGAGAAAGCAACAACTCAAACTTGAAATGAACTAATGTGACTAACATGAGCTCCCCCAGACTCACATTGTTACTCTGTTAATGAGATCACTCAGAATGTAGTGGTCAGATTGTGATGAAATCTCCTGGATAAGTGAGCAACAGTCCACGAAAGAATTAATTTGCTTTTAATGGTAAAGTATTGTTTACCATTGCATCATTGGGTTATACTTGGCACCGAAATGTTACCAAATCAGATACAGCCCTTCAATTTAAAGGACGGATATTATGCACATTTGGGTTTTCTGAGCCAAAGTCACACCTGGAGTTGCATTTAGCTTCATTCACACTAGTTTGATGAATCCTGGTTAGAAAATCCTCTCTCCTCCGAGCGTCAAAAACACTCCGTCCTGAATCTCCTCGATAACTGACGTTTTCTCGATCTGCGATGTGGCTCTCGAGAATCTTCTGTGCTGTTTTTAAGTCCATAGGTCATCACCGGACCTGTTCTGTTCATTTCTGCCGTCAAATTACGATCATTGCAATTGCGTGCTTAAACCAGGAAGTCGACAAGCAGTTGTAAACAGTGTTGATTTTTAAATTGTGTTATTCCCTCTGCAGCCCGTAGATGGAACCGAAGCTCAGTTACTTCTGTGTTTCCCAAGGCTTCGGCAAAGTTATATTGTTTTTTTGTAATAATGTTTTGTTTGTTCTAAAACATGAAAGGCCAAAGTAAATGTACTCAAGAGCATGTTTAAAGGCCAATAACACTACACATAAGGCATTATATTTGTCCTTTAAGCTTTACCATGACAAAACTTGACATGAAATCCATGAATAATTGTTCGTAATCTCTGAACAAACTCATCCACTCGGTCCACTATCATAACGGCACAATCCCGAAAAGAGCTTCTGCCTTTGCACTATCTACTTTTTCTTTTCTTGTTTCTTCTTTTAACTACCAGACAGTGGAATCTACTTCCAGACAGCCTTGTCTGTAAACATTCATCAGTTCACTTAAAATTTGATAAAGCACTTCTTATAATAATCAACTGTGTCAACATCAGTCAAGTTAAAGTGCACTTGTATTTGTCACTGTAAAAAGTAACACGTCATAATTAAAATTGTGATAAACATCCTGTCAAGTCCAAAGTTTGTCAAATTTGACCATTTTAGTTATTATTATTATTTGACCTAATGTCTTTTACTTTGTCAGTCCAGTATTTGTTTGTTTGTTGGTTCGGTTTGTGTCATACATTTTCTGTGATTTTTTTTTTTTACTTCGAATTTTGTCAAACCATCTAATGTATTTGAAATGGTAACATCTTATTGCGTATTTTACTGAGCTAATGTTAACTAAGTTCGTTTTAACCTGCACAAGGACTGAAGCTAACTCGAGGGCAGATGATATTTTCCTTTGTAAGATTGAGGAATGTACACGGCCCCTGACAAAAACCATCAACGTAACCGACTTAAATTGTACATACTGGAATAAAGAGTCAGATTTCTTGCTGAATTAGGTTTTTTTTTTGGGAGAGAGTATTTGGGCTGCTGCGATGTCGGGCCACCCTGCTTTGCTTTGCAATCTGAAAACGCTGTTGACGCTTTTCACTCATGCAGATGAACACTAGCAATTTTGCCTAAGGGTTTGTCAGAGTGAGCAGTGAGTTAGATAAATACCTTATCTCCCCTCTCAAGCTTTGAAAAATCAGGTACACAGCTTCAACTGCCACTACACTCCCAAGTTACCAACAAACGGGACAGAACCATGAACCCATTTGAAACTCGATTCAACCGATTGCATTTTATTGATCTAATTCGAGTATTCTGCTGAAACTGTGCACTTCACGCTCGGAGCATGTGCAACAATAAGACTCGTACTGGGCCCATGGGCGGCGGCGAAGCTGTTGTGTCGCTTTTAAAGCCAATGTTAATTAGAACTGAGCTAAAAAAGTGTCGTGGGACTTTACAAGAACACAGGGGAGTGTTGTAACGGAGTGTGATTGGATGTAGTCGGTGTAGAGGAAAATGGCATGAAACAGGCGGGAATATTATATTAATTGCAACATGGTCTGTTCAACTGGTAAATTGTGAGACTATAAAAAGAAATGGCTGTTGGGGAAGTAGTCTTGTCATTTGCATATTTGGAGAAACAAACATCCGCCATCAGCTAAGATGGATTTTTACTGATCAAAATAACGCCGTGTTTGCAGAGACGAGTTGTACTTGGTTATATTGACGAAGAACATTTATGTGTTGAGTAAATTTTTTTATTTGTAGCTTTTGAGGAAAGGTTTTGGTTATTCCTCCCAGTGTGTAAGTAAGTCTGTACAAGTAACAAACGATTTATTTTGACCAAATTAAATTGTGTGTGTGTGTGTGAGATCTTTAATTTGAATGTATCATATTTTTGGCAAAATATTCAAAGTTTTATCCATTACTAAAAAATCAGAAGTTACGTCCAGACAATTGTCCTACTCTTACTTGTATCGTACTTTCCTCGAATACTTATTTTACTCTCACTTATGTTACATTTCTTCAACCATTACGTTGTACTTCTACTTAGTGCAAAGAAGAAGTATGTGGCCAAAAATGTAAACTAATTTATTTATAATGAATCATTTCAAAATCGTGTCTCGTCCCACTCCAGTCATTTTATTTTGAAGTACTAGTATTCTTACTTGAGTACAATATTCGGCCACTCTACATTTAGTTGACGAATCGGTCTAAAATATGTTTATTAGTCGACTAATTATGTTATTGGCATTATAGATTTCTGAGTGAACTGTGAGTTTAATCTGCCGTTTTACAGATACATTCTCTGTGTACTAGTAGTAGTTTTCTGTAAAAAAATATATATCTGTAATTACGCAAATTTCTGAGATGTTTCGCTGTGTTGTCAGTGCACTTCGGGTCAGATACGTGGCCTGATCGCAGATATGAAATACACTTGAGATCTTTTGACGGCAGAAGGCCTCGCCCCACTTTTAGTCGACCAATCGACGTACGAGGAAAATCTTTTATCGTCCCAAGAATTTATATAACCTCTGCCCACAATAGTTTATTTGTGACGAAGGTGAGTCTTTTTGCAGGCAGTTAGCTTCAGATGGACGGTGTGTTAAAATCCGGCGCCGGTGATTTCCGAGGCTGAGTGAGCTGACCCTTTGCGTGGGCAGCCTTGCATAGACTTTACCGATATGAAACATGCTCACTTTGTTCACGAGTGGGCTGGTGGGCATGGGAAATAGCACCGTACAAGGACGAAATAATCCACGCATTAGTCACTGCACAGCCATTTCTGCTAGCTTTCTTTAAAGGAAACATATTGTGCCAAATCCCTACAGTTATAATGTTTTTCCCTCATAATTAACTTCTGTTTTTTGAAGAATTCTGGCGTCTGTATTTTCCAGCATTTCTGTTTTCACCTATCCCAATCCTTTCTTGCGATACATAAAAAAATCTGGACTTCGGGTCATAAACAAATGTTAAAACGATATTGTATAGCCACTTTTCAGCAATATAAACTGTGAAAATAGCTCAGTTCTGCAGGAAGTGAATGGGCCGGTTCGTATAATGAAGCATTTTTACATCAATAATGCCATTTACAAGGAACAAAATGTTTATTACTAAATGCCAGAATATATGTATGGATTATTACTCATTGGAAACCAGTTGAGTGACCTGTCAAATATAAAAAAATACACATAAAAACAAACAAATACAGAATATACAGATAAAATGTCTATAAACCATTCAATAAAATAATCAATACAGAATCAGAAGGCAAGGCAAGGCAAGGCAAGTTTATTTGTAGAGCACAATTCGTACACAAGGCAATTCAAAGTGCTTCACACAACAGGAAAAAATGCATTAAAATCACAAAAGCATTCACAACAGGAAAAAATGCATTAAAACAAAGACATGGCAGAAATCACAATCTTAGTTCAAGACATAAAAGAGAAGAGTGCAAAGAAAAGCATTTCAGTCATATGCACAGCCAAACAAAACAGTTTTTAGTTTAGATTTGAACATTGCCAGAGTAGCGGCCTGTCTCACATCCTCAGGAAGACTGTTCCAGATTTTAGCTGCATAAAACTGAAATGCAGATTCCCCATGTTTAGTCCTGACTCTGGGCACCAGCAGGAGGCCGGTCCCCTGAGGTCCTCAGAGTCCGAGATGGTTCATATGGCACTAACATGTCCGAGATGTACTTTGGTGCTAGGCCATGGAGAGACTTGTATACAAGCAGAGCTGCTTTGAAGTCTATTCTCTGAGCCACAGGGAGCCAGTGCAGAGACCTGAGCACAGGACTAATGTGATCGTACTTCCTGGTTCTAGTCAGGACCCGAGCAGCGGCGTTCTGGATGTACTGCAGCTGTTTTACAGCTCGTTTGGAGAGGCCAGTGAGCAGGCCGTTACAGTAGTCTAATCTACTAGAGACAAACGCATGGATAAGTTCTCTCCAGGTCTGGTTTAGACACTATACTTTTGATTTTGGCAATGTTTTTTAGATGGTAAAAAGCTGCTGATGTGATTGATCTGACGTGGCTGTTAAAATTCAAATCTGAGTCCATTATTACCCCCAGATTTCTAACTTGATGTGTAGGTTTTAGAGCGAGACTCTGGAGGTGACAGTTAACACTTTCTCTTTGTTTCTGTGGGCCAAAGACGATGATTTCAGTCTTGTCTGAGTTCAGCTGGAGAAAGTTGTTTTTGCATCCACACACTGATCTGTTGGAATGCAGTGACAGAGTGAATCCACTGGTCCATATTCACCTGCCGTCAGTGAAACATAGATCTGAGTGTCGTCTGCGTAATTGTGATAGGACACATTCTCGCTGCGTATCAACTGACCTAACGGCAGCATGTAGAGGTTGAACAGAAGGGGTCCCAGGATTGACCCTTGGGGCACCCCACAGGTCAGGGGCATCTGGTCTGAGACACAGTTACCAATTTCGATAAAGAATTTCCTGTCTTCCAGATAGGACTTTAACCAGTTTAGAGCAGTGCCAGTGATGCCCACCCAGTCCTCTAGTCTCTGTAAGAGGGTCCCATGATCGACAGTGTCAAAAGCAGCACTCAGATCTAACAGAATTAAGACTGAGGACTTTGCCCGCGTCAGTGTTCAGGTGGATGTCATTTGTCACCTTGACAAGAGCAGTCTCAGTGCTGTGATGAGGTCTAAAACCTGACTGGAAAACATCAAATGAGTTGTTTATTAAGAGGAAATCAGTGAGCTGTTGGTAAACAACCTTTTCAAGGACTTTGCCCCAAAATGGCAGATTAGAGATGGGCCGGTAATTACTCAGTACTGCGGCATCAAGACTGCTCTTCTTTAGGAGAGGCTTTATGACCGCAGTTTTCAAAGACATTGGGAATGTTCCAGATTGAAGCGACATGTTAACTATTTGAGTGAGTGGTGCTAACAAACTGTTCAGCACAGACTTTAGAAATCTGGTGAGGTAACACATCGAGGCAGCATGTAGATGAACTCAGGCTGGTGGTGATGATCTCCTGGACAGTTTTGTCAGTTACAGGTGCAAAGTGAGTCAGCTCTAAGTGTGTAGGTGGTTTGAGGGTTATTTTTTGCATTGTAGAATTGATAGCATTTTTAATGCCCTGAACTTTGTCATTAAAGAATAATGCAAACTCATTGACACTTGGATGTGGAAATGAGTTCTAACGGCAGCTGAGCTGGAGGGTTTGTTAATCTGTTTACTGTGGCAAACAGGACACGCGAGTTGTTACTGCAGCTTCCAATTATTTCAGAAAAATATCCTTCCCTAGTTCTACATAAAATGAGGTTGTACATGTACAACTTCTCTCTGTAAATCTCTTTCTGAACCTGGAGCTTCGACTTGCGCCATTTTCGTTCGGCCCGACGGCACTCCCTTTTTCTGTGCCCTGACCGAATCATCATTTCTCCATGGCGCCTTCTGCTTATTTTTAACAATTTTAGCCTTCATAGGGGCAATGGTGTCGAGAACATTCAAAACACTAGATGTAACAGAGTTCAACAAATCATTTACATTAGAACATGAGACATTTTCAAAGTTTATCATTTCCATAAACAGTTTTCCCGTGCTGTCATTTATGTGTCTCCTCCGGACAATTGCAGGACCAGCTGGTGGTTTGGGAAAAACAGACAGGTCAAAGAAGACACAGAAATGATCAGACAGAGCAACATCGACCACATTGACATTTGAAATATTAACCCCTTTTGTAATTAGAAGATCTAGAGTGTGCCCTCTGCTGTGGGTGGGGCCACTCACGCGCTGAGTAAGACCGAAAGTTTCAAGGACAGCATGAAGCTCTTTAGCGTTTCTGTCACAAATATTATCAACATGAACATTGAAAATCACCTGTTTATAACCAAACCATCAAAGTCTGTGCATACGACTGAAAGCATCTCAGTAAAATCATCAATAAAACTTTTGCAGTGCTGAGGAGGCTTGTATAAAACAATGAAGAGAATGGATGGAGACTGTTTTAGCTCAATTTTAAAGGCTACATACTCAAATGTTGAAAACACCCCAAAGGACAACCTGTGGGTAACTATTTTCATCTCTAACAAAAGCACACACACCTCCTCCCTTTTTGTTTTCTCGTGTTTTCAGATTCAAACATAAAGTTGGGTGGAGCAGACTCTATTAGAACTAAATTTCCTGTGTTTTTGTCAAGCCATGTTTCAGTTAAAAACATAAAATCAAGATTATAAGAAGAAATAAAATTATTAATTAAGAATGATTTGTTACATAAGGATCTGACATTTAGTACAGCAAGTTTCAGACTAGTTTCAGTGAGACTGGGCGTTATCTTTTTACAGGGAATATGAATCAAATTTCTCAGATTGGGAAGTCTGACTCGCATTTTGTTTTCCCATCTGTGTGATGTTACTACAGAAATAGCACTAGGGGAGGCTGTTTTTACACAGGGCCCCGGGTTGGTTTGATTTTTAATATGACTATAAGTCCCGGCAACGCTGAGACCCAGTGCATCCTAGCTATGGGAGATACCAGGTGAAAGGCGAGGGGGATAGGGTGGGGGACTTTTGTTGGTGTAGTGGGAGCCGGTGAGCGTTTGGGACCAGGTGAAAGGCGGGTGGGTTTTGGTGGGGTGATTTTTGTCTGTGTAGCAACAGTCAGGGGAGAGTTCATCATCGTTGATATCAGAACTCTTGCTAAATTAGGCGTGAGTGGAGCCATCTTAATGCCTGATTTGATCAGATGTTCAAGATGGCTGGGAAGACCCCTGGGTGAGAGTGGAGATGGAAAGGAGAGTGAGGAATCTGTAGTGGGAGTAGATGTTGCAGGGGGGATCCAGGGCTGCTCTGAGGGCAGGGGCGATGGCGGGGATACTGCCAGGCCCGCCACAGATGGGTCCAAGGCCTTTGATGAGGACCGTGCAGGAAAGAACTGAAATGACTCCTGCGCTGGCCACGGTGAAGATTGTTGTGGTGCTGCTGCAGATGAGTCCTTTGCTGGAGGTAGTGGAGGTGATCGTGGAGCAGTTGGAGTTGAATTCTTTGCTGCAGGTGGTGGAGCGGCTGCTAATAAATCCTTTGGTGGAGGCTGTGGTTGTGGTGCTGCTGATGCTGAAACTTTGGAATCAGTCAATTGTCAATGAACAATATTCATAAACATAGGAACTTGCTTTGGTGATTCGTTGCAACATACAAAGATGAACAATAAACACATAAACAATAAAAACAACACATATGAAATAAAAAAAGGGCATGCATTAAATCCATAAAAACACACTTACACATACAATATTGGATAAATACAATTGTGGGTAATTTTTAACAAGTGATTTGAATTAATTAAAAGGCATAAAATAATTTAATTCTCCACAAAGACGGAGCAAAGTCGCCGAACGCCCTTTTTTCCTGACTCTGTGTTGACTCGGTGCGACTGGAAAAATAAGAATGTCCTGAGATCTCAATCGAGGAATACTTGATCCGGTTGTTCAATGCCAGCAGGAGAACTTTATTAACAAACAAAAGGCAGTTCTGTTCTTGTCTTGCATCCAATGATTGACATCCTACTTTTGCACTGGTTTTACGAAGGACATTACAGGCCATTTGCAGTTCAGCATAAATATCGTACAACACGTGCATGTGCGTTTCGCCATTAATACAGCCTTCAAAAGACAGAAATTCAGACAGACATCAATAATTATAGTTATGCCCTTGATTGTAAAACACACTCCCAAATTCACTCCTTTCACTGTAAATAGGCCATTCAGCGTTAACAAGCCCAGAATAAAAGCACAAGGCACACAGTAATTGGATGAAAACAGAGAGCGTCTCCCTTTTTAAAAATGCTGATAAACTGGCCAACATACTATTTTTAGCCTTTATATACACTTTTGCTGAATCAGTTTAATGCTGGAGGTGCTAAAAAGTAAAGTAAAAATACTGTATTTTAGTTAGTTTTTTAGGTATCTGTACTTTACTTAAGTCATTTTTACAGCGGAGACTTTTTGCTTCACTACATTTGAGAGCAGCTATGTGTACTTTCTACTCCATTACATTTTGAACTGGACTGAAAAGTAGAGAGTACTTTACATATGGTCTGAGGGCTTGTTTTTTAGTACATTCACCGTGGCAAATGCGTTAGAGTTTTGGCTTTGAGCAAACAAAATAGAAGGATTAAGTAGAAAAATAAGAAATGGTTTTGAATTGGAGTTCAACGCTCAGACGACAGTGGAGAGGATCGTGGACTTCAGGAAAGCCACAGCCCTCCAGCCCCCCTCATCATGACAGACTCCCCCATCACCACCGTGGACTCCTTCTGCTTCCTCGGCACCGCCATCACCCAGGACCTCAAGTGGGAGCCCACCATCAGCTCCCCCATCAGGAAGGCCCAGCAGAGGATGTACTTCCTGCGGCAGCTGAGGAAAGCCAAGCTGCCAGTGCAGATGATGGTGCAGTTCTACACGGCCATCATTGAGTCCATCCTCACCTCCTCCATCACCGTGTGGTACGCTGGAGCCACAGCCAGGGACAAACAGAGACTACAGCGCATTGTGCGCTCTGCTGAGAAGGTGATCGGCTGCAGACTTCCATCTCTGCAGGACCTGTACGTCTCCAGGGCTCTGGGACGAGCAGGTCGGATCACAGCTGACCCTTCTCACCCTGGACATGGACTATTTGAACCACTCCCCTCAGGCAGGAGGCTACGGTCCATCCGAACCAGAACCTCCCGCCACAAGAAGAGTTTCTTTCCCTCTGCCGTTGGACTCATGAACACTTCTTAGCACCTGCCACTTCAACTACATTTTAACCAATCCCTCACTGCACTGTATTTAACTGTAATTCTCGTGTACATAGTAATGCCTATTTAATTTTATTTTATACTATAGTTAAAATTGTTTCTTAATGCATGCCCTTTTTGATTGTTTTATGTTGCACCTTAATGTCGAGACAAGTTCCTATGTTTGTGAATTTTGTTCATTGACAATGGCAATAAACCTTTTCTGATTCTGATTCTGAGAATTGCTATTAATGACCACACAATAGCACAATTCGTTATCAAAATCATCACAATTAAAACTTTACTTGAGTATTTTTTTGCTCCTGTTTGTAGCACTACATCATTTCACATAAAAAGTTCTCCCAAAAAGGCCACGGATGTGTCTGTTCTGCTCGGATCCGGCTCGATTCTTGACAGTGACTCAGAAGAGACAATTTATTAGACGAGAAGCTGAATCTCTCTCAGACCGGCTAAAACCCACTCAAGCAGAGCAGAAATATTGTCTGATGTCAATCCGTCGGTTTTGGCGACAAACTACAACCATTAACCGCCTAAATACGTGATAAATATAATGGAACAAGCAGGTGAACAAATGAGAAAAAAAATATAAATATAAAAAAAAAACTTCCTCCTACTCTTTTTGAACATTATTAAAATGTTTCCATAAATAATTTGGTGAATGTAGATGATTTACATGTGTGTTTAAAAGTGGTAAATTGTATATTTTCTTTCTTTCTTCCTTTTTAATGTTCAAAATAACGTAACTTGGTCTAACAATTATTTTAGTAGTTGAGCGATTATTTGTTTGATTATTAGACTAGTCAAACAATCATTTCTATTGAACATTGTGAACAAATGTTTTACCAAATGTGCCGACTGAAGATGTCTAGATGTAATATTTATAAAAAAGAGTGTATTTTTGATGAAAAATCTGACATGGTTTGTTCTTTTTTAACATTTAGATTCAATAACGTCACCGTCTTTGGTCTTTTCGTGTGCGTTTTAGAGTCTGTATAGTCTAGTCCGGTTATGTTTTATAATCAACTAATCACTATTAATCGATTGATCGATTTTAAATGCGTTTTTTGAATGAAAATTGTGTATGCGTTTTTCTTCTTCACTTTTAAAATATTCATAATAAAGTAACTCTTGAATATTTTTTGGGTTGTAAAATATAAAAAAAAAAAAAAAAAAAAAAAAAAACAGAATGAAAAACTCCACAGCACAACATTTTTTTAATATTCTTCTTTTTGTAATGAATGCAGAGTGATAAGGAGCCAATCCAAAAGAGCTGAATCTTTGAAAAGAGCCAAACTGCGAATCACTCCATTGTATTTCCTGCCTCACGTCACAGAATTGCATGAAAGTGGATATATTTTGTCAGTGAATTGTTGTGAAATGGGTGTTGTGAGTTGGCACGTCGTCACATTGTAAAGAAATGTTGTCCTGGACGATGAATTCATTTCCTACATTTCCCTCTCGACCAATCACTGCCTGGTCGATTCTTACAAACGCGTCCCCTTCTGCCGTCCTGCTTTCCATATCTATCCCGCCGCAGACCTCCTCCGCCAAACCCCATCCTCTCTTTCTGCCCTCCACCACCACCACCACCACAACCACCAACAACAAGTGCTTCTTTAAATAGTAACCGACTCATGGACTGAACTAAGACTGAATCACATCCTTTTTTTTTTTGTATTCATTTAAAAGAACTCTGTCATTCGGTGTCAGCGGTTACGTAACTGTGAAGAGCAAACGCCAACAGCCTGAACACGTTTAAAGACTGTGGGAAAATCGCATCCGTGCTCTGCAGCTAACTCAACGTTTCATTAAAGTCGGGGTAAAGTGGTTTTCATATATTAAGACCGCGTGCACCCCATGTAACGACATTATAGCCATATTTTGGGTTTGCTGAAAAATGTGTAGTAAAATGTATCGAAAATATTTGAAATGTTTGTTATTTTACAGATAAATGTACTTCCCAAACTTGCTGCAGTAAACTCTTAAAAGCGTGTGCCTCGTCTTATGTGCCGTGATTATGAACCTGACATGAAACGTTTTTTAAAACATAATTACCCAGCTCAGACAAATTAGGGCTATTTGTAAGAGCAAGTCTCTCATTAAGCACTTTATTTAGACGAGGAAGTGCAGAGAGAAATGTTTTAGTATCATTAAGGATAAGTAAAGTGTGTTTTCTTTTGCCTGGTGTGCTTCAACGCTGCCAAAGATACTGCGAGATTGTCTGATACAGCAGTTTGTTTGTTGACACTGTATTAGATCACATTTACAAATTATCATCTTAAAAAAAATTAACTAAAAATGATAAGTGACACCTAGAAGAATTGAATTAACGTGGAAGAGTATTCAGTGCGTTCATGATATGATACTTCGGCCATATTTGTATATAGCATCTTTCTCAAAGCACTTTTAAGCGTATTATTTATATAAAGGACATTCCTGCTTCTTATAATCTCCATTTATATCTATAACATGTCCAATGTTTTTTTAGGACAGTGAAATGAATACAATTTGAATCAATGTCGATATATTCTGTCAAGTCATTCTTTTTATGTTTAATGGGAATGATTAAAATATTTAGTTTGAATTGTATTATATTCAGATGTTGTATTATTTCAGTTTTCACACATATTCTCCTCTGTCTTGTCTGTTACAGGAAGTGCATGAAATACTGAAGGAGTACGAGTTGAAGTACTGCTTTGTGGACCGTAACAAGGGCACAGGTAACCTTCTTCAGAACTTACTCAGCTGCTCTTCAGTATTTGAACACACCACATGACCTTTTCAGCAATTACACGTTTCAGTTTTATTCTTCAGAAATGTATTCAATTAAAAGTTAGAGGCAGTGGACACCTTTTTACTTTGAATGTAGTGATTTACACTTACAAGCAAATCTATTTTATACTTCAATATGCTCAATATTGACAAAGTAGTCCTTCAAAAACACTTATATTTTATATTTCTTCAAAATCTTGCCGAGTGCATTCCTTTTCTAACACTTCTGTTTGTGGGGTTGAGAGTGATTGAAGGTTATAGCATGAAATACATACTTTAAAGAAGACAAATAAATAGTTACAATCTATGACAACTATTTCAAAAGTGGAGAGGACGAAACAGCCCATTTTAGTAAAAAGCAGGTCACGTTTCCTGCTTTTTGGGGCATTTTCACAGGTTTCCTATTCCTATAGTGTGAGTACAACTGTTGCTTTTGCTCTGAAGACTAATTGTAAACGGCGTGCTCTTCTGAACCTGTGCTGCTCCGGTTAAACCTGCGTTTGGAATAGAACTTTCTTTCAGTTAAAGCGTCTCAGCTGTGCAGACGTCTATGGAGCGGAATAAGAAAGGACAAATCCTGTTCAGATTTAAGGTGCACTGTGCAACTGCTCTGGTGGAGGTCATGTCCCTGCTTGTCTCTGTGGAGAATGTTCCACTATGGCATTAAAGGTCTGTCTTGCATTTACTCCATTACAGGGTTAAAGTTACCCTGCATTCTTACTGTGAGCAGGGTCACCTCCTCACAGATCTGACCTGTGACTGGGCCTGGAAGGGCCACAGTTTGTCTCCATGGAGATATCATATACCGAGAACATTCTAGACAAGAGTTCAATCTCTATGGAGACAACCACCTCCATCAGAAACGTGCACCTTTAAAACCAGAGCCTTCCCTGATAGAACATCAAACTGCTGATGCTTCGGTCAGTTACTGCCGAACGTTAAGTGTTATTTCTTTCATAACTTTGGAGAACAATACATTAATTTCATTGATCACAATCTGAAGCCGGTCTTCTCCTCCTGCTCTTCTCCTCCTGCTCTTCTCCTCCTGCTCTTCTCCTCCTGCTCTTCTGATGCTGCTGCTGCTCTTCTCCTCCTGCTCCTCTGCTGCTGCTCTTCTCCTCCCGCTCTTCTCCTGCCCTTCTCTGCCTTCTCCTCTTCTCCTGCTCTTCTCCTGCTCTTCTCCTGCTCTTTCACCTGCTCTTCACCTGCTCTTCTCCTCCTGCTCTTCTGCTGCTGCTCTTCTCCTGCTCTTCTTTGCTCACCTCCTGCTCTTCTCCTGCTCTTCACCTTCTATTCTCATCCTGCCCTTCACCTGCTCTTCTCCTCCTGCTCTTCTGCTGCTGCTCTTCTCCTTCTCTTCTGCTGCTGCCTTCTTCTCCTCCTGCTCTTCTCCTCCTGCTTCTTCTCCTCCTGCTCTTCTGCTGCTGTTCTTCTCCTGCTCTCCTCATGCCCTCCTCCTGCTCCTCTTCTCCTGCTCTTCTGCTGTGGCTCTTCTAGCCCTGCTCTTCTGTTGCTGCCCTTCTCCTGCTCTTCTCTTACTGCTCTTTCTCCTCCTGCTCTTCACCTGCTTATTCTCATCCTGCTCTTTCACTGCTCTCTCCTCACGCACTTCTGTGCTGCTCTTCTCCTCCTGCTCTTCTGCTGCTCTTCTTCCTGCTCTTCTGCTGCTGCTCTTCTGCTGCTTCTCTCCTGTTCTTCTGCTGCGGCTCTTCACCTGCTCTTCTCCTCCAGCCCTTCTGCTGCGGCTCTTCTCCTGCTGCTCTTCTCCTGCTCTACTCATCCTGCTCTTCACCTGCTCTTCTCCTCCAGCCCTTCTGTTGCTGCTCTTCTCCTCCCACTCTTCTGCTGCTGCTCTTCACCTCCTGCTCTTCTGCTGCTGCCCTTTTCCTGCACTTCTCCTCCTGCTCTTATGCTGCTTCTCTTCTCCAGCTCTTCTGCTGCTGCTCTTCTCCTGCTCTTCTGCTGCTGCCTGCTCTTCTGCTGCTGCTGCTCTTCTGCTGCTGCACTTCTGCTGCTGCACTTCTGCTGCTGCTCTTCTTCTGCCCTTCTTCTGCTCTTCTGCTGCTGCACTTCTCCTGCTCTTCTGCTGCTGTTCTTCTGCTGCAGCTCTTCTGCTCCTGCTCTTCTGCTCCTGCTCTTCTGCTCCTGCTCTTCTTCTGCCCTTCTTCTGCTCTTCTGCTGCTGCTCTTCTCCTGCTCTTTTGCTTTTGCTGCTGCTACTCTTCTCCTCCTGTCCTTCTGCTGCTGTTCTTCTCTTCCTGCACTTCTGCTGCTCTTCTCCTCCTGCTTTTCTGCTGCTGCTCTTTTCCTGCACTTCTCCTCCTGCTCTTCTCCTCCTGCTCTTCTTCTCCTGCTCTACTGCTGCTGTTCTTCTTCTTCTGCTTTTCTCCTCCGGCTATTCTCCTCCTGCTCTTCTGCTGCTGCTCTTCTCCTCCTGCTCTTCTTCTGATCTTCTCCTCCTGCCCCTTTGGCTCCTGCTCTTCTGCTGCTGCTCTTTCATTTCGCTTCTTATTCTAATAACCAAGAGAACCAACACTAAAGTTCTGACAAGTGAATCCAGGTCTGATTAAGTTGGAAATTCAGCATGTTGTATTTAAATGATCCCTGAATGGATTGAGATGAAATAAAAACTCCCAAAGAGCTAAACATCTCCTCTGTTTGTGTCTCTGCGTCTTCCTCTACCCTGCACACTGTGACAAAAGAGTCACAACAGAGAGTTCATTTAAAATAGTGAGTTTCATGACAGTTTGCAAATAGATCAGAGAGACAGGGAAGCAGAGCAGAGCAGCCGAGTGAAGGTCAGATTTCATATTGACGAGCAGCTACTGTGAAAAGTGGCGAGGGACGTAATGGTTATTTTGTTGAAAACTGCTGCCCTGATTAACACATTCTCATCATCACAACAAAGTACTGCCGGGTGCACTCATTGATACCAAAATGGCTACGCAAAACTGTCTAATTCTACGTGTAAATAATCGTAGGAGGTGCAGAGCAGTGGGGTTAAGGGAAAACAAGCCTGTATCACTGTAAATACAGCTAGTGGATACATGAGAAGATTAAATAAATGATAACTATCAAAAATACAAGAAATTACACCTACTTTGTAAAAAAAAAATTGTTGGGGAACTTGATGGATTCAGTTGGCAACGTCACGGGCTGGTGTGGAGTGGGAGGAGCTCTCTGTTGATTCAGGAAGCGTTTTCACTCCTGTAAAACGTTTCCAGGTGCATTATTTGTATTTTAAGCACAATCACAACTGAGACTTCTTGGAGGTTGTTGACATGGCGTTACTTCAACCCCAGTTCATCCGAGCTCTTCATCTGCCTGGATGAACTCTCCCTATACTAGATTAACCCCCTCTCTCCTCCTGAGTGGATCTGGCTCCACTGTCTCTATCTCCACATGGAAGCGCCAGTCCTAGACCACCTGCGGCCTGTCCGTCCGTGGGAGTGGGATCTCTCCTTCACTTCGGTTCTCCCCGAGCTTTTTACTTTTTCCCCAAAGGGTTTTGTAGTTTTTACTTGCCGAGAAGGAGGGTGTAAGGACAGGGGGGATGCTGGGACATTATTATCCATTTGCTAATTTCCTATGAACATTGACTAATCTGCTTTTCACTGTCGCCCTTCGAGGCAACTGCTGATGTGATTTTGGGCAAAAATAAATTGAATTGAATCGAATAACACCCTATTCTGTAGCTGTTAAATACATCAGGCGTCTCGGTAGCATTCAGCCCGCAGCTACTTTTATCATTCTTGCTTGGATATTTATACAAATTTGGGCCTCTTTTTTCTTCTCCAAGTCTTTGTGTCTATATTTGGCACTATATTGCTCTTGTAGTTGTTGAACAGTGGCGATAGAGCAGCTTCTCTCCATTCAAGTAAACGGAATCCTTCCCCCCACAGTGGTCCGTTAGTTCTCTTGGATGCCCACTGTATCTATAGAACAGTATATATCAAGTGCAGTTGTACCAGACGACTCTTAACTCGTACAAACCCCCCTCACTACCCGCCCCACCCCTGCGTGTCTGTGTCCCATTCCAGAGAAATCCTGCATGGAGCCTATATAGCCTATATTTAGCGTGAGCCCGCCGCCAAGCACCTGTAACGTAACGTCTTGGGAGAGGGCTCAGAGCTGTAAACAGGCGCGATATCAAAGCAGCGGTGCCCCGTCCCAAAGGTTAATGGCGCCTCGGAGCAGATGAGCGGCCGATGAAACACGGGCCTCTGCGCTGGCCGCCTCACCCCGACACTAATGAGCTGCCACCGCGACGCCGGGCTACAGCGCTGGCCCGAGTCAATCACGTCGTCCTGTGTCAAATATCGGGTGGCGACTGTCCTTTGCCCTTTTCTTTTTGCACCCATTTGTCAACAGTGAAGGACATGCCAGAGTATAGTGTCAACGTTCAAGCCACTCGAGATCCAACTGTTTGAAATTGTCGGTGGTCAGTTTTCGTTCGGAGTTAAGTTGATCCAGTAAAAGAATGTGAGACTTTCGATGAACGCATGTGGCTATTTTTGGTTTAAAAAATTGCACTGATTTAAAGTCTGGCTCTTTTATGTTCATGAAATTAACATTGATTGATATTTTTAATTTGTTTTCCATGAGATAATTGGGATTGACAAGGGAAAAAAAAGATAAATACATGCTATAATTCATTCAATCTAGTCATAAATGTGGCTAAAAGTACAAGTATTACACAAAAAAATTAATGGACTCCTTTGTTTTAAAAGATCACAGTAATAGTTTTAGGGGTTTTCTCACCGGGGGAATCTTTTTTCAGTTCCTGGTTCTTTTGGTCGTACCATTTCCCCTTTGTTGCACATTCAGTAGAGACTAAGTACTTTTTTAGCTCCTACTTTTTTAGTTTTTAGCTTACTGTCCAGACCAGGAACCTTCTGGTAACACAAGCTCACGTACAACACAGCCTTTGTTGGGAAAGTTTCTTCATTCATTTTCTTACACAAACATTTATTGATCCACAAGAAAATGTACACAGTACCTCCAAAAATACAATTCTTAATTAGTAAGTAACAACAAAAATTCTTGATAACTGTGGCAATTACTAACATTAACAGTTGTGTAGAAGTGTTTTCCTACACTCACGTAATTACAGTTTTAAATGTCTAACACTACACAGATTTGAAAGCCAGTTAGAGCCACGTTCAGCCACTGTAGCTTTGTGATTGCGGCAACGGGGGACTGGGTGCTTGTAGTTCTTGGTACTGCTGTGTGTGAAACAGTTTTTAATAACCCTTTTTACAACCTATAACTGTTGACGACATACTTTACATTCTAGTTGTCATCACAAGTTTAATATTGTCTTGTGCTTGATACATTTCCCCCGTCACCCTGCTGCTGTGCAAAAGGGTCCGTTCACTCATGTCAATTCAGTCGACGCCGTAAAAGTCTAACCTCTGCGAGTCATTTGCATCTTCAAACGCTGCAGAAGGCCTCAGGTGACGAGCAGGTTCAGGTTCTGATCTTAATACCAGCTTTTATTACTATTATTATTACTACAGTGGAGGTGCAGAGGAGGGGGGGGAGGCAGAGGAGGTGCAGAGGAGGGGCAGAGGAGGTGCCGAGGAGGTGCAGAAGAGGTGAAGGAGAGGTGGAGAAAAGGGGCGGAAGAGTTGCAGAAGATGTGAAGGAGAGGTGCAGAAGAGGTGTAGAAGAGGTGTAGAGGAGGTGCAGAAGAGGGGCAGAGGATTTGCAGAAGAAGTGAAGGAGAGGGGCAGAAGAGGTGTAGAGGAGGTGCAGAAGAGGTGCCGAGGAGGTGCAGAAGAGGTGCCGAGGAGGTGCAGAAGAGGTGAAGGAGAGGTGGAGAAAAGGGGCGGAAGAGTTGCGGAGGAGGTGAAGAAGAGTTGCAGAGGAGGTGAAGAAGAGGTGAAGAAGAGGTGAAGAAGAGGTGAAGAAGAGGTGAAGAAGAGGTGAAGAAGAGGTGAAGGAGAGGTGAAGGAGAGGTTCAGAAAAGGGGCGGAAGAGTTGCAGAGGAGGTACAGTGGAGGTGAAGAAGAGTTGCAGAGGAGGTGCAGAAGAGGTGAAGAAAATATGGAGAAAAAGGGCGGAAGAGTTGCAGAGGAAGGTACAGAGGAGGTGCAGATGAGGTGAAGAAGAGGGTGAAGGAGTGGTGGAGAAAAGGGGCCGAAGAGTCGCAGAGGACGTACAGAGGAGGTGCAGAGGAGGTGAGAAAGGGTGCAGAGGCGTGCAGAGGAGGTGACGAAGAGTTGGCAGAGGACGTACAGAGGAGGTGGCAGAGGAGGTGACGAAGAGTTGCAGAGGACGTACAGAGGAGGTGCAGAGGAGGTGAAGAAGAGTTGCAGAGGAGGTGCAGAAGCGGTGCAGAGGAGCTGCAGAGGAGGTGTGCGATGTCCCAAAGATAGGGGAAAGTGCTGCTCTGGCTGTGAGTGCAGATAAGTACTTCATGACATGCTGGGACTGATTGAACAGGAGCTGATGAGGACATTTCATGATACATTTGGGTTGCCGTGCACACAGCTACATCCCATAATAGGCCGTGTACCTCTGTGCAGTACCCAAAAGATAATTAATATATTGTTGTGTTGTGTTCATTTCACAAACAGTCACACAACACAGTTAGGGGCGGAAACAATATATTACAATTGATTTATCGACAATGTAATTTAAAGGCGCACTACATTAATGCCACCTGCTTGTTTCCATGGAGATGTCATTGCTTTGTCTGGAATGTTCCACAGTAGTAGCATCTAAACTGTTGTTGCCTTTGTTGCATTTTAGTCAGCTGCAAAGAACATCCCTTCCATTCTTACTTTAGCGGGGTCGCCTCTCCGCAGATCTGGCCTGTGACTTTTGTCCGGTGTACGCTGGCATCGCTCATCTCCATGGAAACAAGCAGGCGGCGGCGGATGCACAATGAAAAATGTACACGTTGCACCTTTAATTGCCACAAAACATGTATCATTCTTTTTTTTTTTCTGTGCTTGGCAATTGCGAAATAGTTTTTGAACACATATTTTATTTTTACGTTGCCATAAAGCATTTTTGTCAGCTCGCACAGAACGCACAAAAAAGAAACCGACAAGATAAAAGTGCCACATGTGGAAAATCATCTTGTGAGATTCTTTCCCCCCATGGGTTTACATTCGGCTTGGACAAAAGAAGATTTAACGCTGGTGATGAAAATATGGCAATATGGCAATACACATATCGATACGGAGATGCGTATCGGGAAACTTATTACAGCATTGAATTAATTAATGGCACTTAGACTGAATCTGCTGAGCTGTAATGGCAACGTATTCACTGGACAGTTGTGTTCTGATATTAAGAATTGAGAAAATGTAATTCCAATGTTTTTATTATTATGCATCAAATCAAAACACAATTTCGGTCAACTTTTTACGCCGGTTTAAAGGGCTGTCTATGTAACAGGACAAGCTCTGAGTATCGGAATCGTGGACCCTGTATCCCAATTTGTATTTTTTTCATGAGGTAGAAAATGAGCAAAAATAGAAGTTAAAAATAAAAAATGGTGAGGCCAAAAACTGTGAACCGAACCTCACAATGTATTTAGAATAATTTATGTCAAGAATCTCCTCTCGTTCTCGTGGAAAATACGTCCCGTCTCTGATCATAACAAAACACTGGCAATAAAACGGGAAACACGGCGTTGCCCCCGGGGCCCTCTCACCCTTTAAATAAACGCCGTAAATGTCATCTGTGGCCATGTCGAGTGCGTCTGCGGGGGGCCGGGTGCCGGCGTGATCCCCCTCTCCTTCATTTAAGAGGTGTGGAGGATCGATTTCCAGCCTCACCGGCTTATCGCGGCGTGCCCCCGTGCAGTATGTGTGTGTGTGCGCCGGGCGAGCGCATGTCCGGCTTTGATCTGGGCTTTTACGGGCTTGTCGCGTCCTCACTTTCGCTAAACGCCAACTTTACGTCCAACGCTCAAGTCGCCGTGTGTCGAAACGGTCATGCCAGTGTTCATGGCGGGTCGTAACGCGGGCCCAGCTGGGTTTCTGCAGGTCTTACAGTGGGGTGGGGTGGGTGGGGGGAGGCGTGTTTGTGTGCGCGCTCGACGTGACACTGGACTTGAACTCGGCGGTCAGTGGCTCAGTTTACACGGCAGCTGGAGAACATCGAGAGGCTGTTTACAGGCTGAGTCACTCCCCTCTTCCTCCGTCTGCTTTGCACTTCGGCGTGTCACTATGTCAGGCCACCCAATAGCCTCGTGAGACACCAACACAAACGCCATTTTTATTTGATTTATTTATGTATAGAATGAGTCTTGATGGTAAGTCTTAAAGTGATGTATGACAGGTTATTATACGATTTTCTAATTTTCACTTTATTTGGTGTATTTATGCCTGTTGTACATTTAAATTATAGTTTTACACCAATTGAGTGGCTATTTGGGGAGAAAAAATGAATAATCTGTAGAAAATGACAGGAAGTGACATCACACTAGGGATTCCTGTCAAAGTGTATGCATAATTTACACAAAGAAATCACTTTTTTTGACCCCCTAAACATTAATTCAACAAGTCGCTCTCACATATTTTTCTTTGTCAAAAAAAATTAAATAATTGACATTAGATGAGTTTTGACCCAGTGTTTGCTGGGTAATACCCTAATGTGATGTCACCAATTACAAACAGGAAGTGAAATTATAAACCTAAAAAAATGTGCTTTTCTGGGATAACATTTTTATCATTTCTAGCAAAATTCCAAATATATTTATCTTAACTTCAGTTTAGTTCAGTGAGTGGTCCGACCTGTCAGAGGCACTTTAATTGTCCCTGGTTTCGCCTGTCACAATAATTAAAATCATTTTGTTTATGTATCTGGGGATGTCACGATATAAAATGCTTGTGTTACAATCATTGTGAAAGAAAACATGATGATTTAAAGATTATTCACGATTATTGAGACTGTGAAATCTTTCATTCTCTTTCCTTCCCGTGGTCTAAACCTGTTACTGTTCCTCTAGTTTGTGACCGACTTTACGTAACGGAACTTTCTGAAAGACAAAATAAAGTTAAATGTGACAAAAACAGCCAGATAAAAAAAAAGTTATTTACGTTTAGGTTTATTATTCAGACTATAGATTGAACAAAAAAGACTTCATTTTGATTCTAAAATGGTCACGATTATATTTTTTGGTTCTTACAATTATATTGTGACCTGAATAATCACGATCGTCGAATTAACCTAATAATTTTGACATCCCTAGACAATATTTGTACATTTACCGTGTCACATTTTATATATATATATATATATATATATATATATATATATATATATATATATAGATTTTAAATTCAAATCTTAGACTTTAACTCTAATCCTTTAGTCGGGATTTCACCATGAATGTGCTAAAAATGTACCCCCTAAACCATGAGAGGTACTTTTACTTTTCACTTCAGTTAAAAAAACGTTGTGGAGTAGAAAGTACAGATTCCTTAAGGAATCGTAAGAGGAAAAAGTATTGACTGTAAAAGATACTTGAATTAAGTATAGATCCCTTTGACTTACGCACAGTACTTTTACATTTGTACTTCCACCGCTGCCAAAAGAAGTCATTTCCTCCTTACATAATGTGATCAAATGTGAAATAACCTACCCAATATGGTGTGAAAATATAATAACGATACAATATTCTACAACCTGAGGATAAGAAAGTGGTAAAATGACTACAATAAAGAACAAATAATTGACGTAATTTTCCGATGTCTCGAAAGTACCCGTAGGACGAGATCGAGCGAAAGATCACGTCACGAGAATTCCACTTGCTCCTGCTCTAATCCAATAAAAGACGTGATGTACTGCCTTCGAAATCCCTTCAAAAATTGCGACGTAACTGACACAGACGCCTGCACTTCATCTTTATCCCCTTTAGTGGCTTTTTAAATGTATTTTATATATATTTATGTGACTGTCTGGGTCAACATTTGGAGCCTAATGGAAACCAGCGTCTCCAAGGAGCTCATTTTGAACCCTCACCTTGCACTTGAGCGCTTAATGGCAGCGGACAGTAGCTCAATGGGACGCAGGGAGCGAGAGGCGACGGTCATCGGAATTGATTTCTGTTTCGTTCGGTTCCGCCGTTGTCCCCAGCTCGGCAGCTACTTAATCTCTATTAGCTCGCGCTGGTGTAATTTGTTCTGCGTTTACGATCGGGGCGACGTGCCGGACAGAACGGCGCGCTCTCTTTTTCGCCAATGTGGAATCTTCTGCGCGCACGTGATGCTTCGCAGACTTCGAGATCTAGCTGAAACTGTACTTTACGTCAATAACGCCCCCCCCCC